>OZ026559.1:4070673-4198173 GCA_964020155.1 Chondrilla cf. caribensis
GTGCATTTTTCACTGTGCTACTCACAATTTTTGCAGTATTTTCTGTACAATGTACATGTGTGCCAATAGCATGTTTTGTACAATGTATAGAAGTGTAGTGTATCCTGTCTAATGTACGTATGTAGTGTGTTCTGTACTAAGGTATGTGGTATGTGCCTGTGTATGTACTTTTCCCCTCGTCCAACTCACCCACGAATCCCCACCTCAGGACTGCCAACCAACCCGGTGGAACTGAACAGAGTGGCCATCGTGTTGGATCCAGAGAGGATTGGTGTCTACAACATCGACCAGGTCCTTGACGTCCTTCGTCCCGAGAAAGTCAAGCCGAAGAAAGAGCCAAAGACAGACGCAGAGAAGATCGCAGTTGAAGTGAGTGAATCCACCTCTGGCAGTGTGTGTCCGACAGTATGTGTGTACGTAATGTAGGTGGATGTACAGGGTGTATTTACAAATACAGTTGAGCCTGCTATAGAGACCACCTGTTTTAAGTGACCACTATTGGACTTTCCACCATATGGACTCAACTACAGTACAGCACCTGTGTATAAAGACCACCTGTCCTAAGTGACCATTAGTGGACTACCCAACGTGTCAACTCAACTGCAGCACAGCACCTCTATATAAAGACCTCTTTTCTGTCTTCAGAGACCCCCTTTTCCTGGTTCATTGGGTAGACTTTATACGTATACAAGTTCCACTGTATTGTGTTGTATTCATTAGTACTGCAGTTATGTATAATTACTGTACACACATGTACATACGTATAGTGTACCAACTTTATATCCATTTGTGAGGCATGCATTTCTCATTAGTGGTAGTACTTGGCTGCTATGAACTCTATCTGTCTCACTGCCCTATGCGCAAAGTACGATTTGAAGCATTTTACATGTGCACTAATTGAACCACGTCGAGACCTATCTTTGCTGTCCTGAACATGTGGGCCTGTTCGGGTGTAGTTTCTTTCACGCTTGATTGTCTGAACTTTTCTCTTGTCTGTTGTCGGTAGATCGACAGACAAGTGTCCTTGTGCACCTGCGAAAAGAAGTTCAAGGTCTCCAAAGTGGGAGAAGGAAAGTACAGGGTGAGTTTGTGCAGTGAAGAAGGCAAAAGTGGTGTCTAGTTATGGTGGGGTGTGGTTAGTGATGGTGTCTAGTTAGTGATGGGGTGTGGTTAGTGATGGGGTGTGGTTAGTGATGGTGTCTAGTTAGTGGTGGGGTGTGGTTAGTGATGGGGTGTAGTTAGTGGTGGGGTGTGGTTAGTGATCGTGTCTAGTTAGTGATGGGGTGTGGTTAGTGATGGTGTCTAGTTAGTGATGGGGTGTGGTTATTGATGGTGTGTGGTTAGTGGTGAGGTGTAGTTAGTGATGGGGTGTAGTTAGTGATGGGGTGTGGTTAGTGATGGTGTGTAGTTAGTGATGGGGTGTAATTAGTGATGGGGTGTGGTTAGTGATGGGGTGTGGTTAGTGGTGGGGTGTGGTTAGTGGTGGTGTATAGTTATTGGTACTGAGCAGCTAGTGGTGGTGTATGGCATTGCTTCACTAGTTTGTCATCATCTCTTGTCTCAATCTTCCCTAGTTTGGTGATTCCCAGCAGTTGAGGCTGGTCCGAATATTGAGGAGTACTGTCATGGTGAGAGTTGGGGGAGGTTGGGACCCACTGGACGTGTTCCTCAAGAAGCATGATCCTTGTAGAGGTGTGTGTGTGTGTGTGTGTGTGTGTGTCTGTGTGTGTGTGTGTGTGTGTGTGTGTGTGTGTGTGCATGTGTGTGTAAGTCCATCTGTGGTAACTTAGTGCATGCTGTAACCGACTTCCACTGAGGTATTCATTGTTACTAACCCATAGCCACTGGCCGGACTAACATTGAACTGCAACAAGAATTTCTGAAAAAGGCAGGAACTAAGCCGGGACTAGCAATGGCTGGTTTCAGGACTTCAACACAGTCAGCTCTCAAAGCAAAGCATAGTGCTGCTCAAGGCAAAGACCCTTTACCCACGCCTGGATCACATCTGCAAGCTGATGTTGTTAACAGCCCACAACGAATGGAGATGCCGAGAGAAAAGCGTGAGGTGTCCAAACCAAGACTGGCCACTGCCAAGCGGCTGGGAACTCCGGAAAGGACTGGCATCCCCACACTGAAGTCGCCCCCTCGAGCAACTCCGCCTAAACACTCATTACCACGAAGGTCCCCTCGGAGGGAAACCGGCAAGGCTAGTGTGGGGACGGACGTAACACACTCTCCCACTCAGACCACTGTCAAGGAGCGCCCGCTGTCCAGTGAGCTTCTTGACGTACAGCTTGAAGGTGAAGAACTGAAGGGGAAGGTTCGTACCTCAATGGAAAGAACCACGGAGGAGAAGGGAAAGAAGACTACAACCACAACGTTCAGAGCATCTAAGTCTCCTTCTCCCAAAACAGAAGGATCTGAGAAGACGAAGACCACACCAGGCTCCAAGGAAAAACAAAGTCGTATTCCAACCCACGGTTCGAAAATCCCCACCCCAGGGAAGGGGAAATCCGGCACCAAATAATTAGTGATATTGAAACTTTGTAGTGTTAAATAGTAGTAGTAGTTTCGAATTTAGTAGTTGATGTGAGTAGCAGTGATTGTGATATTGCGCAATCCATGATAGATACCGCCATGTGACACGTTCACACCTCTTCAGAGGGATTGAAGCAACATGATCAAGGTTAATTATCATGATCAGATATTTTACAATTAATAAAACTACATGAACCAGTGATAGGTGGGATTTTCAATTCACAATCATGGTGTGTCGATCTTATAATATTCAACCCCCTTAGTACATTCACTAGTATGCAATAATAGGGTACAGAACCAATCTTGATCCAGAATCAAGTCTTGAATACATCATTATAATATTATAGTATGGTAATGATAGCAGTATTTTTATATAGCCACTCTGTTACAAACCGCGTATATTATATAATATATATATATGATATGCACAGCCGTATTTGCCTTGGGACCTAACAGTTTCATATAATATAATATTATAACATTAATCAGTACCACACTAGTGCTTGCTTGCAGGTGTTCGGGCCATGGTGGTGTAAAATAGTGGTATTACCCTTCCGGGTTGGGAGATCAGCAGAGAGACAATTATTTCTCCGTAGTTGATGACGAGAGTGCCACCTCTGGCCAAGTTGTTTATCATTGGAGACAAACTAAAGTGTCTATCAATATAGCTACTAACTAGAGTATTTTGTTTAATGAGTGATTGGTATATTGTGACAATAGTCGTGACCTGGGCAATATTACGTAATATTGATATATACAAATGTGCTCACATCGAGTGTGGATGTACGTACGTCTGCTTATACTCCTTTGATTTAATCGTCTTCTCCCAATACAATGCAATAGATTTTCAAAACATAATACTGTTATGGAATAATAATAATAATAACTTACAATCTCACTAGTATAAGGCACAACAGTCGTGATCTAACATAATGTACTTCACATATTATAGAATAATATTCCATCTCATCCAGTGATGGTATGATAATTCTCACACACATTGCATGTTATTGCGATGATTGTTCATCTTGTGCACGTGGGTTGTCCCTCTACATATGAATATAATCCACTGCACAACACTAGTTCACATATGAATATCATAACTGGCCATGAATATTCCAGGAGATATCCCTCAGGAGAGTTGGTGACCTTTAGCAGTGGCGGGATCGGAAGATGCTTCTTTTCTTTTCCTGCCTTGCTGTCAATTTGTGCTACTCAACACGTAATTATATACATATACAGTATATTATATATATTATATTAATAACAGTATAGTATATATTATATATACTATACTGTTATTAATCATTCACTATAATGGCACTATAAGGTACACAACCTCAACTGCACCTGATGTAGAGGATAGCATAATATCAGATTAAGTGACGTGATGATTATTACACACGTAACATGTTGCCATGGTGATTGTTCATCTCGTGGGTTGTTCCCACTGCATATGAATATAATCAACTACACAATACTTCACATATGAATATCATAACTGGTCATGAATATTACAAGAGATATCCCTCAGGAGAGTTGGTGACCTTTAGCGATGGTCATGGATCGGAACACTCTTCTTCTCTTTTCCTGTCTTTTCCTTGCTGTCAGTTTGTGTTACTCAGCTCGTAAGGCACAAAAGCTCTCTCCATCTCCATCTCCTTCTTCTCCCAATTCTGAGCAGTGTAATGCAGGATACTTGTTACAAGGTCCACTGGTAGGTCCTCCCGGTCGCGATGGTCGTGATGGAGTTGGGGCAGCAGGTCGCGATGGTCTCCCCGGTCCAGTCGGTCCACCTGGTCCCCCGGGACCTCCAGGAACTAACAGTATCAACTTCAATGAACTTCGTGAGATGGTTCGGCTGATAACCAAAGAAGAAATGAAGAACACATCTGTAGGTCGTGAAACAATGAAGGTTGTTGTGGAACATGATAAACTGTGTCAGTCATCCTCTGGGACCTTTCCTGTGAAGAATGCCAAGAGCCCCTCCACTGGAATTCATAGGAATGGGTCTTGTGCAGAAGGACAGAGTATTTTTGATCCAGCAATGTCCTGCAAAAAAATCCTCCTCTGCAACCCTTATAGCTCTTCTGGTTACTACTGGGTTTATAGCAGACTTTCATCCAACAAGAATTACGGTATTATTCGTGTTTACTGTCACATGGAGCCCGACATCTGTGGAATGCCCGGAGTGATGCGTGTGGCCTTCTTGAACATGACTGACACTACAGTCAATTGCCCTTATCCACTGACACTAGAAACACAATCAGGAAAGAGGATGTGTGTCAGCCCAACATCTAGCTCGCAGTTTTCCACTGTTGAATTCGGCACATACGGTATAAACTACAGCTATGTATGCGGAAGAGCCATTGGGTATTCCAAGTATCACAATTATGGTTTTTATTACGGTGCTAGGTCCTACACATCCATTGAACAACCCTACGTGAGTGGATTGTCTGTCACTTGCCAAATCAAAGGTGAACACAATCACATATGGTCCTTTGCAGCTGGTTACAGGGAAAGTAGTAGTGATTCTGAGAACTGTCCTTGTGCTCCTAGCCAGGGTACTAATCCTCCATCATTTGTCGGTCAGAACTACTACTGCGAGTCAGGCAGCTATTCCTCCCCATCAAACCAATGGTACATGGACAATCCCCTATGGGACGGTGAGGGTTGCTACTCTACATCTAAGTGTTGTGACAACAGCCGTTTTCCGTGGTTCTGGACTGTTCTGCCAGACACGACCAATTCTGATATTCACGTTCGTTGGATGGACCCACAAGGACATGGAAATGGTATCGTAGGCATCGAACAATTGGAGTTGTATGTGTACTAATAACTCATCTCCACACTAAACCTAACTTAGTAGTCAGACAAGCTCATACTGTAGCTGTTATCTTTAAGTAATCTATACTTGTTGAAGTAAATAATTAATTTGACTGAAATGTGGTTTTTATGAGCATGTCTGAAGTAGATTTGGCAGGAGATATATAATGAGTAAGGTCCTGCATTTGGCAAGTTGGATGGCAAACATGTATACTATAGTAAGTAGGTCACATTTGATAACCAGGATTTACTCCTGCAAATCCAAATACCACCACTGTGGAGGAACAGGATGCATCATGCACTGAACGTGTGTACAGTACATTGGGACACTCATCATAGGGTTGTATGCATGAGTGTTCTTCATACAAATGTTAATTTATGGACCAGCGTGAATCTAGAACACATTAGTGTGGATCATCTATTGTGATAGAAGGTGTTGCCAATATTGTTCCCCTCCAACTACCACCTTTATATGATGTGGCTAATTAAAATAGTGCATGCAATTCTGTTGGTGTTAACCCTCTTCACTTTGGGGACAGTATGTTTTCCATTTAAATGTCATCATGTTTCTACAAGCCATTGGAGAAAGGGAAAAATAATGAAAGCAAGCAAGTAAATGTTGAAGACATGAGCAAAACTTGCTACATCTGTCGAATCTATAAAATCATAACCATGCGTGTGCTCCTAACCTACTGTGAGAGTTACTTTCCAATTCGGTAATGAATATTGTTATAAGCATGTTATTATTATTTTAAATAGCATAGCATGAGTGGAAGTTGTACACACACACACACACACACACACACACACACGCACGCACACACACACACACACACACACACACACGCACGCACGCATGCACGCACGCACGCACACGCATGCATGCACACACACACCTATGGAATCAATAATCAAAAATTAATATTACACCATTTCCAAGCTCAATGTTTATCATCCCATTCCTGAATAATCCTCCAAAGTGCCAGACTTTGTTTTATTTTCTGTAGCATCCTCTTCACCACCCACAAAACTATTGGTATAGCCACGTGCCGTATGACAAAGTAGATAGAGTTTGAGACACTTTGAGTCTTTTCTCCATATTTACTCAAATGTAGTATAAGTGTAATACTGAATGTTAGTGATCCAAATCCAAAGACAAGTACTGCTATGAACATGAGTAGCAGTATCTGTCGAAGCGCTTGTTTTGGTGTGATTCTGTATTCCTCTTCTTTGATGAAGATTTGATCAATTGTGAAGGGAATGGATGTTATAATGATGCATACAAACATTGCACACCACACTGTCAGAATGCCAAATCCGTACAAGTGTGGATTAGCACTCACTAACAAGAGTTGAAATGAAAGACATATTATTATAGAGGTTGCCATCATGTATATGCCCAGAAGTGATATAGTTGTAATGATTCTGTGTTGTTTTCTTCCACAACATTGTGTAAATATGCTCCAAGTTTTGGGAATGGGGAAAGTGATGTACTTGCTGTGAATGCAAATATTATATTGTATCCAAACACGAGGCAACTGTTTCTACAAGCCATTGGAGAAAGGGCGAAATAATGATAGCAAGATATCAGTAACAATTTGCCAAGCAAGTAAACATTGAAGACATGAGCAAGACTTGCTACAGCCCAGAAGAATGGTACTTTAGCTTTGCTCCTACTTTGCTGTAGATTCTTGACCATTTTTTTTCCCTGGGTGTGCAGTAGCAAGGGTATCAAAGTTCCAAGTGCAGCAATCAAAAAGAAGAACACATCCCGTGTGCTGGCCCCATCCATTTTCATAGCTCCTACAAATGTTGTCCTCCTCAGCATAGTGCCCACTAGATCGACATCATACTTGCTGCGGCTATAATTACTTAAAAGCATGTAGAATACTCCAGCTGTTGTTGTCTTTTCCTCCAAAAATCTTTCTGACTTCGCAAAAACAGCATTGAATTCGAACAGCTGCAGATTAATATTAGACAAAGTTAACATTAATGTATTATATGGTGAATAATCATAATCATCAATATGTACGTATGTAGTAAGACAATTGAGGCCACCTATGGTACACCTGGGGTCTAGTTACTGAAGTGGTCTTTAAGTGGCGTTCACAAAGAATTCCATGCTGGTTGGACCTTATTATTCAATAATAAATACTGGGAAATTATAGTGTGATCTCAACATGACTGCAACTGAAATGATTTTGTGGTTCCATATCTTTGTGTGCCTATGAAAAGCCTGGATTTAATATGAAAATTACATAGTGGCAATACCATCATCTATGTTACAATATATTTTTTCAAATTTTGTATTTTGTTAATTTAAATTTGTCTATAGATCTGTATGGTTACATTGTTCAGGATATTTATGTCCACATTACCTGTACAGTTACGTCTCCCAAGACTTCCCAGTCATCCTTAGTGATTAGCGGACTTTTGATGCAGGCAATCTGTCTTGAAGGGAAGAATGGAGAAGATTTGTTGAATAAAAGGTAGTAGGTCACAGTGGGTAGGTATTCTCCAAATTCCAGTAGTATTCCCTCACTCTCAATGCTGTATATCGGTGTAGTGGTCCACATGTACCAATATATGTTGTGATAAGTGTAGTTTATTCCCGGGTATGTCCTCCATGGATAGGTCCCAAGTGAGCACTCTTCAGGAAGTGTGTCCGTGTAGTTGGTGAAGTAGGCTATGATGACACTAGATGGTTTAGCCCGATTGATGGGGTAGAAGGCATTGAGGAGCTGTTGATAGTTGTCAGGATAAGCTTTGATGGAGTTCAATATTTCCAAGGGATCATCACAAACTTGATAGTGATCACATCCTCCACAAGTACCTTCTATGAGGATAGTCCACAGAACCAGTATTATTGCTGCACTCATTCTTCACTCAATTGTACCTGGCTATGGTGAGCAACAATAGTGCAGTGACTTTCTTATACAGTCAACTATATAGCAAATTTTCACCTTCCATTCAGGATGTTTACAACTGTTTTCCATATTGTTGGATTGCAATCTACTTTAAAATGAACTACTCTTTTTATTTTCAAAATATCCAAAACCACTTGTGGAATTCTGATTCCGTTTTGCTTTCAATTTTAACTCCTCGTGACCAGATGGTTCACACTAAAATAGATATTTTTTCCTACCACCAAGTCGTGCACAGTAGTAGCTAGCTAGAGTGTATTAAGAGCAGCAGCGTAGCTAGACATTATATATAAAGAACTGCGTATGGTGACATCTTGTTGCATGCAATGTTCATGGGGTAAACTGCAACTGTTACAGGCCTATAATATTGAGCATAATATATTAATATTAATACGGCTGCGCATGCTGTAGACAGCCCTCATTTGTCCATCGCTTCAAAGCTTGTCATGCAGGCATTGGATAATTTTGGGGCACTCATACTTCACTCAATTGCACCTGGCTATGGTGAGCAACAATAGTGAGTGGCTTTTTATACAGTCAACTATATTACAAGTTTTTTATCTTCCATTCAGGATGTTTACAACTGTTTTCCATATTATTGAATTACAATTTACTTTAAAATGAATTACTCTTTTTACTTTCAAAATATCCTCAACTACTTGTGGAATACTGATTTCGTTTTGCTTTCAATTTCAACTCCTCGAGACCTGATAGCCCACACTAGAATGCGTATGTATCCTACCAAGTGGTATTGAGTTGTATAGCTAGAGATTGTAAAGAGCTGCATATGGTGACATCTTGTTGCATGCAATTTTCATGGGGTGAACTGCAACTTTTACGAGCCTAATATGTAATACTGAGCATAATATATTATACAGCTGCTGCAGACAGCTCTCATTTATTCATTACTCATTTATTCAACGCTTCAAAGCTTGTCATGCAGGCGTTGGATAATTTTTGGTGGGCTCTTCAGAGTTGAATTCCGAGAGAACCTGTCTTCAACCGGTCTGTTGGTTGAATGAGGGTTTCATATTATGTTCACAATACAGAGAGTACCTTGCAGACTGCATGGCAGTTATCAATGTGACATGTTTTGTCCTTGGTCAACAGTACTGCATAGTTCCCCAGTGCTCATATAATGCACAATATTACGTGTAATTTTGTATGTACATTCCTATGAGGTACCGATGGTTATTGTACACTTTGCTATTGGTCTCCATGAACTGCCATTTTACAAGTTACCGCTGGTCATCACAGCCTGTCCAGAGTCATAAATTTTTGTGCAACAGACACTATACCTAGTCACTTGCCACGCAAACCTGTACTGGAATTAATATTGTACACATGTAGGTATAGTGTATTTCATTAGCTACATAATATTATGTTGTTGTGAACAGAAAAACAGAAATTTCTACAAGATTAGGAAATTATGTCAAATCGATTTGGTCGATTCTCACATGTATGAATAGGTAGCCCTATTAATGAGGTGACCCTATAGCTGACATGATCTTATAGGTGGTCCTATAACTTGAGTTATATGGTTCACGGCCCTAATATTGAGGTAATTGGATGTGATCTTTACTGAATTGTCTTAGTGCTGTGGTGGTCTTTCAGTTGGCGCTATTCAGTTCATGGTATGCCATGGATTGTTCACAAGAGCATGATCATCACACTGGAATGCATGGCTTTCACAGTACAGCACTTATCCACTGAATGTGGTTATTTGAACCCATAATTTGTAGAACTGCCACAATCGTTGCAGAGTATGGTTTCCTACTTGACAAAGACTTGTGCAGTACAAAGACAGTTTCGGGGGCCAGACCTTCACTATATGTATAGTATTATGTTGATGTTGTGTCAGAAGTACATAAACATCACACTGGAATGGCTTCCACTTTATAGCACTTGATCTAATAAGATCCCTTAATCTGTACAACTGCCAAAACCATTGTAGAGTATGGTTTCCTCCATTGCAATGACTTCTGCAGTACAAGGACTTGTTTGGGGACCAGGCGTTCACTACGTGTGCTCACGTATGTTGATGTTATGTCTCGAGCAGTATGGCATCCATTGCAATTGGAGTAATTATCTTTTATACTAATTATTATGTCCTGGATCATAAACGAATGATTTATATTTATACATGAGAATCTATGGAGATCCAGAGCATGACAATTCTAAATTTTGAATATTTATTGACAGCAGTTCACTAAAGCGAGTCTCAATTAATATAGCACTACATACATGCATGTATTATGTACTGCAAATATTATAATGTCTGTTATACCATATTGTCTGAAATTTTCACAAAATTAATATCTCTTGAAAATTTCGGACATTTCAGTATATAATGCAAAGCCATGCAAGCATGCATTCATGACCTGGTATGTAGTCACAAACACACGTATACCTTTCACTTGTATACGTAGTACCTGGGCTATCCTTAGCTGTATATAGCTACCTAGTGTGGCTAGAAGCCTCACAACCTGTAATGAAGTTGTTATTGCATGCATGGGTCTTCAATTACATGCTTGGTCGAGTTGGAGGGAACACAGCAATCCTTCACATCATATGATGTTGATCAAGGTACCGTTGTATGGGTATAGTGTGAATGTGTATTTTATACGCACTACGTTGCTTTTCAGTGGATCCATTACACAAGAACGAACATATACTTAATATCATTATTTATTGCATCACATATTATTCATAATATTATATCACCCACTCATAACACACTATCATATGCACATCCACCAATGCACATGCATTCACTCTTGTAGTTATACAACAAAGGTAGCAGTCAGCTGCCAAAGCATTTGATGCAATATAGCTTTCTGTGGCTAGAAAACTCCATTAAAATGGCCTATGAGGCTGGTATAATCAACTAGAGGACTAGGACATGCAATATTTCTGACTATGCATTATCAGAAGTTCACTAAAGAACTATTATAGCACCTACTGGAGTATTGCATGTTGTGTCACAAGAATCAAGTACAATTTTCCTGGTTGCTATGGTCACAGTTGTCATGGTGAATGTTGATTGTATGGCACACTTGGTCATTATCATGGCTTTCTTATGAATATAATTATGACGATAATAAATATAATTCAACCTGTGGTTACCTGCCTGTAGATCCGCTTGAATAGTGTAACCTCTGTAGTAATGGAGCTGAAAATATTCCCCATTATCTTTTTGTTTCTCTCCGTTATTGGAAACTCTTGTTACTCTGAAAAACTACCCTCTCCCCAACCCTCTCCATCTCCATCTCCCAGTTCTGAGCAGTGTAATGCAAGACGCCTGCCAATGGGACCACTGGTAGGTCCTCCTGGTCGTGATGGAGCTCCCGGTCGTGATGGTCGTGACGGAGTTGGGGCAGCAGGTCGCGATGGTCTCCCCGGTCCAGCTGGTCCTCCAGGTGCTCCAGGCTCTCCAGGTCCCAGTGGAGTCAACCTCGATGAACTTCGTGAAATTGTTCGTTTGATGGCAAAAGAAGAACTGAAGAACTTAACATCTGAAGATCGTGAACCGGTGAAGGTTGTTGTGGAGTATGATAAACTGTGTCCCACAACCATTCCCACTCCCTCCACACCCACCACTAGACCTATAACAAGAGTGAATCCTTCACCAAGTACCAAGGGAACAGTCAGACCCACCTTGTCCACTAGACCCCCGATCTTCCCTAGTCCAGGGACTCATCTCTTTGTGAGGACCTGCCGACGTGGACTGAGCCGCGCGGATGCTGCTCCTTCTTGTCGTCTCATTCTCTTGTGCGATCCAACTAGTCCTTCAGGATTCTACTGGATTGAGACCAGCCACCTCTATGACAGTGCTCGCTCTCTCAATCAAATGTACTGTTACATGGAATTCGGTAAGTGCCTGGTCCCAGGGATCACTAGAGTGGGTCTGATCAACATGACCAAGGATAATTCTAGTTGTCCAAGACACTTGGAACTGATAGAGCAATCAGGAAAGAGAATGTGCGATAGTCCACTCACAGGTACCCGGTTCACGTCAGTTGTATTTCCAACTTTCAACATCAAATACAATCACGTTTGTGGTAGAGCAGTGGGGTATGCTCGTTACGGACCACATGCCTTCTACTACAGTGTTACTGGCTCTTACAAATCCATTGACCAACCTTATGTTCATGGACTGTCCATCACGTACACAATCAATGATGAACGCAAGCACATCTGGTCCCTGGCTGGAGGGTGGACAGACCCTGGTGATGGAGGTGCCCACAACTGTCCATGTGCTGGTGGCTCATCCTACCGTCCTCCGTCTTATGTTGGTGATGACTACTACTGTGAATCAGGTAGTCATTCTTCTGTATCTCAAAAGTGGTACATGGACAATCCCCTTTGGGACGGACAGGGTTGTCACTCCTCCTCCCGTTGCTGTGACAACAGACGTCAGCCATGGTTCTGGCAGATCTTACCTGAAATGACTGATTCTGATATTGAGGTTCGCTGGCTGCATCCAACTGGATCAGGCTACAATGTTGGTATCGAACAACTTGAGCTATATGTCTACTGACAGGACTTAGTCCACCGCAACAATGATAGTGAGTAGTGTCTGCTAATTACACAGATTTCAGCATCAGAAGTACACAATTTCACAGCAAATATCACATAGGATTGATTATATATAAACAGACTGATCACTAGTTTGATTCATAATATAATTATTAATATTATAACCAATTTCTATAATAATAATAATGATTATTGACTAATCAGTATATACAATACTATTATGCTGTGGCGTGTAATTGCCTGCCTGAACACAATAGTCATACACATGTTCAGTAATGTAATCATGTGACACTGGACACATACAGCTGTGTACATGATGACACATACTGCTGTACATACGTAACTAAATACATCATAACAATGATGGATATTTTAGTTCCGACGACACTAGATGGTTTAGCCCGATTGATGTGGTAGAAGGCATTAAGGAGTTGTTGATAGTTGTCAGGATAGTAGCACAGCCTTAGTCTCGTATAACTTCCACTGTGCGATGAAATATCGGAATTTTGATGGAATTGTGTCTGGTTAACGAGACTAGCACAGCCTAGTATATACATAATAATATTATGGGTATATTACTAGACTTGGTCCCACTGCTATTCAGGCAGCAAACACTATTATGGATTTTTATATCTGTAAACTTGAATTTTGATATGAAAATACTTATATTCTGTAACAGTTGTAACAGTTTCAACTTTTTATTTTATGTACCCTTCAATTATTATTTAACCCCTTTCTAGATTTACATGTAGCTGTTTTCCCACGTTGTGAGGTAAAAGCAATAAACATAACCTTTTCATACCAACCCTCATACAGGGAAGGATTGTAGGTAATGCTTCAAAACAGCTCACACTCAAGAGGCAACATGTTCACTTGGGAATTAACCTAATTCCAGCTGCTTTCAATCCACGAACTTATGAACAAACGCATGACCTATTTATGCATTAACTCTGGTGTAAGCCCATCACATACACTGAAATAGTACTAATTATCTTTAATTGTTTGTTTTAAGGGGGAACTAATGGTTGCAAATTTGTGGACCTCGAGATCAGTCAATTTGTGAACCTTAGTCAACACTGTGTTGAGTACTGTTCAATTTTGAAACAGCTGATATAATTCATAGTGAAGCGACTCAATCCAGTACTGTTATATATTAGTAGGGTATAATAATAACCTGTTCTTTATTCCATATTTAACGTTTTCACAATTTTAGTTTCTTTTGTTCGATTCTATACACTTGTATATCATATTAAAATATTACTATAGTGACAGTGCACGTTAGACCATTGCACAACTTAATAAGTATTAATCCATGTTAACCGCTTAGCTTATACTCCTGGTTCGTATATGAATAAGGTCATACAATTTTACCTGCTTAATTGCTGGATGCATAATAACTGCACTTCATAATAATGACTATGTACATGCATGTTTTGTGTGCCCTCCCACAGGAAGATGCATTGATTAATAGGATTTGGGTTATGTTTCCATGATTCACACATCCACCGTGATACAAATTATTGTGTGCAATTCAATAATTTTGTTGAATGAATTGTTCGACACACTTAGTGAACATTCATTATTATTAAAATTGTCTGTTAGTTTGTGCCGGAAAACTGTAGTGGACAAGGAGGTTTGGCAGATGCAGTAGTAACAGATTGAAGAGATAGATTTGCTGTACATACACACAAATATACTGACATGTTGACAACCTTGGATTCAATGCCACAGAAAGTAGGTTTGTGTTCGGGATTTGTATTGATGTATAATTGTTTCTTTATATACAATTGATATCATAATCTTAATTCAAGACCATTATGAAGATTTGATACAATTTCAACCTTGAGCTCGAACTGTTCAATGTACACTTTAGCAAGGTTCCGTTTGAACCATAATGCATAACTGCAATACTATACAGTTGCCATAGCAACATAACATGGCAGCAGGAATGTTTCCCAAGAGATCTAGTAGACCCCATACCTAGAGCATTGTGCTGACAAAGCACATAATTGAATGTGTTGTTTCATCCAACACTGCATATTTTATGCCAATACAATTCAGTATTGTACACCTGTGATATCAATGCCAGTCCCATGTGTGTGCTAATGTCGCTGTGTTACTTGTTAATCATCTCCAGCATAGAAAGTTCTGCGATGACAAAATCTAATACTCTTGTCTTTCTGTCCCTTTCTCTTCTCTCTAGCTGCTGTTTGTCCCAAGAGAAGCAGTCTCAACCTTCTCCATCTCCTTCTTCTCCCAGTTCTGACCAGTGTAATGCAGGATACTTGTTACAGGGTCCACTGGTAGGTCCTCCTGGTCGTGATGGAGCTCCCGGTCGTGATGGGGTAGCAGGTCGTGATGGCAAAGATGGCTCTCCGGGGATACCATCTCCTCCTGGCCCCCCAGGCCCCCCAGGTCCCCCTGGTCCTAGTGATGGTCTTCCTGGCTCTCCTGGACTCCCTGGTCCAGCTGGTCCCACTGGTCCTCCGGGATCTCCAGGTCCCAGTGGAGTCAACTTTGATGAACTTCGTGAGATTGTTCGTTTGATGGCTAAAGAAGAACTGAAGAACTTGACATCTGAAGATCGTGAACCAGTGAAGGTTGTTGTGGAGTATGATAAACTGTGTCCCACGAATGAGCCCACCCCCTCCACACCTACATATAATCCCCTAAAATCCTCACCAACTCCTAAGGAACCTAATCCCCTACCCACATTACCTACCAGGACCACAAGGCGATGTGCTCAAGGCCTGACTCGTAGCGACCCAGGTCAATCTTGTCGAGATATCTATCAGTGCAACCCTCACCTCAGCTCAGGCTACTACTGCAACCCTCACCTCAGCTCAGGCTACTACTGCAACCCTCACCTCAGCTCAGGCTACTACTGGATAACCACAAAACATGGAATAAGATACTACGAAATACTCCATGCACTTTGTCTACTGTCAGATGGAAGACAAGAATTGTGGATTGCGAGGAATGATGAGAGTTGGGTTCTTGAACATGACAGACTCTGCAGTCAGCTGCCCTCCTTCATTGATCATGACCAATCAATCAGGGAAGAGACTTTGCATCAGTTCGGTGGGTCGGGATCATTTTTCTTCAGTGGAATATGAAACTTACAATAAAAGCTATGAATATGTTTGCGGAAGAGCTGTTGGCTATGCTTACAATACTCCACATGCTTTTTATTTCAGTAACCCAGGTAGAAGGATGTTCACATCAATTGACCAACCTTATGTCGCTGGATTGTCCATTACTTACAGAGCCAATGGCAAACGCAACCACATTTGGTCCTTTGCTGGCGGGGCATATGGAAAGCAGGGAAGTGGTAATAACTGTCCTTGTGGTTATGGTGGTGATAGACCCCCACGTTATGTTGACAACAACTACTATTGTGAGGCCAGTCCCTTGATTGCATGAAAGGAGAGAATATGGTACATGAACAACACTCTTTGGGACGGGAAGGACTGCTATCCCACATCTCGATGTTGTGACAACAGACGTCAGCCGTGGTTTTTGACTGCTCTACCAGATCGTGTGAATACCAATATTGAAGTACGCTGGATGGATCCACAGTATAGAAGCAATGGCATGGTTGGCATCGAACTGCTGGAATTGTATGTGTACTAACTATAGTGCGGTGTGGAACATTCATTGGTTAGCATCAATTTAACTAATAATATGAATGAAGTAATTATTAATTCTACATACAGTATTAATTTACATTGCTCTAGTTATTGAGTCTTACGTAAGTCTTGAGTGTGTTATATATAATTGAAGCTTTGATTTGTTACACAATGTATGTAATCTGAGAGCATGCATGGAGGGTGCATCTGTTTTACCTTTTCTCAACAGAAGATATCGAATCAATAACATACACGACTACACTCATAAAATGTCATAAAATTGTACATATATTATTACACCAGCTCAGTGGTGTCAGAGTATAATCTTGATAATAATCATAATATTATAGATAATGCCAGATGTGTATACATGTATATAGAAGTATATAGAGACAGGGTATTATTTTGATATTACTGAATGATATCAAAACATCCACATAGTCTCTTGTATAGAGACTGAGCTATTCTTATTAGCTGTAGCCACCTAGTGTGGCTAGAATATAGGATAGAATATAATAATAATAATAATAGAATATACAATAGAACAGTAGAATATATACACCATTTCCACTAATTACCAACAATTTTGTAATGATAGTGTCTTGTACTCTGCTTGTTGTGCACTGCTTTTGTAATACTCTTGTGCAGTAAATATAACATTTGCGGCAGATATTTTATTTAGGCAAAGGGCCCTAATCCCAATCACTTCTTAAGTAACTCCAATCATTTAGCAATCTAGGCCACTGCTTACTTTGTAAAAGAGGAGAAAGAGTATAGTTGTCAGGTAAGTATGAACCACATCCCTCACCTGTATGATATCCTAATTTTCTTTGGTGATTCCCTCTCTGCAACAAGATTACCTTCGAGTAGGCATTAATATATACATATAGACAGGAAGCATCAAAACCGCACGTGATAAGTGCTGAACCAGATATGTTGCTCTGACACATGATACATGATAATCAATGAAGGAAATAAACAATACATATGATTGGGTATTATCTAGTCTATAAGGATGAAATGAAAGTACTGGTCATGGCGAGTCTTATAGACTTGCCCTATTGTGCTCCTTAGTGCAAGTCTTGGCTCTCTGGAGAAAGAAACTGGAAACTGGTTATATTAACAAACGATGACAAAAATATGCTAGCCCTACAAAGGACTATATAGTTTGCTTTCTGACAGTTCTTGAAAGTGCTTCATATGGCCCTTTCCTTGAGTGTGGCTTGTAACATCATTAAACCCCCGTGTGCTGCACTGAAGTGGTCTTGACAGAGCTTACAGTAGGCAAATGATGGTCCACAAATACTAGCTGTGATTCCAGGTGGAACCGTCCACGTAGACAGGAAATCTCGCTGGTTTTCATTTGGCTGACTGAAAGGACTTCCATGTGTCTAACTTGCCCCATGGTTGCACCATAGAAACTCCATACTACACAATCTGAGGATAATTTATTCATAGCATAAAGAATTAAATTTTATTCATATCATGAATAAATTATCCATTGCATGAGTGCATATTCCATACAAGTCATTCCTTTATCGTTCAACGGAGAGAAATCCTAATTTCTGTACAATTGCGAATAATTACCTATGGTTGGCAGCACTGTGTTTGGTGTGCAACTATTATTATTCACATTAATTGCATATTTTGTCCAAATTCCTGCAGTATTCCTTCATTTTCAATCAATGATCTTATATGACACTTATAATAATATACATAGCTGTGTAGTCCACATGTACAAATCTATGTTGTTATCAGTGTAGTTTATTGCCGGGTATGTCCTCCATGGATAGGTCCCAAGTGAGCACTCCTCAGGAAGTGGGTCTGTGTAGTTGAAGTAGGCTATGATGACACTAGATGGTTTAGCCCGATTTATGGGGTAGAATGCATTGAGGAGTTTGCATGATAGTTGATGGTATGTAAGCTTAATTTAATGGAGTTTAGTACTCCAAAGAGATCATCATAGCAATCTTCGAACTCCTTCAGTTTCATCATTCCAAATTTGGTGATTGATGTGAGTGGGGGGGGGGGGGGGTGACAGAGGTCGGGTTTGACCATTTGGGGGATAGTACCATGCATCTCTGTAATCACCTACACATAAACGTATATTGTGGAACTTTTATATAATACCATTTGAATCATAAAGTATAGAAATGCAAGTGCTATGCCTACATACAAAAGGAGTATGTCAATATTAATTGTAATGTGATTATGCATAGTGTTGTGTGTAGAACATTATTGAAATGATAACTATATAAAATGAATAGCGAGAGCATAGCATACTGCTGCACATATTTATTGATATCAAATGTGCTATCTACTGGAAGTTTTGTCGTTGAAAAATTTGCCTCATCTCCAACTTCACTTTGTGATACAACACCTGTATCATCCATGATGCTATTGGTAGGGCAGTGTAGCGTAGTACAAAGTAGAGAGATTTGGTGAAGCTCTGAGTCTCTTCTCCATATTTACTCAAATGTAGTACAAGTGTAATACTGAATGTTAATGATCCAAATCCAAAGACAAGTACTGCTATGAACATGAGTAGCAGTATCTGTCGAAGTGCTTGTTTTGGTGTGATTCTGTATTCCTCTTCTCTGATGAAGATTTGATCGATTGTGAAGGGAGCGGATGTTACGATGATGCATACAAACATTGCACACCACACTGTGAGAATGCCAAATCCATACAAGTGTGGATTAGCACTCACTAACAAGAATTGAAATGGAAGATGTAGTAATAGACCCATTACACTCATGATGTAGATCCCCCAGAGAGATATTGTTGTAATGACTCTGTGTTGATTTCTTCCACAACATTTTGTGAATATGCTCAATGTTCTGGGAATGGGAAATGTAATGTACTTGGTGTGAATGTAGGCGAGCATTAGGGAGCTGATTAGCACGAAACACAAAAGAAAGTTTGATGTTGTACAAGTTTTATCAGTATATTTTCTATATGGATAACATGTAGCAATGAGTAATTTGAGTATCATGTAAATGTTGAAGACATGAGCAAGACTTGCTACAGCCCAGAAGAATGGTACTTTAGCTTTGCTCCTACTTTGTTGTAGACTCTTGATCAGTTGTCCTCCCTTGGTGTAGAGTAGGAACGGAGTTAGTAGACCGATAGTGATGATTAGTGCATAGAATCCAGGATTTGGAATGCCTTGGTTTTTTGTTCCCTGAGGCATTTGGTTACGAACCCGAACATCATATCTAAGTTTTGACCCAAACATCAAATTCATGTATAACACTCCTGACGATTTCTCTTCATATTGTCTTTGAAGTTTTCCAGAAATCACTGACAAAATCTACATTTTTATTTTAAGAAGGAATGAGATTCACATTAGCAGACCCGGTACAGATCAGTTATGTTGAACAAGAATCGATGAACTGATGCAAGAAAGTACATTGTTGTCCACATGCCTTACCTTGCTTACCATAGTATGTATGTCACGGATTGTACATGTATGCATGTATAAATAATGTATAAGATATATGCAACAACATAATATATACCTGTATAGTGACAGCTCCTAATGTTGGATTGCCATCAAGAATGAGTGGAGTTTTGATGCAAGCAATCTGGGATGGTGAGTAAAAAGGCGAAGATTTGTTGAATAAAAGATAGTAGGTCACAGTGGGTAGGTATTCTCCAAATTCTAGTAGTATTCCTTCATTATCAATGCTATATATCGGTGTGGTGGTCCACATGTACCAATATATGTTGTGATAAGTGTAGTTTATTCCCGGGTATGTCCTCCATGGATAGGTCCCAAGTGAGCACTCTTCAGGAAGTGGGTCTGTGTAGTTGGTGAAGTAGGCTATGATGACACTAGATGGTTTAGCCCGATTGATGGGGTAGAAGGCATTGAGAAGTTGTTGATAGTTGTCGGGATAAGCTTTGATGGAGTTCAATATTTCCGAGGGATCATCACAAACTTGATAGCGATCACATCCTCCACAAATACCTTCTATGAGGATAGTCCACAGAACCAGTATTATTGCTGCACTCATTCTTCACTCAATTGTACCTGGTCATGGGGGCCAACAATAGTGAATGACTTTTATTATACAGTCAACTATATATTGCAAATTTTCACCTTCCATTCAGGATGTTTCCCATATTTTTGGATCACAATTTACTAATAATTTATAAAAATATATATTCGGATTCCTATTTTCACTTTCAAAATTATCCCTGACAAAACTGATTGCACAATACTAACTTCGTTTTGCTTTTGATTTCAACTCCTCCTGAGCTGATAGTCCACACATTTTTGGATCACAATTTACTAATAATATTATAAAAATATATATTCGGATTCCTATTTTCACTTTCAAAATTATCCCTGACAAAACTGATTGTACAATACTAACTTCGTTTTGCTTTCGAGTGCAACTTCTCCTGAGCTGATAGTCCACACTAGAATACGATGCATCCTACCAAGTCTTACACAGTTGTAGCTAGCTAGAGTGTATAATGAGCACAATAATATGGTAACACTTTGGTACATGCAATGTTCATGGGATGAACTCCAACTGTTACAGGCCTACAGCTGCTGCAGACACCTCATTCATCCAACCCTTCAAAGTTTGCTGGGCGTTGGATAAAAAATGGGTGGTCTCTTCAGAGTTGAATTCCAAGAGAACCGGTCAACCATCTTCAACCAGGCTGTTGGCTGAAGGTAGGTTTCATGTTTACTGTAATATACAGAGATTACCTGGTAGATAGGGTAGACTGTGATAATAATATTATGATACATTTTACACACACTTTTGCATGTACATTCTGATGTGGTAGCAGTGATAATTAAATTTCACTATTGCTCTCCATGGACTGCCCATATCAAACTTAATACCAGAGGTACTGATAATTGTACTCTCTCCTGGAGGTGGTTTGGACCAGGTGGGGACCAGCAAGATAGGTCTTAAGCTTGTCACACTGTGCTTCCCCTTCATTAATACATTACAAGTAATAATACATAAATTAAATCTTTTATGTACCTACACTAACCTCGTTATTCTCTAGCAGGATAATTCCACAAAGGATAAAGGATGTGTGACTTAGCTATACCCTACCAAGGATAATTCCCTTCTTAAAGTTTCCAGAACATCATTCTATTGCTTGAAGGTCACAAAACCAAATTCACCAAACACACACACGCACACACAGCCCAGTGTGTGTGTGTGTATGTGGCTCTCTCGGTGCGTGTATGTGTGTGTGTGTGTGTGTGCGCGCACGCACCCGTGTGTGTGTGTGTGTGTGTGTGTGTGTAATAACATAACATAATAGTCATGCACATGTCCAGTATAATTGTCATGTGGCACTGCATATACATTCATAAGTCTACACAATACAGGGTCATTGGGAGCATTTGAATGGAAGAGAAGTGGTATATTCATAGAAATGGCAGAGAAATAGTCACTGATTTTTATTTAGTTCTGATTTTGACTCAACGTTTGACAAGGTGTTGTTTTATGACAGGGATACATTGCATTCTAGAGCTGTTCTATTTTCAGTACAAGCAGCATAGTAATGTATACGATATTAGCAGTAGAAGGCTGATGACGTAATAATCAATTTGCACCGTGTGACGACGGTCACGTGCAATAACACGTGTTCGATATTTGGCGGAGATCGGACTAGCGTGAGTGCCTTCTTTTTGTTTGAGCGCATTTGAAAAATTTCTCAATCGCGAGAATTGATCAGGAAGGAAATGAGAATGAAGAATTCTTCGTATTCCCTTTGAATAGATGATTTCCCTTTCCTGGAGCTCAGTGTGGAGTAGGAGAATGAAGTGATGGCAAAAGGATCGAACTCCTGCTGTGGTCCGAAAGACAGTTCGACGAATTTTCGCCTGTGTCTATTACCTATATTTTGTACATAACCGTGATTGAAATATCAAGAAACGGATGCATTTTAACTGTATATTTGAGCGACATTTTCAATAGAGTGGTTCGCTTTTGTTGTTCTGTGTACAATTATACATTATTTACACTGTTGTCGTTGTTGTTGTTGTTGTCGTTGCTCATAGGTTATCATAATTCTATCCTGCCCTCTAGTACAGATTGAGATGATACAGACCTTAAGGTTCCCCTACATGTTGGTATGTCCCCTACAGTGTATCCATGTGTACCCTCTAGTGGTAGGGAGTCCTTAGTTTGATTATAAGTTAAATGACTATCTCTCATCTGACGGCTAACATACATGTGGGAGACCATCCCTCTGTTGTTGTGTAGATCCCTTAAGTAAGCATACCTTATTAAAGTGCAGTACATGTAATAACCTACATTAGACATAGAAGGGGTATAACAGCAGACAACCCCCACACAACATAATATCATGTAGTACGTGTGGGGTGCTCACTGGTAATTGGTATATATCTCCAGCCAGCTGTGTATTGTAATGAATACTTTGATATGTGTTTAATACCTGTGTGGGCTGCATACTGCCAGTGGCACCACAAGTTTGAGACAGCTACAAGGCTAATACATTCAGCTATCCAGACTGAGGTGGATGGTGTGCCTGTGTACTTACATGAATTTGTACTGATACATGCCAAGGTGATCACAATCCTGAAACAGCTGTTTGTATGCAATCATCTCTGTTCATTGTAAGCTGTTTTCCATGCTTGTCCAAAGTATATTTGAATCCTTTCACTTGTAGATATGTTTATATATAATACATGGAAGTGTGCACTGAGTTTGGTGAAAATACCTCAAATGATTTTGACGTTGAATGAATACACATAATTGTGACATATATAGAACTGGTGCAAGATTATGATTATTATTTGTATTGTTATACATGATGTAAAACCACTTCCAATTGTATTGAAATTAAACTAAGAATTATATACTATTGACATTGCTCAACAGCACCCAAGACAATACTAAGTCTTGATGAAATCATATTTGTTGTTAGTATGTTCATATATTTCCCAAAAAAGTTCCTGTTGCATAGATCTTTCTGTACCTCATGCTATGCAATGTTAAGATGCCACCATGCAGATTCACCTGTAAAGGAGAGAGAAGAAAACCGTACAATCAGTATTATTAGCAGAACGAAATCTCAATAGCAATACCTGACTATTATGGAAAATTAAGAAAGTATTGAACTGTGTTTGATGGTACGGTCCTAATCTCAACTCGATAATATTTAGAGTAGTCATAGGAATCTCTATATACTATATGGATACACTCATGCATTTATCATGAGTTTCACATGGTCCCTACTGCTATGTAATATTCACGTCTCATACACTGTCAGGTGGACACTTGTTAAATTCACAACATTCCGATGCCCACCTTGATGCTTAAAATCACAGGAAACAGGAAATGTCTTCCTTTCCAATACACAGAAGGTGGACTTTGGTGTATTGGGTGATCTTCCGGAGTGTGATCAGGACCTGATCAGCTCAAACCTCATCCTCCCACACTGTGGTCTACGCATATAATTGCATATAACAATAAACTAACTAGTTTGCCAGTAATCCAGCTATAGTATTATAGTTCTGCATAGCATACACAATTGTGATAGAGCAGAACAGGTTTGCGATCTTCCTTCTCTCTCTTTTGATTGCACTTGGAACAGCAACTGCTCAAAAGTGTAATGTAATTTGACTAAAATGTATTTTGTAAGCACATCTGAAGTAGATTTAGCGAAAGACATAATGAGCGAGCTCTACACACTTGGGAAGTTGAATGCATGGCAAGCATGTATAATAGTAATTAGGTTGCATTTGATAACCAGTATTCACTCCTGCTAACCCAAAGGCCATCACTGTGGAGGAACAGCATCCATCATTGGGTGTGTGTTTGGAGTACACTGGGACGCCCATCAAAGGGTCAAACAAGTGTTCTCTATACAAATGTTAATTTTATGGGCCAGCGTAGATCAATCTGCTAGAACACATTAGTGTGGATCATCTATTGTGATGGAAAGTGTTGCCAATTCTGCTCCCCTCCAACTATCACCTATATAATATGATGTGGCTATATATGATTTGAGTAGTACAGTTCTATCTGCATGTTCATCAATTTTCAAATTTTGTTGGTGTTAGTCCTCTTAATTCTGAGGGTGGACCAGGTATATTGTGGTATATATGGTATGTTTTCCATTCGAATGTCATACTTAAATGTATAAAATCATAACCACATGTGTGCTCCTAACCTAATGGGAGAGTCATATGGGATAGTCCACCTTACGTTTTTCTTCATACATTTTACAAATATAAGATAATGAACATTGTTATAAGCATATTATTATTATTAATTTAAATAATATAGTATGGGTGAAAGTGTTACACACACACATGCACGCACATGCACACGCATGTACACACACACACAACCACACGCACAAACACACACACACACACACAAACACACACACACATACACACACACCTATGGAATCAATAATCCAATTCAATAATTCACCATTTCCAAGCTCAATATTTACTCTTCTATTCCTGAATTATCCTCCAAAATTCCAGGCTTTGTTTTATTTTCTGTAGCGTCCTCTTCACCACCCACAAAACAATTGGTATACCCACATGCCGTATGACAAAGTAGATAGAGTTTGAGAAACTTTGAGTCTTTTCTCCATATTTACTCAAATGTAGTATAAGTGTAATACTGAGTGTTAGTGATCCAAATCCAAAGACAAGTACTGCTGTAAACATGAGTAGCAGTATCTGTCGAAGCGCTTGTTTTGGTGTGATTCTGTATTCCTCTTCTTTGATGAAGATTTGATCAATTGTGAAAGGAATGGATGTTACGATGATGCATACAAACATTGCAGACCACACTGTGAGAATGCCAAATCCGTACAAGTGTGGATTAGCACTCACTAACAAGAGTTGAAATGGAAGATTTGTTATTATAGTGGTTACCATCATGTATATGCCCAGAAGTGATATTGTTGTAATGATTCTGTGTTGTTTTCTTCCACAACATTTTGTAAATATGCTCCATGTTTTGGGAATGGGGAAAGTGATGTACTTGCTGTGAATGCAGGATATTATGATAACAAATATTATATTGTATCCAAACACGAGGCAACTGTTTCTACAAGCAATTGGAGAGAGGGTAAAATAATGATAGCAAGATATCAGTAACAATTTGCCAAGCAAGTAAACATTGAAGACATGAGCAAGACTTGCTACAGCCCAGACAAACGGTACTTTAGCTTTGCTCCTACTTTGTTGTAGACTCTTGACCATTTTTTCTCCCTGGGTGTGCAGTAGCAAGGGAGTCAAGGTGCTAAGTGCAGCAATCAAAAACATGAACACACCCTGTGTGCTGCCCCCATCCATTTTCATGGCTCCTACAAATGTTGTTCTCCTTGGCATAGTGCCCAATAGATCAACATCATACTTGGTGTGGCTATAATTACTTAAAAGCATGTAGAATACTCCAGCTGTTGTTGTCTTGTCCTCCAAAGATCTTTCTGACTTTGGTGCAACAGCATTGAATTGGAACAGCTGCAGATTAATATATTAAGACTAATTACGATCATCAATTTGTGTTTAGTAAGACCTCACAATTGAGGCCACCTATGATATGCCTGTCAAATGTAGTCTAGTTACTGAGGTGGTCTTTAATTGCTGGTCACAGAGAATTCTAAGCTGGTTGGGCCATATTATGCAATAATTAAATACTGATAAATTATATAGTGTGATCTCAACATGACTGCAACTGAAATGATTTTGTGGTTCCATCTCTTTGTGTACCTATGGAAAGCCTGGATTTAATATGAATCATACATAGTAGCAATACCATCATCAATGTTGCAATATTTTCTTCAATTTTTTTATTTTGTTAATTGGAATTCATCTATAGATCTGTATGGCAACATTGTTCAGGATATTTATGTTCACATTACCTGTATGGTTATGTCTCCCAAGACTTCCCAGTCATCCTTAGTGATTAGTGGACTTTTGATGCAGGCAATCTGTCTTGAAGGGAAAAATGGAGAGGATTTGTTGAATAAGAGGTAGTAGGTCACAGTGGGTAGGTATTCTCCAAATTCCAGTAGTATTCCTTCACTCTCAATGCTGTATATCACTGTAGTGGTCCACATGTACCAATATATGTTGTGATTAGTGTAGTTTATTCCCGGGTATGTCCTCCATGGATAGGTCCCAAGTGAGCACTCATCAGGAAGTGGGTCCGTGTAGTTGGTGAAGTAGGCTATGATGACACTAGATGGTCTAGCCCGATTGATGGGGTAGAAGGCATTGAGGAGTTGTTGATAGTTGTCAGGATAAGCTTTGATGGAGTTCAATATTTCCAAGGGATCATCACAAACTTGATCGCGATCACATCCTCCACAAGTAGTACTTTCTATGAGGATAGTCCACAGAAATAGTATTATGGCTACACTCATTCTTCACTCAATGGTACCTGGCTATGGTGAGCAACAATATTGAGTGGCTTTCTTATACAGTCAACTATATAGCCAAATTTTCATCTTCGATTCAGGATGTGTACACCTGTTTTCCATATTAATGGATTACAAAT
Source organism: Chondrilla cf. caribensis (assembly GCA_964020155.1). Classification (NCBI taxonomy): domain Eukaryota; kingdom Metazoa; phylum Porifera; class Demospongiae; order Chondrillida; family Chondrillidae; genus Chondrilla; species Chondrilla cf. caribensis. The sequence goes on from OZ026559.1 coordinate 4,097,662, forward strand.
TACTTTAAAATGAATTACTCTTTTTCCTTTCAAAATATCCAAAACCACTTGTGAAATAATGTTTCTGTTTTGCTTTCGATCTCAACTCCTCTAGACCGGATGGTCCACACTAAAATACGTATGTACCCTACCAAGTCATACACAGTCGTAGCTAGCTAGAGTGTATAAAGAGCAGCAGCTGTAGCTAGAGATTATAATAATAAAGAGCTGAATATGGTGACATCTTGTTGCATGCAATGTTCATGGGGTGGACTGCAACTGTTACAGGGCGATATACAGCTGCTGTAGACAGCCCTCATTTGTCCAACACTTCAAAGCTTGTCATGCAGGAGTTGGATAATTTAGGGTGGGCTCTTCACAGTTGAATTCCGAGAGAACCTGTCTTCCATCGGTCTGTTGGTTGAATGAGGGTTTCATCTTATGTTCACTATACAGAGAGTACCTTGTAGACTACATGGTGGTTATCAATGTGACATGTTTTGTCCTTGGTCACCAGCACTGTAGTTCCCCAGTGTTCATATGATACACAATATTACGTGTAATTTGTATGTACATTCCTATGAGGTGCCAGTGGTTATTGTACACTTTGCTATTCATCTCCATGAACTGCCATTTTACAAAGTTACTGCTGGTCATCACAGCCCCTCTGGTTTCATTTTGTGCAGCAGACACTGTACACAGTCACGTGCCACACACAAGTGTCCAGACTTAACAACTCATTTCTATTGGTCTCCATGGACTGCCCAGTGTCCATATCAGACCTAATAGCACAGGTACAGGTACTTGTACTTCCTCCTGGAGGTACTTTGGACCTGGTGGGGACCAGCAAGATAGGTAGGTCTTGTCACTGGTCACAACATGATTCCCCTTTGTCAACATGTTACAAGTAATAAATTGAATACACAAACTAAGTTTGTATGTATATACGTGTACCAATGGAGTTGCTATAAACCTCATGGTGACCACCCAGGAAATTTTACACTTTGTCACTGTCCACCATGCATGGCTTATCCTGTGTTCACATGACAACGCAACTGTTAATGCATGTTTTTTTCTCTCCTGAATGTCCTACAGACCTAATTAATGGTGATCAGCAAGAATATTTCAAAGTTACTGCTGGTCATCACAGCCCCTGTACGCAGTGTCATTTTCTGCAGCAGACACTGTACACAGTCACGTGCCACACAAACCTGTACAGTGAAACCTCGCTAATCCGACACCTCTATAATCCAACATTCTCTCTAATCCAACCATTATATGAGGTACAGTCACCATACCTAAGTATAGTAAGAGGCACTCCATAATCCAACAACCTCCTAATCCAACATTATTCTCAGGTCCCATTGAGTGTCGGATTAGAGAGGTTTGAAATTCACTGTACTGGCATTAATATTGTACACATGTAGGTATATTGTATTTCATTGGCTATATAATATTATGTTGTTGTGAACAGGAAGATTCAAATTTCTACAAAATTAGGAAATTATGTCAAATTGATTTGATCAATTCTCACATGCATGAATAGATAGCCCTATTAATGAGGTGGTCCTATAGCTGACATGATTTTATACGTAGGTGGTCCTACCACTGGAGTTATAATATGGTTCACGGTCCCATTATTGAGGTAATTGGATGTGATCTTTACTGAATGACCTTGGTGCTGTGATGGTCTTTCAGTTGGCACTGTTCAGTTCATGGTATGCCATGGATTGTTCACAAGAGCATGATCATCACACTGGAATGCATGGCTTTCAGTGTACAGCACTTATCCAATGAATCTGATTATCTGAACCCTTAATTTGTGGAGCTGCCAAAATCGTTGCAGCATATGGCTTCCTACATGACAAAGACTTGTGCAGTACAAAGACAGTTTTGGGCGGCCAGACCTTCACTATTATGTATAATATTATGTTGATGTGGTATCAGAAGTACATAAACATCACACTGGAATGGCTTCCACTTTATAGCACTTGATCTAATAACATCCTTAATCTGTACAACTGCCAAAACCATAGTAGAGTAAGGTTTCCTCCATTGGAATGACTTCTGCAGTACAAGGACATGCTTGGGGGTTAGGCCTTCACTATGTGTGCTCACGTATGTTGATGTTATGTCTCGAGCAGTATGGCATCCATTGCAATTGGCGTAATTATCATTTATACTAATTATTATGTCCTTGATCATAAACGAATGATTTATATTTATACATGAGAATCTATGAAGATAAAGAGGATGACAATTCTAAATTTTAAATAATTATAATTGACAGCAGTTCACTAATTTAAAAGCAAGTCTCTACTTATATAGCACTACATACATGCATGTACTATGTACTGCAAATATAATAATGTCTGTTATACCATGCATGCATGCATTTACAACCTGGTATGTACTCACAAACACATGTAGTACCTTTCACTTGTATAGTACCTGGGCTATCCTTAGCTGTATAGCTGCCTAGTCTGGCTAGAAGTCCCACAACCTGTAATGAAGTTAGAGATGGTTGTTATTGCATGCAGGAGTCTTCAATTACATGCTTGGTCGAGTTGGAGGGAACACAACAATCCTTCATATTTTTTGATGTTGATTGAGGTACCATTGATGTACCATTTTATACGCACAGATTATTTTGAAATTGATCATGGGGAAACATATGTCCATTCACCCCCTGAACAGAGAAGTGGAATTAGCACTCCCCACAACTTAAAGAATTAAGTTAGCACTATTTCAACATTACTTTTCAGTGGATCTATTACACAAGAACAAACACACACTTAATTATTGTTTATTGCATAACATATTATTCATATTATATCACCCACTCATAGCAACTATGTGATAGTTGCTATGAGTGGGTTACACATTCACCAATGCACATGCATTCACTCTTGTAGTTTTACAACAATGTAGCAGTCAGCTGGCAAAACATAAAGCTTTCTGTGTCTAGAGAATTCCATTAAATGACCCCATGAGGCTGGTGTATTCAACCAGAGGACTAGGACATGTAATATTTTTTTACTATGCATTATGAGAAGATCACTAGGGAACTATTATAGCACCTACTGGTTTATTGCACATTGTGTCGCAAGAATCGAGTAGACACAGTTGTCATTGTGACTGTTGATTGCATTTGCAGTGTAAAATGTCCCCAGTTGTCATGGTCACAGTTGTCATGGTGATTGTTGATGGTATGGTCACAGTTGTCATGGTGATTGTTGATTATATAGCACAATTGTCATTATCATGGCTTTCTTATGAATACAATTATGGCAATAATAAATATATTCAACCTGTGGTTACCTGTATATCCGCTAGAAAAGTGTAACCACTGTAGTAATGGAGCTGAAAATGTTTCCCATTTTCTTTTTGTTCCTCTCCATTATTGGAAACTCTTGTTACTCTGAAAAACTACCCTCCCTCCAACCCTCTCCATCTCCTTCTCCCAGTTCTGAACAATGTAATGCAAGACGCCTGCCAATGGGACCACTGGTAGGTCCTCCTGGTCGTGATGGTCGTGATGGAGTTGGGATAGCAGGTCGTGATGGTCTCCCTGGTCCAGCTGGTCCTCCAGGTGCTCCAGGCTCTCCAGGTCCCAGTGGAGTCAACCTTGATGAACTTCGTGAGATTGTTCGTTTGATGGCTAAAGAAGAATTGAAGAACTTGACATCTGAAGATTGTGAACCAGTGAAAGTTGTTGTCGAGTATGATAAACGGTGTCCCACAACTGTTCCCACTCCCTCCACACCTACCACTAGACCAATAACAACAGTGAATCCTACACCAAGTGCCATTGGAACAGACAGACCCACTGTGTCCACTAGACACCCGATCTTCCCTAGTCCAGGGACTCATCTCTTTGTGAGGACCTGCCGTCGTGGACTGAGCCGCATGGATGCTGCTCCTTCTTGTCGTCTCATTCTCTTGTGCGATCCAACTAGTCCTTCGGGATTCTACTGGATTGAGACCAGCCACCTCTATGACAGTGCTCGCTCTCTCAACCAGATGTACTGTTACATGGAATTTGGTAAGTGCCTGGTCCCAGGGATCACTAGAGTGGGTCTGATCAACATGACCAAGGATAATTCTAGTTGTCCAAGACACCTGGAACTGATAGAGCAATCAGGAAAGAGAATGTGTGGTAGTCCTCTCACAGGTACACGCTTCACGTCAGTTGTATTTCCAACTTTCAACATCAAATACAATCACGTTTGTGGGAGAGCAGTGGGGTATGCTCGTGACGGACCATATGCCTTCTACTACAGTGTTTCCAGCTCCTACAAATCCATTGACCAACCTTACGTTGGGGGACTGTCTATTACCTACACAATCAATGATGAACGCAAACACATCTGGTCCCTGGCTGGAGGGTATGCAGACCCTGGTGATGGAAATGCCTACAACTGTCCATGTGCTGGTGGTTCATCCTACCGTCCTCCATCTTATGTTGGTGATGACTACTACTGTGAATCAGGTAGTCATTCTACACCTACTAGTAAGTGGTACATGGACAATCCCCTTTGGGACGGACAGGGTTGTCACTCCTCCTCCCGTTGCTGTGACAACAGACGTCAGCCGTGGTTCTGGCAAATCTTACCTGAAATGACTGATTCCGATATTGAAGTTCGCTGGCTGCGTCCATCAGGCTACAACATTGGTATCGAACAACTCGAACTGTATGTCTACTAGCTGTATTGCACTTGGTCTGTAGCAATGGTAGTGAGTATTGTCTGCTAATCATTCAAATTTCAGTATCCAATTACGTACACATTCTGCAACATTGTTAACATTACATAGGAATAATGTTACAGCAGTTGAAGCTGGTGTGCATCATTAATTATTAGTTATTAGTAACAATTATTCAATATTATAATAATTGATATTAGTAGTTATCAAGATACTGTAAGTATACAATTACGCAACGTAACGCAAAGTCATAGAATGTATAATCTTATGTATGTATATTATATTAGTTTGCAGTGTACTGTACATGCGTTTCTTAAACATGATAGTCATGCATGTGCTCAGTATTATAGTATTTCCTGTTAGTATATACAATTGCATAATAGTAGTTACAATAGTGTACTTAGTACAAAATTGCCTGTCATATCATTATATATAGAAATGTATGGTTATCATATACATATTATATTATATTGTAAAACAAAGGTGAATGTCAAATGCAAGAGCCTCTATTGAAAGCAGGTGCATGACATCATTTAAAAATGCACCAGTAATAAGGTACAGAGTCCCTCTGTGACTAGGCGAGGTACTGAATCAGAGGTATCCCTATTAGTAAGGTAGTCCTATAGCTGATGTGCTCCTACTGATGGGGTGATCCTATAGCTGATGTGCTCCTACTGATGGGGTGATCCTATAGCTGATGTGCTCCTACTGATGGGGTGATCCTATAGCTGATGTGCTCCTACTGATGGGGTGATCCTATAGCTGATGTGCTCCTACTGATGGGGTGATCCTATAGCTGATGTGCTCCTACTGATGGGGTGGTCCTATAGCTGATCTGCTCCTAGTGATGGGGTGGCCCTATAGCTGATGTGCTCCTACTGATGGGGTGGTCCTATAGCTGATGTGCTCCTACTGATGGGGTGGTCATGTAGCTGATCTGCTCCCAGTGATGGGGTGGTCCTATAGCTGATGTGCTCCTACTGATGGGGTGGTCCTATAGCTGATGTGCTCCTACTGATGGGGTGGTCCTATAGCTGATGTGCTCCTACTGATGGGGTGGTCCTATAGCTGATGTGCTCCTACTGATGGGGTGGTTCTATAGCTGATGTGCTCCTAGTGATGGGGTGGTCCTATAGCTGATTCTTTTCCAAGTGATAAGTGGTACATGGACAATCCCCTTTGGGATGGACAGGGTTGTCACTCCTCCTCCCGTTGCTGTGACAACAGACGTCAGCCATGGTTCTGGCAAACCTTACCTGAAATGACTGATTCCGATATCGAGGTTCGCTGGCTGCGTCCAACTGGATCAAGCCACAATGTTGCTATTGAACAACTCGAACTCTATGTCTACTAACACTATCACACTTAGTCTATAGTAGCAATCACAGTAGCTAGTGTTCGATCATCAACTCTAAATTTCTGCAATAAATAATAATAACAAGGTATTTGCTATGAACAACAGTCAAGCTTGATCTGTACTAAGTATAGATGAGTTTACAATTGCTAAACAGGACACAAGGTTATGGAATGTAATTATAATAATATACATATATTTAATATTGTGTGTGTGTGCATGTGTGTTTGTGTATGTGTGCGCATATGTGTGTGTATGTGTGTGTACATGTGTGTGTGTGTGTGTGTGTGTGTGTGTGTGTGTGTGTGTGTGTGTGTGTGTGTGTGTGTGTGTGTGTGTGTGTGTGTGTGCATGTGTGTGTGTGTGTGTAGGTGTGTGTGTAGGTGTGTGTGTATGTGTGTGTGTGTAGGTGTGTGTGTAGGTGTGTGTGTATGTGTGTGTGTGTGTGTGTGCGTGTGTGTGTTTATGCATGTGTGTGTGTGTACACATGTGTATGTGTGTATGTGTGTTTGCCTGAAACACAATAGTAATGCACATGAATGCTTAGTTCAGTTGTCATGTGGCACTGTATACGTATGTGTACATTCATAAGCCTACACAATATAGGGCCATTGGGAGCATTTGATGGCGAGAAAACGGTAAATATTCATAGAAACGGCAAATAAATAATCACTGGTTTTGGCTCAACGTTCTGACAAGGTTTATTTTTATGATGGGAAATCATTGCATTCTAGAGCTGTTCATTTTTAGTACAAGAAACATAGTAACGTATGCGATATTACCATTATAAGGCTGAGGACATAATAAGCTATATGTACAGAGGGTGGGCAATGGTCACAGACAACTGTCCATGTGTGGGATGCTCACTGATATTGGTATCACAAACTAACTATGAATGCTAATTGCAGACAAAGAAATACAACAACAAGGTGTATTGTGTACATGTGTACCTACCTGTGTGGGTTGTATCTGATACTGTCACCACAAGGTTAAGAAAAGTACATGACTAATACATGATACTACACAGACTGAGGTGGATGGTGTACACATCTACCTGAGTGGGATGGGCACTGAGGTCTGTCGAGTACATACCTTTGTGGGATAAATACTGATATACCGATATTGGTGTTGACAGCTTGTAGGTATTGTATGTTAAAATACACAGCTACCTACACTGAGTTGTGTAGTGTACATGTGCACTTGTGATGGATGTGTACTGATATTTGTGATTATGCGGCTGAAGCAGTTGTCCGTTGTGATCTACCTTTGTTGAGCTGTGGAGAATGAATTTTATCCTACATCATCCAACACATTTCAAGGAACTGATGTTGCTATCCGTGAATGGGTCCAGTCCCAATGTATAATGTGCTCAGTACATGGGTATATATGCAACAAAGCGTACCTTGAAGCGCTTGTGTGGCCACCTATATTACCATAATATAATTATGCCGATGTTTGTTCCTAATGACTAATGAATATCTCTTTCAAGATTGCATGGAGAACACCCCCCTAGATCTGTAGTTGGATAGATTTGAATGTTTACATAATCTTTAGGTAAACATACCTCAAGCAGAGCATGCATATGTACATAAGGTATAGGTGAAGTGTAGCAGTAGACAACTTCAACATACTTGCTGCATACTTGCTGCTCTGAAAGTGGAGTGGGTATAAAACCAGGTTCAATTGTTTTAATAGTAGACTTGTTATGCATCATTATTGGCATTGCTGTAGTGTCACCTTGTGTGAATGGATATACTGTATATTTGGTGAAAATTTATCTCTTTACATTTATTTGGTGAAAATTCCTGTAGGATCTGTCTGTCTCCCTACTATGCAATTTTAAAATATCAACAAATATGCCTGCACAAGGGGGAGAAGAAAACTGGAATGGCAGTAGTCTATATCAACTCCATACAGTAATTGAGGAAATATTACCACAAATTGCTATGCTTAATTGTTTCAATCCTGCCTCAGCAATATCTAATGTAAAGCTCATAATACCATAGGCTCATATAAATGTCATGCGTGAGCCTATGGTATTGTGAGCTTTGCATGTTTGATGCCGTTGCATGATATGCACATCTCTCATCCTGGCAAGTGGCTACTTGTTGAAATCACAACTGTTACATTCCAGTGTCCACGTCATTGCACAAAGTCTCAAACTGCATGTTCAGGGAAATAGCTTGTTTTGCAATGCACACACAAACTGTCCTTTGGTGGCATGACCTCATCTGATCATCGTATATCACCTGATCGTCGTATATCACCTGATCAGCTCAACCTGATCCCCCTACACTCTACCCCACATATATAATTCCACGAAATCATAAAACCACCACTATACTAAGAAATCCACCTCAACGTATCATACATACACATTTGTGATGGAGCTAAAAAGGTTTTTGATATTTCTTCTCTCTCTTTTGATTGCACCTGGAACCGCAACTGCTCAAAAGTGTAATGTAGGACGCCTGCCAATTGGACCACTGTTGGGTCCTCCTGGTCGTGATGGAGCAGCAGGTCGTGATGGTCTCCCTGGTCCAACTGGTCCTCCAGGTGCTCCAGGCTCTCCAGGTCCCAGTGGAGTCAACCTTGATGAACTTCGGGAGATTGTTCGTTTGATGGCTAAAGAAGAACTGAAGAACTTGACATCTGAAGATCGTGAACCAGTGAAGGTTGTTGTGGAGTATGATAAACTGTGTCCCACAACTGATTCAACGTCTACACCTCCCGGTAACAATTCCACCCAACAGCCAACTACCCAGCCTACTTCGATTCCAACAACCTACAGACCCCCTTTCACTTGCATTCCAAGAAATGGATCTTGTGCTGGACTAACTGCCTATGAGCCAGCAATGTCCTGTGAACAGATTTTGCTCTGTAACCCTGCCAGCCCATCAGGTTACTACTGGATTGCTTTCACTAACCACTCAATCTTGAACAATGGTATTGTTCGTGTTTATTGTCACATGGAACCTGACATCTGTGGAGTGGCTGGAGTGATGCGAGTGGCCTTCTTGAACATGACTGACACCACAGTCCATTGCCCACATCCACTGGTACAGCTCACACAGTCTGGAAAGAGGATGTGTGTCAGTCCAACGTCTGGAGCTCAGTTTACTTCTCTAAATTTTGCAACGTATAATATTGACTATAACTACGTGTGTGGAAGAGCAGTTGGGTATGCCAAGTACAGAACCTACGCCTTCTACCACAGTTCTACTTACAAATCCATTGATCAACCCTACATGAACGGATTGTCCATCACTTGCCGAATCAAAGGTCAACGCAACCACATATGGTCCTTCGCTTCTGGATATTATGCAAGTGGCAGTACCTCATTTAATTGCCCTTGTGATGCAGGGGGTACTAAGCCTCCATCGTTTGTTGGCCACAATACTACTGTGAAGCAGGCACTCATTCCTCCATACCTAACTCATGGCACACCAGCAACCCCCTGTGGGATGGGAAGGGTTGCTATTCTGGATCTAGTTGTTGTGACAACAACCGCTTGCCGTGGTTCATGACTGCCCTGCCGGAGACTACCAATTCCGATATCGAAGTTCGTTGGTTGGACCCACAAGGCCATGCCACTGGGGTGATAGGTATTGAACAATTGGAGTTGTATGTATACTAACAGATCTACTCCAAGTATAAGCGGCATTTGTACATCTCACAGGAGTTACCTGTTGTAGCATATAAGACTGTAGGTAGTATACTTGTTCATCTAGTTTCCATTCTTGTAATTACTTGTGGAGTGTATATCATGTAGCAAGCAAATGCTGTAAGATCAGTTAAATAATTGCAAATCATATGTTTTGATCTCTCATTTATTCATGTATCCATAAGAAATTGGTTTATGAATGTACAAGTGCATTAACAGCAGCCAATTTTCTGGCAGTGTTTTCGACATTGCATATAGACATGATTTGAAGGCAAGCTATAATGTTTGAACGAGGGGAGAAGGAATAGGCAAAGAAGATTTACAAGATATCAAATTAATTTTCCAATGTTCTGTGATGACCTCAATAAATTTCTATGCCCTTTAATCTGCCCATCATTAGTACAAGAATCGGTCAATTTAATGACATATGATAGGGAGAATAGCGATGTAATATGAACAATCGTGTTACGTTGATCACATGCAAATCTGACACATGTGTCCTCTTTGGAGGAGATTAGTCTCGTTCCCAGCCCTAGCTCTGGTGCTACAGTCTTCTTTTCTTGTTGGAGAACCTTTAGAGCAGTGTGGTCCAACCTAAATGATGGGCCACATTGAAAGTTTCATCCCACTAGGGTCTAGTGAGACAGTTGAATTTGGAGCTAATATACTTATTATAGCATTATAATATAATTATTTATATTTATTTAGATAATAGATCTATTATAATAAATGTGCTCAGTCCATGTCCTTTTGAAGAATCAACCCTCAGGGCGATATCAACTTTCCTGTTCTTTGCAGCCACCTTCTTTCTTTGTGATTTCCTATGGGTGTGCAATAATTAAAGTACTTAGCCCCAGATTTGTTTCTCTGAAGTTGGAGCTAATTGGCATTTGTAATTGAGTAATATGAAGTCAATTAACTGAATAACTTAGGAATTGGCTAAACAATTGTTATAGAATAGTCTATAAGGTCAGCAGGTAGGTTAGAAACCTTCATTGGGCTGGATTCCAACCCGCTGGCCGTATGTTGGACAACACTACTTTAGAGAATTACATGTACATAGGAAACATTTATTATTGCTGTAGAAGAAAGGATAAGATGTCTTCACATGAATTCCAACCCCCTTACAAAGCTGCTGTTTATGGATACTGGTGTGCAATTATATCGTTGTTGGATGATTTGAGTACATGTATACAACAAACCCTTGTATAGATTTCTATGCTATTGTAGGTGTGAATGTGCACATCACAGGGAGTCCTGTATCCAAATGGATACCTTTGTCAGTACCACTGTAGCTGCACTACAATGGGTTGAGCTCCCCGTAATTGCAATGACAATCTACAATCATCAATACACATCACCCCTGAATAGAGAAATGGAAACACTCCCCACAACTTACAGAACACTATTTTAACACAACCCTTGGATGTGCAGTGGAACCTCTCTATTACAAACCTCTGAAATGTGGAAACCTCTGTAATAAGGACACCATTCTGTGTCCCAGTGTAGTTCTGAAATGTCTAATATTACCTCTGAATTGAGGAAATCTCTGTATTGAGGACTAAAATCAAGGTCTCAAAGTATCTTAAATAGAGAGGTCCCACTGTATTACACAAGAACAATATTTGAAACGGTCTATTGCTTATTATGATGTTCACTCTGCTAGATGAGTGCATGTATGCACATGTTTATTATGTAGTACATGTACATAAGAAACACATATATTGCTATAATAAAGTCTTCACATGAGCCCAGCAGAGCTGCTGTTGATTAGTATTGCATATGTACGTACGTATAGTAGATGTGCAATATCAATTATATGGTTGGATGATTTGAGTACGTGTACATAACATCCCCTTTTATGGATTCCTATGCAATAGTAGGTGTGAATGTGCACATCAAAGGGAGTCCTGTATCCAAAACGGATACCTTTGTCAGCACCACTGTAGCTGCACTACAATGGGTTCCCCTTAATTTCACTCTTTGGAATAGGCCAGTATGTGATATAAAATTATGAATCTCCGTGACCAATTTGGCGAGGTGGCAATAATCCTCTTCATTCACACAAATTACAGTCAATTAAATTGAATCATGTGTGGTAGTTGTGGATGCAATTATTTGGAAATCAACCTGCTGACAAAGAAAGAACCCAGGGTGTCTGGCTGAAGCCGCCATAACCACTGAGCCACTTAGCCACCACAGCAACCAGTCTTCACACTTCTCCTTTAAAAGTCTGAAGTCAGCCATACACTCTGGGTTCGAACCCCTCAGCTGCCAGTTTTTCACTTTTCTCCTTTCTTTGTTGGCAGGTTGATTGCATTCATAGATTATAATTGCAGGTGTGAAACTGTGTACACAGGATGTTTTGAAATTGATCACAGGGAGTCATGTATACATCGCCTTCAGTTGAATGGCTTTGAAGGCACCCATTGTAGGCACAACAATCCATGTCGCTTGCAATAACAATTATGTCGATCATGGTTTAGCGTATATTACCAGACACTACCAATTCCGATATTAATGTTATGTGGATGGACCAACAGGGGCATAGTGCAGGTATTGAACAATTAGAGTTGTATGTGTACTGGTTCTCCATTGAGTATGAACTGTTTGTGGGATTCCTCCAATTGCTTTACTATTGTTGAATTAATTGCTTTATTTGAACTTATTGCAGTATTCATGAATATTGTTCAATCAATTGAATCAATTTGATTGGTTAATGTATCATATGTATGTAATTTGAATGATGTATATTTGCATATCAATATAATTCGTTCACAGCATGAAATAATATCACTATATATTGTTACATGATCTATAAATAGTAGAATATATAGTATACAGTACAGATCGAAAGTAATGCACACTGTCACACACATGTTGCATGTGTGTACATGATCCAAGAGACAAGAAGCACTCCCCACAACTTACTCAACTCTATTCAACAAAACCCTCAGATGTATTGCACAAGAACAGACATACACAGTGTCATTATAACAGACCCCGAAAATGGGAACAAAATAATGGAAACGAATTGACCCTATACTGCATTTACAAAGCAAAGGAATAATGATTTATCATTTATGTGATATGTACCAATAATTTCAACATTCTTTTAAAATGTAAACATAAAACCTCATATTATTATTCATGCATCACCCACTTATCAGAGACCGTGACACACTTGTACTCAACAATGCACCTATACTCTCTAAGTCATGCAACTGACAGAGGTAGCAGTCAGCTGCTGGAAGGTTTGGTGCAATAAGAATTTCTATGACTAAAGAATTCCATTAAAATGGCCCATGAGGCTGGTTTATTCAACTAGAGGACTAGGACATCTAATAATTTTACTAAGCATTATGAGTAGATCACTGGGAACTATTCTGGAGTTTACACATTGTGTCACAAGTATCAGGTTCAATTTTCCTAATTGTCATGGTTACAGTTGTCATGGCGACTGTTGATTGTATGGCACACTTGGTCATTATCATGGCTTTCTTATGAATATTATTATGATGATAAATATATAATTCAACCTGTGGTTACCTGCCTGTAGACCCGCTTGAATAGTGTAACCTCTGTGGTAATGGAGCTGATAACGTTTCCCATTTTCTTTTTGTTCCTCTCCATTATTGGAAACTCTTGTTACTCTGAAACAGCTCCTTCTCCTCAACCCTCTCCATCTCCATCTCCAAGTTCGGAACAGTGTAGTGCAAGACACCTGCCAATGGGACCACTGGTAGGTCCTCCCGGTCGTGATGGTCGTGATGGAGTTGGGATAGCAGGTCGTGATGGTCTCCCTGGTCCAGCTGGTCCTCCAGGCTCTCCAGGTCCCAGTGGAGTCAACCTTGATGAACTTCGTGAGATTGTTCGTTTGATGGCTAAAGAAGAACTGAAGAACTTGACATCTGAAGATCGTGAACCAGTGAAGGTTGTTGTGGAGTATGGCAGAATGTGTTCCACAACTGATCCCACTCCCTCCTCACCCACCACTAGACCTATAACAAGAGTGAATCCTTCACCATGTGTCAACGGAACAGTCAGACCCACCTTGTCCACTAGACGCCCAATCTTCCCTAGTCCGGGGACTCATATCTTTGTGAGGACCTGCCATCGTGGACTGAGCCGCATGGATGCTGCTCCTTCTTGTCGTCTCATTCTCTTGTGCGATCCAACTAGTCCTTCGGGATTCTACTGGATTGAGACCAGCCACCTCTATGACAGTGCTCGCTCTCTCAACCAGATGTACTGTTACATGGAATTCGGTAAATGCTTAGTCCCAGGGATCACTAGAGTGGGTCAGATCAACATGACCAAGGATAATTCTAGTTGTCCAAGGCACCTGGAACTGATAGAGCAATCAGGAAAGAGAATGTGCTATAGTCCACTCACAGGTACACGGTTCACGTCAGTTGTATTCCCAACTTTCAACATCAAATACAATCACGTTTGTGGGAGAGCAGTGGGGTATGCTCGTTACGGACCAAATGCCTTCTACTACAGTGTTTCCAGCTCCTACAAATCCATTGACCAACCTTATGTTGAGGGACTGTCTATTACCTACACAATCAATGATGAGCGCAAGCACATCTGGTCCCTGGCTGGAGGGTATACAGACCCTGGTAATGGACATGCCAACCACTGTCCATGTGCTGGTGGTTCATCCTACCGTCCTCCGTCTTATGTTGGTGATGACTACTACTGTGAATCAGGTAGGCCTTCAACCTCCAATAGTGAAAATTGGTACATGGATAATCCCCTTTGGGACGGACAGGGTTGTCACTCCTCCTCCCGTTGCTGTTACAACAGACGTCAACCGTGGTTCTGGCAAATTTTACCTGAAATGACCGATTCCGATATCGAGGTTCGCTGGCTACGTCCAACTGGATCAGGCCACCATGTTGCTATTGAACAACTTGAACTATATGTCTACTGACAGGACTCATGCAGTCTACAGTGAGTATAGTGTTTAAGTTGTGTTAATCATTTAAATTTCAGTATCACAAGTAAACATTTCTGCAGCAAATATAGGATTCGTAATAAACAGCAGACCGAGTTAAAATTGATGAGTATTAATACATCCAATTGCTATTATATCATAATGATTATTGGCTAAGATGTTACGAGCATACAATACTATTCGGCCGTGGTGTATATATATGTGCATGTCTGAGCATGATAGTAATGCATGTGTTCAATAATGTATTCCAGTGACACTGCATATACATACGATGATAACATTGAGCAACTTTCAGCATAAATATGATGGATAAATAATCACATAATGCCCAGTAGATTTACATTGTACTTACTGTGTACTACTATTTAAATGCATGTAGAATAATTAATACTCCAGGTGTTGTTGTCTTGTCTTCCAACAATCTTTCTGACTTCAGTGAAACAGCATTGAGCAGCTGTAAATGAGGTGAGTAGGCAACATTATTATGGTGAATAATAATTGTAATTATCAATATGTACGCAGGGTTCTCCCCAGCTATACTAAGGCATAGCGCCCCGCTATTCCTTTGAATTCTAGCGCTATGCCTTCTATTTAAACTGCTAGGCCGCTATGCCTTTGACTTAGTAGACAAGGTTGTGAAAAGAAAGCCAACTGCTACTGGTACCACCGAGTAGAGCCTCGCGAGTTCGGTCAGGTCAGGCACCACCATTTTAAAGACGTCACGCGACATACGTAGTAGTGTAATGGCTTCGAAGCCGGACGATATCCGTTCGTTTTTCTCAAGACCTCGTAAAGAAGCTCAAGGGCTAAGTAATCTTCGGAATGATAGCGCGGATCATATCACCAGCAGATACACCAAAGAAAGCCCCTCAACTACTTCTACCCTTGATGAATCTCTTCCAAAGCGATCCAAACACAGAGAATAGGGTTTTAACTCAGAATTTTTGTATGTAACATATATAGCATGTAACATTGTAACTACATATCTGGATTTCCATATTTTTTTTCATTTGATCAATTCTAATTACTATTACATTGTATTGTTGGATGTGAACAATTGATTTGTGCGGAATGCCAATCGAGTCACCACCTTACAACGGACAGAACTTTTCATAAACTGAAAATGTATGAGCACTATGCCTTAAAAAAATCCTGGGGAGAACCCTGGTACGTATGTAGTAAGACCTTAAAATCGAGGCCACCTATGGTATACCTGTTAAGATGGTCTAGTTACTGGGGTGGTCTTCAAGTGGGGTTCTCATGCTGGTAGGATTGAAATTGTAGTGTAATCTCAACATGGTAGTGACTGAAATGAATTTTGGTGGTTTTGTCTCTTTGTGTGCCTATGGAAAGCCTGTATTTAATATAAATTATTATTATAATGGCACTACCATCATCAATGTCACAATTTTTTTCCAAATTTTCTATTCTGTTAATTTAAATAGATCTGTATGGCAACATTGTTAAGGATATTTATGTTCACATTACCTGTATGGTTACGTCTCCCAAGACGTCCCAGTCATCCTTAGTGATTAGTGGACTTTTGATGCAGGCAATCTGTCTTGAAGGGAAGAATGGAGAAGATTTGTTGAATAAAAGATAGTAGGTCACAGTGGGTAGGTATTCTCCAAATTCTAGTAGTATTCCTTCACTCTCAATGCTGTATATCACTGTAGTGGTCCACATGTACCAATATATGTTGTGATAAGTGTAGTTTATTCCCGGGTATGTCCTCCATGGATAGGTCCCAAGTGAACACTCTTCAGGAAGTGGGTCTGTGTAGTTGGTGAAGTAGGCTATGATGACACTAGATGGTTTAGCCCGATTGATGGGGCAGGGTAGAAGGCATTGAGGAGTTGTTGATAGTTGTCAGGATAAGCTTTGATGGAGTTCAATATTTCCAAGGGATCATCACAAACTTGATAGCAATCACATCCTCCACAAGTACCTTCTATGAGGATAGTCCACAGAAATAGTGTTATTACTGCACTCATTCTTCACTCAATTGTACCTGGTTACACATGGCAGACAACAATAGTGAATGACTCTTATTATGCAGTCTACTATGTTGCCAAATTTTCACCTTCCATTCAGGATGATTCCCAAATTATTGGATCACAATTTACTAATAATATTATACTAATATACCGTAGTGTCCGAAATTTTCCGAAAAAGTCGCTCGATTTAGGACTGTTCGCGTTTTTATTTTCACGAATGGCAACGTGCTTATTGGTTTTCGTTTAGAACTTCAAGGGCGCTTATGTGTTATGAATGGCGACGGAACGCAAGGTACTATCGTTTATAGTCGAGACAAGCTTGTGACGTTTTATTTTTCTGAAAAGAACTGCAAGATTGCTCGCTTTTGAAGATGTCCATGTTTGAGTATGAGAGCGGTATTCGAGGATATCATGTTTATCAGACTATTTGGAGCAGTAGCATTGGAGAGGTTCTTAGCTGCCATCAAGAGCCCAGAAACGCTGAAGCTCCCTTCGCTACAGGCGTATACGAAGGCAATCGTCCTTTGTTCCCACATTACCCGTACTACCAACGTATAAACGGCCGCCATTTTATACATACCCACGATAATTTCCGCGAATGAAAATTTCGCGAATCCGACCTTCCTCGTGAAATTCGCGAAAATTACGTCCCGCGAAAATTTCGGACACTACGGTATAATCGGATTCCTATTTTCACTTTCAAAATTATCCCTGACAAAACTGATTGTACAATACTGATTTCGTTTTGCTTTCAATTTCAACTCCTCCTGAGCTGACAGTCCACACTAGAATACGATGCATCCTACCAAGTCTTACACAGTTGTAGCTAGCTAGAGTGTATAAAGAACATAATAATATGGTAACACTTTGGTACATGCAATGTTCATGGGATGAACTCCAACAGTTACAGGTCTACAGCTGCTGCAGACACCTTCATTCATCCAACCCTTCAAAGCTTGTTGGGAGTTGGATAAAAAAAGGGTGGTCTCTTCAGAGTTGAATTCCAAGAGAACCGGGCAACCATCTTCAACTGGGCTGTTGGCTGAAGGTAGGTTTCATGTTCACTGTAATATACAGAGATTACCTGGTAGACTGGTGACTTGTGTTGTCACGGGTCACTGATATAATAATATTATGATATATTTTTACACACACTTTTGCATGTACATTCGGATGTGGTACCAGTGATAATTATAACTATTATGCTCCATAGACTGTCCATATCAATCTTAATACCAGAGGTACAGATACTTGTACTCCCTCCTGGAGGTGGTTTGGACCAGGTGGGGACCGGCAAGATAGGTCTTAAGCTTGTCACTTGTCACACTGTGCTTCCCCTTCATTAATACATTACAAGTAATAGTACATAAATTAAATCTTGTATGTACTTATACCAATGGAGGTGCTATGAACCTCATGGTAACCACCCATGAAAATTTGTAGTTGGCCACCACAGCCTATCTTGTGTCCATATGACTCGTAGTAATGTAAATGTTATATAACAACAATAATATTATAATGCATCAAACTGCAGGTCATCATAAGGAGTTCTATATAACAAAATATGACATCATTGAAGTCTTAACTTAACATGATAGTGTCTGTTGCTGTATTATATTGTGTAAAACCATACCAGATGTCAGTAACTATTGACATGTGGCAAAATGGGTGTCATTCTTTTTCCCATTTGAATTCTATATACAGTAAATATAATATTACATTGATATTTTGTACCAATAGCTTATGTACCACATTCTCACATAATCAACACAAATTAACATGAAGACACATGGGTGTAGGAGGGCAATTCAGAATGGGGAGGTGCCACTTGCTAGACCAAGCTGATAACGGTATGCATAATAAACAATAAAGTTGGTTCAATTGCAAGTTGTGAGTAGGAGTAAAACAGATACATACAGATGTCCACATTCATCACACACTCATGCATACACATAGCTACATGCATAAACCCTCATGATCTATAGCTCTATATAGCTAAATTTGCCCATGACCATCAGTGCACATGTACAGGACCATACCAATTCAATGCTATAGACAGTGTACATTCTAGCTTGTGTTTATGCTATAGAAACATGGCTGCCCAGCAGTGTACTTAATGAAGTCATTTTCAATTATACTTCAATTTGAAATGTCGGTTTTGATGTTTTGACTTCTGCCAGTTCACTCACCCATAAGAGCTCTGTACTCTGAAATTCAACTTACTGTAATAATTGGGATGCAAATACACAAGAAACCTCATAAATGTTGCCCTATGCAATTATATGTAATACAACATGGTGGATGTGTATTATGATGAGGTAATACTACACATACTAATGGCACTAATAACAAGTTGAAACCTACGTATTTAAACCCAATCATCACACTTTTGACCACAAGTGCTTAGTTCTAGTCTGTCCTCATTCAGTGAACTGGACGCAATGAATTCAAAGAAGACATGTTTCTATGCTGTGTCTCTCTTCCTTGTATTCTTCGCTCAGCACTGCTGTGGACAAGACTTGAAGCTAGAAAGCATTCCCCAAACTTCTCCATTTCCAACTGGAGTTACGGGCCACCTATTGAGATGGGAAATGTTTCAGAAATTAATTCACATCCCCAACTAGGTCTGTCTAAAATATCAATTTGACACGCCACCTCCCCAATGATCTATGCAAAAAGGTGCTTAGTGTTTTCTTCTCTCCTATACTCTCCCATACATTGAAAATATATTAAGCCCTTCGCATATAACTGGAGTTACAGGCCACCTATTGGGATGGGAATTGTTTCATAAGTTAGTTCACGTCCCCAACCAGGTCTGTCTAAAATATGAAATTGACACGCCCCCTCTCACATAAGCTATGCAAAAAGGTGCTTAGTGTTTTCTCTCCTATACTCTCCCATACATTGAAAATATATGAACCACCTTCGCATATAACTGGAGTTACAAGCCACCTATTGAGATGGGAATTCTTTCAGATGTTAGTTCACATCTCCAACTAGGTCTAACTGCAATATCAAATTGACACGCCCCCTCCCTCATGAGCTATGCAAAAAGGTGCTTAGAGTTTTCTCTCCTACGTATACTCTCCCATACATTGAAAATATATTAAGCACCTTCGAATATAACTGGAGTTACAAGCCACCTATTGAGATAGGAATAGTTTCATAAGTTAGTTCACGTCCCCAACTAGGTCTGTCTACAATATCAAGTTGACATGCCCCCTCCCTCCAGAGCTATGCAAAAAGGTGCTTAACATTTTCTCTCGTATACTCTCCCATACGTACATTGAAAATATATTAAACACCTCCAAATGTAGCTGGGGTTACAAGTTAGCTACGGAAATGGGAATAGTTTCAGAAGTTAGTTCATGTCCCCAACTAGGTCTGCCTAAAATATCAAGTTGACACGCCTTCTCCCCCATGATCTATGCAAAAAGGTGCTTAGCATTTTCTCTCCTACACTCTCCCATACATTGAAAATAATATATTAAGCACCTTCACATATAATTGGAGTTACGAGCCACCTATTGAGATGAGAATTCTTTCAGACGTTAGTTTACGTCCCCAACTAGGTCTGTCTAAAATATCATTTTGACACGTCCCCTCCCCCATGAGCTATGCAATAAGATGCTTAGCGTTTTCTCTCCTATACTCTCCCATACGTACATTGAAAAATATTAAACACCTCCAAATGTAGCTGGGGTTACAAGTTAGCTACGGAAATGGGAATAGTTTCAGAAGTTAGTTCACATCCCCAACTAGCTCTGTCTAAAATATCAAGTTGACACGCCCCTTCCCACATGAGCTATGGTGCTTAGTGTTTTTCTCCTATACTCTCCCATACATTGAATATATATTAAGCACCTTCCAATGTAGATGGAGTTACGAGCCACCTATTGAGATGGGAATTCTTTCAGACATTAGTTCACGTCCCCAGGTAGGTCTATCCAAAATATCAACTTGACACGCCCCCTCCCCCATGAGCTATGCAAAAAGGTGCTTAGTGTTTTTTCTCCTATACTCTCCTATACATTGAAAAAATTTTAAGCACCTTCCAATGTAGCTAAGGTTACCGGCCACCTTTTGAGATGGAAATTGTTAACCTTAACTTAGTTCACATCCCCCGCGGCCTCTCCTGTGTGTTGTATGTACATTTCAATATAAGTATAATACGCCTTGTGGTGATCCATCAGGTAAGTTCATGTTCTGTTGGTAGTCACCAAGGGCTGCCCCATGTCTGTGCCAAACTCACCAACACAATTTCAGATGTATACAAACCATCCTGAGTGTGGTATGGGCCTCGTAGTGACAAGCAAAGTACTGTCAATTATTATGCTTGTCACCACGGCCTCTCCTGTGTACACATAATGCATCATAGCTGTAATACAAATGCACGGAAACACTCCTGGAACTAATATTCCCCTTTTGATAACAAAAAATATAGGTTTTGTTGCTGATCAAGAATTCTCCCAGGTGTCCATATGGCACATGCACATAGCATTATACATGTGTATGTACATTTTAATATAAGTGTAATACGCCTTGTGGTGATCACTCAGGTGATTTGACATTCCATTGGTAGTCACCAAGGGCTGCCCAGTGTCTGTGCCAAACTCACCAACACAATTTGAGATGCATACAAACTGTCCTGAGTGTGCTATGGGCCTTGTGGTGACAAGCAAAATAATATCAATTTTTATGCTTGTCACCACGGCCTCTCCTGTGTGCACATAATGCATCATAGCTCTAATGCGAATGTACGGACACACTCCTGGAATTTATACGGTCCCTTTGATAGCAAAAATAATAGGTTTTGTTGCTGATGAAAATTCTGCCAGGTGTCCATATGGCACATAGCATTATACATTTGTATGTACATTTCAATATAAGTGTAATATGCCTTGTGGTGATCACTCAGGTGATTTGACATTCTGTTGGTAGTCACCAAGGGCTGCCCAGTGTCCGTGCCAAACTCACAAACACAATTTCGAATGCATACGAACTGTCCTGAGTGTGCTATGGGCCTCGTGGTGACAGGCCAAAAAAATGTCAATTTTTATGTTTGTCACCACGGCCTCTCCTGTGTGCACATAATGCATTATAGATCTGAAATAAATACACGAACACACTCCTGCAACTAATACGCTCCTTTTGATAGCAAAAATAATAGGTTTTGTTGTTGATGAAAATTCTGCCAGGTGTCCATATGGCACATAGCATTATACATGTGTATGTACATTTTAATATAAGTGTAATATGCCTTGTGGTGATAACTCAGGTGATTTGACATCACATTGCTGGTCACCAAGGGCTGCCCAGCTGCAGTGTCTGTGCCAAACTCACCAACACAATTTCGAATGCATACAAACCGTCCTGAGTGGGCTATGGGCCTCGTGTTGACAAGCAAAAAAATGTCAATTTTCATGCTTGTCACCCGGCCTCTCCTGTGTGCACATAATGCATCATAGCTCTAATACGAATGCATGGACACACTCCTGGAACTAATACGGTCTTCAGCTACATTCTTTCCAATTGTTAGTAGCTTTATTACTTCTATAATCAGATGAGAGTGACTCCTGAATGGTTCGGTCTTAATACCTGTCCATAGGTGATATTTTACGAATCTGTAATGTGCGAGGTGAATGCAAGGTATAGGGCCGCCATTTTGTTTTCGCCTAATCCCTACAGAGTGCTATCGCACTCTATGATGTGTACATGCAATCTCATGGTTGAAATTGAATGCATCAATAAAATTTAATTATTAATGTATTATTGAACTAATTTAATGACATACAAACATGATTGAAAACGATTGAACAGTGATTAATTGCGTACCGGTCAACAAACACAATAATGTATATTTGTGATTGAATAATATAATAAGTAATATTAATTGCTCTATTGCGATATTATTCATAGCCAGTGATTAGTAAGTAATACAATTGTGATCAATAAAGTAGTTGAGTAAAATTTGGAGACCAAGACGGTTATTTATATTTTCTCACTGCAATTCAATGCCTGTGTTCCTAATTCTTGTTCAACACACTGGATACATCCTTTCTTCCCTTCACAACATGCATGAGTTTCAGCCTGTGAATTCTACTCTCCACTCCAAGCTCAATAAACATCTCTTCAGTGAATTCACTCAGTAATTCTCCATCAATCAGCTCTTTTTGAAAGTTTTCCTTGTACACACTCAAATTCATGGCATCCAAGACAGCCAATACTCCCATTGGGTCCAGTAACTTCAAATTGCTAATATTAGTAGCAGTGTCAGGAGAATTTGGCAATGTGGGGTGGAGTGCCATTGTACTGTCCAAATCATTTTGCTGGGAAGGGATGGGCGATGTTGTAGGTGGCAGAACCTCTCCAACGGATTCATACGTTCTACTGTATGATATCGGAAGTACTGATCCCACAGTACCAGTGGATACAGGGATATCCGGTAAGGGTCCCCTGTGAGCTACCGGCTTTAAATTGGGAGAATTTAACTTCAAAGTTTGCGTTTGGGTAGGGCCATGGAGCAGCTGTGGACCTTTCATAGAAGCATGCGAGCTAGAGGAAGAGTGTCCTTTCATTTTACCTCTCGTTGGAATTTTGGGTGAATTTGAACTCATTGACAAAGTGTCTTTGTGTGAGAGGCTGTGCGGTAGCTTTGGATCCTTCTTAGTAACATGTGATCTGGGAGGAGAACGTCCCCCTTTTACTCCACCCTGAATTGATGGATCTTCCCTGGTTCTTTTGGACTCAGTCCTTAGGTTCACGTTGTAATACGATTGAGCTGATTCGTAAATGGTTTCAAGAAGGTCTTCATCTTCGGGTATCATGGTGACCACCAGAATATTGAGATTAACAGGAACTTCCAACAACTGTTGAAAGCTGTTCACATCATCTTGAATAGATCCATTGGTCACTTTCATCACTCCAAAAAGGAAGAGTTCTTTACGAACCCTCTCTATTGTAACACGATCACAGAATATGTCATCCTCCAGCGGTTTGAGTGTGCAATCGAATGGCAGTTTAATACACTTTACTGCATTTGACAAGCTGAGGTTATCGGTTGCACTTCTAACTGTAGTGAAACTGCCACTACACTCACTGGTGATCTCCACCGTAGAGCCATCCTCTAGTTTAGCCACAAGAATACGCTCTTGCTTCTTTTTCTTAACTGCTTGTGGAAAGAGAAATGATCCCGAAGGTAATGCCCGTCCTTGAGCTGTTGTCCATTCTGAAGTAGAATAGAGAACATTTGGCAGCGACTCGTGTGATTCTAGTATATACTGCGGTGTAAGGAGAATTCCTCTCACGCTTTTCCACTCTGGATCAAGCGAAGGAACAACCGAAAACAATCTAGAATTCAACGGGACATCGTAGTGCACTGTTTCTTTTTTTGTTGGTCCACGATTACCCCGTATCCTGACTGTGTCAATTTCCTTCATTTCGATAACAACAAGGAGCTCGTCTGTGCCAAATGAGTATCTCTGGCAGAACGATGTATAACCCGCGGTGACCTTCACTAGACAGGGGAGCTTCTTGCCTTTGGTACAGAATTCTTTCAGTGTCATCTTCTTACCGATTTCCTTGAAATGTATTTTCGTCTTCTTCGAGGGTTCCTGAGCTTTCCTCGGCGATGAACTCAAGTATTCATACTCTGGTTGTTTGCATGAAACTTCTCTTTCGTCCACACTCAACGACTTTCCCGGGACTTCTGCAGGACGTCCGTTGAATACTAGTGGAGGATGCGGTACAGGTTTTACTGGCACACTAGATCGTTTACTAGATAGCGTCCTCTCGGTGCCAGAATCAAGCATGCCGCTATAGGCTAGTAGGATTGGTGGTAATGCAGGCAAACGATCTGTAACTTTCTCTTTCTCCGAACAGGGCGGTGTTTTTGATGACGGTTTTGGTGGTGTCGTAGGCTTGGTAGAAGAAACGACTTCGCGACCTGGTATTCTCTCCTGATAGTAGACGCCATCTGTTCCCTCCATTGATTCTCCTCTTCCTATTAATATGGTATTGTAGCACCACAGACCGTAACAGTGTAGTTCACCACGCGCATCATTCTTAGACAACAAGACTACCTCGACAAACGCCCACGGGCGAGAAATGAAAGGAGGGGCATAAGGCAGGGAAAACATGGTCTACACACACACACGCACGCACGCACGCACGTACACACACAGACACACACACACACACACACAAACACACACACACACACACACAAACACACACACACACACACACACACACACACACACACACACACACACACACACACAGAGAGAGAGAGAGAGAGAGAGACAAACACACACACACACACACACACACACACACACACACACATACACACAAACACACACACATGCACACACGCCACACACACACACATGCAAACCACACACGCACACACACAGACACACATGCACACACACCACACACACACACATGCAACACGCACGCACACCCCCACACCCCCAGACACAAACACACACACACACATGCACCCAAACACACACACACAGGCGTATAATTCATTTACCAGCATGAAGTAATAATAACGTTATTTGATATGTATTAATATTATTATACAGTATTGATACATGTACACATACAGTACTGGTCGAAAGTATAATGCACCCTATCACATGTGTGTAATGTGTTTGCACAATTCAAGAAACACTTTTGTATGTATACTTATGTATATACATATATTACCTGATATTGTAATATATCATGATCATATATTATTAGAAAAATCGGAAAAGCTGAAAATGGAGGTTGTGTGGAGTCAAATTTAAAATTAATTTTAGTACAACCATTAAGAAGCAACAGTTGGAATGGTCACCAATATACAGCTTTCTATAATGATGTATGACATTTCCAAACATTCAGGTGATGCAATTTTGGTGTTAAATTAAATTGTAATAACAATGGAAGCTACACTGATTAAGACATAGTCACAAGGACAATTTGGCATATGAATGCCTCCTTATTGAATGTCTCAAACCACTGAATATACTGTTATTATTGTACATGTGGTATGACATCCTCTCATGAAGATGCACTAGGAACCTTTGATTGAGAGAAACAGCAAGACCACCGAATTCACAGTAAATAATTGACATTGAAAGTTGAAGGGGAAAGCTGCTGTTGATGATATTGCATATGTACGTAGGTGTGCAATAACAATGACACATAATATTATGGTTGGGTGATTTGAGTACATGTACACAACATCCATTGTATGGATTCCTATGCAATAATTGTAGGTGTGAATGTGCACATCCTGTATCCTATGCAATTGTAGGTTGCACAGGGAGTCCTGTATCTAAAATGGATACCTTTGTCAGCACCACTGTAGCTGCATTACAATGGGTTCCCCTTAATTGCAATAACAATCTTTGGAACAGGTCAGTATATACTTAATTAGATATATGAATCTCCATGACCAATAGGGTAAGGTTTCCATAATCCTCTTCATTCACACGATTTTAATGGGCAGGCTGTAGTGATCAGGGACAAAGTATAAATTTCCTAGCTATGTGAGATGTCTAGCACTCTCATGAGTATTTCCATACATTCAAATGAGGCAAGTATAGGAACTCAGTATAGGAAATTCAGTGCTGCTTTGAATAACAGATTGACTATTATAATAAGTATTGTACAGTGAACTGCCATTTTTCTCCCATACATGTCTATTTCAATCTTACACACATTATTAGTTGGATATTAAAGAATATATATTATAGATGAAGAGGAGTATATAATATGCCACAGCAGTGGCAGGCTATGGCAGCAAAGGCTTTCTTACGGATGTTGGAGGTGTGTAGCTTTCAGTTAAGATCTCTGTCAATTGTAACGCCGAGATACTTCACTGAGTTTGCCTTTGGGATGGTAGTACCATTCAGTTCCACATTAATAGCTTGACACTTGGCTTGGGAAGCCCTCCCGCCAAGCGTCATCAGCTGGGTCTTCCTAATGTTCATTTTCAATCGGTTTGCATTGATCCAAGAAGCAATACTATCTAAATCATGGTAAGTGTAGTGTATTCCTGGGTATGTCTTCCATGGATAGGTCCCAAGTGAGCACTTTTCAGGAAGTGGGTCTGTGTAGTTGGTGAAGTAGGCTATGATGACCTTAAATGGTATATCCCGATTGATGGGGCAGGGTAGAAGCCATTGAGGAGTTTGCATGATAGTTGTTGGTATGTAAGGTTTAATGGACTTTGGCACTTCCAAGAGATCATCATAGCAATCTTCGAACTCCTTCAGTTTCTATCATTCCAAATTTGGTGATTGATGTAAGGGTGAGGGGGTGACAGAGGTCTGTTTTGACCATTTGGGGGACAGTACCATGCATCTCTTCAATCACCTACACATAAATGTATTTTATCAAACATTTATATAATACCATTTTAATCATAAAGTTGCAAGTACTATGCTTACATACAAAAGGAGTACATCAATATTAATTGTTATGTTATTATGCATAGTGTTGTGTGTAGAACATTATTGAAAAGATTACTATATAAAGCGAATAGGGAGAGCACAGCATACTGCTGCACATTTTTACTGATATCAAATGTGCTATCTACTGAAAGTTTTGTCGTTGAAAAATTTGCCTCATCTCCAACTTCACTCTGTGGTACAGCACCTGTATCATCCATGATACTATTGGTAGGGCAGTGTAGCGTAGTACAAAGTAGACAGATTTGGTGAAGCTCTGAGTCTCTTCTCCGTATTTACTCAAATGTAGCACAAGTGTAATACTGAATGTTAGTGATCCAAATCCAGAGACAAGTACTGCTATAAACATGAGTATCAGTATCTGTCGAAGTGCTTGTTTTGGTGTGATTCTGTATTCCTCTTCTTTGATGAAGATTTGATCGATTGTGAAGGGAACGGATATTATGATGATGCATACAAACATTGCACACCACACTGTGAGAATGCCAAATCCGTACAAGTGTGGATTAGCACTCACTAACAAGAGTTGAAATGGAAGACGTATTAATAGACCCACTACACTCATGTAGATCCCCCAAAGAGATATTGTTGCAATGATTCTGTGTTGATTTCTTCGACAACATTTTGTGAATATGCTCCATGTTCTGGGAATGGGAAATGTAATGTACTTGGTGTGAATGTAGGCGAGCATTAGGGAGCTGATTAGCATGAAACCCAAAGGAAAGTTTGATGCTGTACAATTTGAAATTATATTATCAGTACTTACAGTATATGGATAACATGTTGCTATCAGTATTTTGAGTATCATGTAGATGTTAAAGACATGAGCAAGACTTGCTACAGCCCAGAAGAATGGTACTTTAGCTTTGCTCCTACTTTGTTGTAGACTCTTGATCAGTTGTCCTCCCTTGGTGTAGAGTAGGAAGGGAGTTAGTAGACCGATAGTGATGATTAATGCATAGAATCCAGGATTTGGAATGCCTTGGTGTTTTGTTCCTTGAGGCATTTGGTTATGAACCCGAACATCGGATCTAAGTTTTGACCCAAACATCAAATCCATGTATAACACTCCTGATGATTTCTCTTCATATTGTCTTTGAAGTTTTCCAGAAATCACTGACAAAATCTACATTTTTATTTTAAGAAGGAATATGAAATTCACATTAGCAGACCCAGTACAGATCAGTTATGTTGAACAAGAATGGATGAACTGATGCAAGAGAGTACGTTGTTGTCCACATGCCTTATACCTTGCTTACCATAGTATGTATGTCAAGGATTGTACATGTATGCATGTATAAATAATGCATAAGATATATGCAACAACATAATATATACCTGTATAGTGACAGCTCCTAATGTTGGATTGCCATCAGGAATGAGTGGAGTTTTGATGCAAGCAATCTGGGATGGAAAGTATAAAGGTGAAGATTTGTTGAATAAAAGGTAGTAGGTCACAATGGGTAGGTATTCTCCAAATTCTAGTAATCTTCCTTTACCGCCAATGCTGTATATCGGTGTGGTGGTCCACATGTACCAATATATGTTGTGATAAGTGTAGTTTATTCTCGGGTATGTCCTCCATGGATAGGTCCCAAGTGAGCACTCTTCAGGAAGTGGGTCTGTGTAGTTGGTGAAGTAGGCTATGATGACACTAGATGGTTTAGCCCGATTGATGGGGTAGAAGGCATTGAGGAGTTGTTGATAGTTGTCAGGATAAGCTTTGATGGAGTTCAATGTTTCCAAGGGATCATCACAAACTTGATAGTGATCACATCCTCCACAATTACCTTCTATAAGGATAGTCCACAGAACCAGTATTATTGCTGCACTCATTCTTCACTCAATTGTACCTGGTCATGGGGGGGGGGGCAACAATAGTGAATGACTCTTATTATACAGTCAACTATATTATTGCAAATTTTCACCTTCCATTCAGGATGTTTCCCATATTTTTGAATCACAATTTACTAATAATATTATAATAGTATATAATCGGATTCCTATTTTCACTTTCAAAATTATCCGTGACAAAACTGATTGTACAATACTGATTTCGTTTTGCTTTCGATTTCAACTCCTCCTGAGCTGTTAGTCCACACTAGAATACGTATGCATCCTACCAAGTCTTACACAGTTGTAGCTAGCTAGAGTGTATAATGAGCATAATAATATGGTAACACTTTGGTACATGCAATGTTCATGGGATGAACTCCAACTGTTACTGGCCTACAGCTGCTGCAGACACCCTCATTCATCCAGCCCTTCAAAGCTTGTTGTTCGTTGGATAAAAAATGGGTTGTCCCTTCAGAGTTGAATTCCAAGAGAACCGGTCAACCATCTTCAACCAGGATGTTGGCTGAAAGTAGGTTTCATGTTTACTGTAATATACAGAGAGTACCTGGTAGACTGGTGACTTGTGTTGTCGCGTGTCACTGTGATAACAATATTATGATACATTTTACACACAATTTTGCATGTATATTCTCCATTTGAATGGAGGAGAAATGGTACATTCATTCATTGAAATGGTAGATAAATAATCATATTTATATAGTTCTGATTTTGGCTCAACGTTTTGACAAGGTGTTGTTTTATGATGGGGACACATTGCATTCTAGAACTGTTCATTTTTAATACAAGCAACATAGTAATGTATATGATATTACCAGTAGAAGGCCGATGACGTAATAAGCAATTTGCACCGTGTGACGACGGTTACGTCCAATAACACGTGTTCGATATTTGGCGGAAATCGGACCAGTGCGAATGCCTTCTTTTGTTTGAGCGCGTATTTGGAAACTTGTTCAATTGTGAGAATTGATCAGGAAGGAAATGAGTATGAAGGATTCTTCGTTTTCCCTTTGAACAGATGATGTCCCTTTCCTGGAGCTCCGTGTGTTGAAGGAGAATGAGATGACGGCAGAAGGATCGAACTCCAGATGTGGTCCGAAAGACAGCTCGACGAAATTTTGTGTGTCTATTGCCTATATTTTTACATGGACTAACCGTGATTGAAATATCAAGAAAAGGATACTTTTAACTGTATAAGTATATTATTGAGTGACACTTTATAGAGTGGTTCGATTTTGTTGTTCAGTGTACATCTATACAAGTATATATTATTTACATTGTCGTTGTTGCTCATAGGTTATCATAATTCTATACTGCCCTCTAGTGCAGAGTGAGGTGATACAGACCTTAAGGTTCCCCTACATATTGATATGTCCCCTACAGTGTATCCATGTGTACCCTCTAGTGGTAGGGAGTCCTTAGTTTGGTGTGTGCTTTTACTAGTTAGGTGAATGTGAGTAATATTAATGATGGAGTGTAAATATTATAGGTGGACAGAGGTGTGTTGTGCACAGACCTTACTTTGAGGGGAAAAATTTCATTATCGTAATTCATAATAGTATCATGTACAAGGCATGCATAGATGTGTCAGTGTGGTGGAGGTGGATTATGTAAGGTGGAGGAGGGTATATTTGAGTCAGACATTGACAATTGTTTATATTAGTAAACTGTACCTTGAAGCATGTCTGGTTGCCTATTGCCACATTAGGTTGTGGTTTGTTAAGATAAAGAATGTCTCATCTGACTGCTAACAGGTGTATGGATTCATTTGTATATAATATTATACATATTATGTGTGTGTGTGTGTGTGTGTGTGTGTGTGTGGTAGCATATAACCTAATGTACTTCATATTAAGTGCAGTGTGAATTTAATTAACGCAAAGAAATTCATTTTGCCCAATGTTACGTTCTAAAGAGATGGATGAAGTGACCTTACCAGACACAGGTAATAACATCCTACTTGATAAGGATCCATTGGTATGCCATTCATTTGTGTACGTACATGTAAGTTCATATAATATGTGATATTCACACTTCCATGTACATTAGAAGCCAATTACTCCAGAGTGTGCATGTATGTGTCTCTGTGTGCATGTGTGTATGTATGTGCGTGCGTGTGTGTGTGCGTGCGTGCGTGCGTGCATGCATGCGTGCGTGAAGTTTTCAAAAGCAATTGTATACAGTGGAACTCACCGTGACTTCCATGTAAATTCTTCCTTACATTGAACTACTGTATATGTTATTCTTGAGTGGTATCTCTGGTAGACCAGTGTCAGGTGGTTTCTGAACATAGATGCCAGTTAGAATCATAATATAACATGTATCAATCAATCAATCAATTAATAATCATTAACTGCTGTAATTTGTACCATCATTATATATGAACGATTAGCTTGAGAATAATGGTCGTCTGAATATAAAGTATATATGTACGTATGACATTGAATGCACGTGTAATATTCATGATCACATTTGCATAGTAGTAGTTACTTGGAGCCCAAATGGTGTGAGTGTATAAGTCATGAACAGGCGTATTTACTTCTAAACTCCAGATACTACCATTGACCAGACCTTTATTGATGAGTATACATGTAATATTCATGATCACATTTGTATAGTAGTAGTTACTTGGACCCCAAATGGTGTGAGTGTATATACCAAAGTCATGAACAGGCGTGTCTACTTCTAAACTCCAGGTACAACCATTGACCAGACCTTTATTGAGGAACTTTCTATCACCTATCAAGTACACAAGCATGATAAATACATGTCTCATGGCTGGGCAGTATGTACACTACAATTCACACATTTGTATATGTACTAGTTACTACACGCTCTCTGTGCCGTATTGCTTTGTATACTGCACTTCGCGCCCTCGGGTCTCGAGCAGTAAACACAATACGGCACAGTGAGCATGTAGTAAGTGGCTTATCACAAAATAGCTGCCTAGAAAATACACCGTACATTTGAATTGAAATACTTTTCTTCCCCTCTTTTTGAGGTCTATCATAAACATTTGTAGCCTTCCAGCATGGAGGAAAGCCAACCGCCTGCTATTCAGTAAGTGATTTGATTTTGACGTGGAAGATGACGAGTTCCAAAAACCGAGTATGATGTGGTGCCCCAATTCAGGATGCTTTCTGCTTTCAGACATCAATTACAATAATTTGTTACATTTATTCAAATCTTTAAACGTTGTTTCGTATATTGAGGATCAGTTTGATACCAAACTTGTTCCGAAAAACAGCCGGTTTGCAAAGAGAACATTTTTGCAACAATCTAAGGTGTCTGAAATTAGGAAGCGTCAGGGGTTCAGGGCACCTCACCATGAAAGCAGAGCAAAACAAATCAAGCCAATGAAGAAAGTTGTACACCAGTACGAGACTGATTGATTGATTGACAATGGTCTTCCAAAGTGTTGATTGACGTGATAATTGTGCATTCGCATTGCTAGGTTTGAGGGGGCAGTTGTAGATTACTGCAGTGCTGGTAACATGTATACCGGCATACAGGTCTCCTTGATGCATGACGTCATCGGGCGATAAGTGATATTATTTTACTTGAAGACATCACAGCATACAATACAACATACAACATATCTTAGTGCAATGCCTAAGGTTGACAAAATTATATGACTGGATTTACACCAAACTAGCTGAAAATAAACCGAATTTTCTATAAGCTGGGAGTGCGAAGTCCAATTTTGATGGCAACAGGGATTACCTCCCAGTGTATTCCTATTACTGAGGTGGTCCTATTGCAATGTTCATGGTCCCATTACTAAGGTCATCAAACGTGCTCTATACCAAGATACTCCCATTATGTAGTCTTGATGCTAAGATGGTCTTTTAGTGTGTTTTCACACAAACACGTGCACTCACACTATGATGGGTCTCACTGTGCAGCACTTGACCACTTCATTTAATTATGATATTATTCAATTAAGAACTGCCGAGGTCATCCTAAAGTATGTTTTCCTCCATTGCAATGACTTCTGCAGTACAAAGACATTTGGGGCCAGGGCTTTATTAGTATTAGTTGTCATGGTGATCTTTGTGTGGCTTCCCTATGAATATCATTGTTGAAATTTTGCTATCAATATGACTATATAGAGTACTATGCTTTTATATTTGAGTTAGTGTCTCAAGATGAAGTGGGAAAGGTTTTGTGTATTCTTTATGTGTCTCTCCTTTCTTGGAGCACATTGCCACTCTGAAATATTGCCATCTCCTCAACCATCTCCATCCTCTTCTTCCAGTAGTGAACAGTGTAATGTAGGACGCCTTCCAACGGGACCACTGGTAGGTCCTCCTGGTCGTGATGGTGCTCCCGGTCGTGATGGAGCAGCAGGTCGTGATGGTCTCCCTGGTCCAGCTGGTCCTCCAGGTGCTTCAGGCTCTCCAGGTCCCAGTGGAGTCAACCTTGATGAACTTCGGGAGATGATTCGTTTGATGGCTAAAGAAGAACTGAAGAACTTGTCATCAGAAGATCGTGAACCAGTGAAGGTTGTTGTGGAGTATGATAAACTGTGTCCTTCCAATAATCGTACCAAGTCAACTAAAACCTTCCCAACTTCACTACCAACAACCTACCGACCTCATGGATCCACTGCTGCTCCAAGAAACAAATCATGTGCAAAAGGCCAAACTGTCTATGACCCAGCAATGTCTTGTCATCAAATCCTCCTCTGTAACCCTTACCTTCCTTCAGGCCACTACTGGGTATATACCAACCATCACTCCAATCTGAACCGTGGAATTATTCGTGTTTACTGTCACATGGAGCCTGACATCTGTGGAGTGGCTGGAGTGATGCGTGTAGCTTTCTTGGACATGACTAACACTAGAGTCAATTGCCCTTATCCACTGACACAGGTCACACAGTCTGGAAAGAGAATGTGTGTCAGCCCAACATCAGGAGCTCAGTTTTCCACTGTTAGATATGGTGCTTACAGTATTGACTATAACTACGTGTGTGGAAGAGCAGTCGGATATGCCAAGTACGGAACCCACGCCTTCTACAACGCTAATTCGTACAAATCCATTGAACAACCCTATGTGAGTGGGTTGTCCATCACCTGTCAAATCAAAGGTCAACGCAACCACATATGGTCCTTTGCTTCTGGTTATGAGGCAAGTGGCTCTAACGGGCGCAACTGTCCTTGTGATATAGGGGGGAATCAGCCTCCACCATTTGTTTGTCAAAACTACTACTGTGAAGCAGCCACTCATTCCTACCCATCAAACCAGTGGCACACAAGCAACCCCCTGTGGGATGGGAAGGGTTGCTATTCTGGATCAAGTTGTTGTGGCAACAGCCGCTTGCCGTGGTTCATGACTTCTCTGCCGGAGACTACCAATTCTGATATCGAAGTTCGTTGGATGACCCCCCAGGGACACAGTTATGGGATGACAGGCATCGAACAATTGGAGTTGTATGTGTTCTAATACACCACTCCAAGCTATAATAAAATAGCATCTGTAGGTAGTTGTAATAATAGGTTACTATTGCAGTCTTTTATAATTTGATTCATTAATAATAATTAACAATTATAATTATTGTAACAGTAATGCAGCCTCAACTTGAGCAGTTTATTCGATTCTCTGTAATCATGAGAGGAGTGGATGAAACAAAATCAATAATATGTAGTTGTACATAATTATATATTATAGTGACACGTAGTTGACAGTTGTATAGGAAGATATAATACACTGAAAATGTCTGTAAATACATAGCAGGTCATGCAGGTGCAAGTTTTTAGATTGTTCATGCATGATTTGAAGTTCGTTGGATGGACCCACAAACCCATGCTAATGGGATGATGGCCATTGAACAATTGGAGTTGTATGTGTACTAACAGATCTACTCTAAGTATAATCAGCATTTGTACCTCTCACAAGGTTTATCTGTCATAGCATATAAGACTGTAGACAGTATACTTGTTGATCTAGCTTCAATTCTTGTAATTATTTGTGGAGTGTATATTATGTAGCAAGCAAATGCTTAATATTAAGATTAATTAATAATTGCAAATCAAAAGTATTGATCTTTCATTAATTTTATTCATGTATCAATATGAAATCCGTTTATGAAAGTGCAAGTACATGAACACAGCAGTCATTTTTCATACAATGTTTTCCACATGATTCAACAGAAGCTATGATGTTTGAACTAGAGCTGAAGTAATAGGCAAAGTACAAATAAAAGGATATTACGTAACTTAATTTTCCAATGCTGTGTGATGACCTCAATAAATGTAGAAAGTTTGCCCATCTTTAGTATAAGAAACAGTCACTTTTCTCACATAAGAGCATGAAGAATAGTGATGTCATAAGAGCACTTCGTGTTACGTTGACCACATGCAAGACTTCAGTGGAGATTAGTCTCATTCCCAGACCTAGTTCCAGGGTTACTGTCTTTTTCTTGTTAGAATGTTAAAGGCTAAGATGTCTTCACTTGAATCCCTGGACAAAAGCTGCTGTTGATGGTATTGCATACGTACATAGGTGTGTAATATCACTTATATGGCTGGGTGATTTGAGTATGTGTACACAACATCCCCTTGAATGGATTCCTATGCAATTGTAGGTGTGAATGTACACATCACAGGGAGTCCTGTATCCAAAATGGATACCTTTGTCACCACCACTGTAGCTGCACTACAATGGGTTCCCCTTAATTGCAGTGACAATCTTTGGAATAGATCAGTATGTAATAATATTATATGAATCTCCACGACCAATAGGGCAAGGTTGAAATTATCCTTTTTTTACACCATTCTGCCGTCTCCGAACTCAATAAACTTGGGCATCTCTTTTAAATTCAGAAGAACTTTTGCTGAAGTTATTACATTCAGTAAAGCTTCAGCATACAAATCCCAGCCTATGTGCTAATTCTCGATGCTTCAAAATGGGCCATCTTTCTTTGTGCAATATAAATTATGATATAAATTTACTATTGCGGTTACACGTGGAAACACATAATTATTATAATATCTCGGACCATGCAGTGTTACATACTGGAAGTCAAAATGAAACCAATATAGGGCCACTATACGTACCACTATATAAAACAGACGAGAGCACACACAATCAATATAGTATTACACACACACCTATCCCCTAATGTACTCGATAATGCCCTACACTACAGTAAATTGTTGGCACTAGTTGAACTACTGACTCGAAGGACAGGTATGTCTTCCCGGTTGTGTTGGTACTGGCCTTTGGGCATTTATGCTGTAGAAAGGGCATTGTCCAGCAACATAACGAAATCATTTTCAACGTTTTGACTGCTGTGGCTTTACTCACCCACAATAACAATACTAATAAAATGCATAATAATATTATGTATCTCTATTTTGTACTTCAATACCTAAGCCTACACACACACACACACACACACGTGCACACACACACACACACACACACACACACACACACACACACACACACACACACACACACATGCACACTCACACATGCACACTCACACACACACACACACACACACACACACACACACACACACACACACACACACACACACACATACACACACACACACACACACACATACACACACACACACACATGCACTCACACACGTACGACACACACACACATGCACACACACACACACACACGTACATACACACACACACACACACACACACACACAATGATACCGTCTTAGACTACCTTCTAGCCTGTGAGTGATTATGTTGTATCAAAAGTGTTGCCCAGCAACTTACATAATAAAGTCAATCTCAATTTGAAATGTCATTTTTGATGTATTGACTGCTTCCAGTTCACTCACTCACAAGAGCTCTGTACTCTGAAATTCAACTCACTACTATAATTGGGATGTGTGAATACACAAGAAACCTCATGAATGTTGTTCCATGCAATTATATGTAATGCAACATGGTGAATGTGTATTATGAGGAGGTAATACTACACATTCTAATGGCATAAATAACAAGTTGAAGTCTATTTGAACCTCAAACATCACACTTGACCACAAGTACTTAGTTGCAGTTTGTCCTCACTCAGTGAACTGGACGCAACGAATTCAAAGAAGACCTGTTTCTATGCTGTGTCTCTCTTTCTTGTATTCTTCGCTCAGCACTGCTGTGGACAAGACTTGAAGTTGAAAAAAACTCCCCAACCCTCTCCATCTCCATCTCCAAGTTCTGAACAGTGTAATGCAAGAAACCTGCCAATGGGACCATTGGTAGGTCCTCCTGGTCGTGATGGAGCTTCCGGTCGTGATGGAGCTCCTGGTCGTGATGGAGCAGCAGGTCGTGATGGTCTCCCTGGTCCAGCTGGTCCTCCAGGTGCTCCAGGCTCTCCAGGTCCCAGTGGAGTCAACCTTGATGAACTTCGTGAGATTGTTTGTTTGATGGCTAAAGAAGAACTGAAGACGTTGACATCTGAAGATCGTGAACCAGTGAAGGTTGTTGTGGAGTATGACAGAATGTGTCCTGCAACCGATTCCCCTACTGCTCCACCTACAAGAAATCCACTAACACGCACACCCACAAAATCTTCAAACACAACCAAACAGCCTAGTCCTCCAAGGCCACTACCTACTAGACCTCCAGTGAATGGATCGTGTGCTCTAGGGTTGACTAGAGATGACCCCGCTCTATCTTGCAATGACATCCTCATCTGTAACCCTTATCTTCCATCCGGCTACTACTGGATCACAACCAGACACCAGCCAAATCAGAACAATGTCATTGTTGAAGTTTACTGTCACATGGAAGGGGATATCTGTGGAATAAGAGGACTGATTCGCGTAGCTCACCTCAACATGAGTGACCCTTCTGTTAACTGTCCTCGTCAACTGATCACAACCACTCAGTCTGGAAAGAGAATGTGCACCAGTCCAGTCCTCGGCCCTCATTTCTCTACCGTTGTGTTCAACACTTACGTACAACATCAACTATAGTTTTGTATGTGGAAGAGCAATTGGGTATGCACGCTTTGGACCACATGCCTTTTACTACAGCACGTCGGGATCTTACAAAACCATTGACCAAGCCTATGTTGATGGGCTGTCCATTACTTATAGAGTAGATGGCAAACACAAGCACATCTGGTCCCTGGCTGGAGGGTGGGCAGACCCTGGTAATGGGAATCCCGCCAAATGTCCATGTGCTGATCGCTCCACATACAATCCTCCATATTTTGTCAATGATGACCACTACTGTGAATCAGGTAGTCATTCTAATCCAAGTAGTGGAAAGTGGTACATGAACAATCCCCTTTGGGATGGACAGGGATGTCATTCCTCATCTCGTTGCTGTGACAACCAACATTTACCATGGTTTTGGCGTACTTTGCCAGAGAATACTGATTCTGGTATCGAAGTTCGTTGGATGCGTCCAACTGGAAGCAGTTCGTATGATGTTGGTATTGTGTTCTTGGAGCTCTACATTCGTTAACCTCAAGTACATCCGGTGTGTGTGTGTGTGTGTGTGCGTGTGTGTGTGTGCGTGCGTGCGTGTGTGTGTGTATGTGTGTGTGTGTGTGTGTGTGTGTGTGTGTGTGTGTGTGTGTGTGTGTGTGTGTGTGTGTGTGTGTGTGTGTGTGTGTGTGTGTGTGTGTGATAACATACTGTATAATCTAATGTACTTCATATTAAGTGCAATGTGAATTTAATGAAGACAAAAAAGTTCATTATGTCAAACGTTATAGTTCCAATAAGATAAATGACACAGGTATAGCAAGTGAGATTCAAGGACATCGACTAGAATATTGTGGTTAAGGTATTATGTAAACAATAATTATTAAGTCACAGGTAGTGTGGGCGAGTCACACACAATCCGCATGATGATCAGTGACATTTCTAACGCACGAATTCAAATGTACGAATAAACAGCAACAACTGTATGTTTTTCTTCCCTTTATAGATCATCTATTATTA
The DNA here is from genome assembly GCA_964020155.1 of Chondrilla cf. caribensis. Taxonomy (NCBI): domain Eukaryota; kingdom Metazoa; phylum Porifera; class Demospongiae; order Chondrillida; family Chondrillidae; genus Chondrilla; species Chondrilla cf. caribensis. The sequence goes on from OZ026559.1 coordinate 4,136,579, forward strand.
AAATGTTTCTTATAATATGAATGATTACCTTGAGAATAATGGTCAAGTCAAAGGACTGCATGTATGACATTGAATGTACATGTAATATTCATGACCACATGTGTATAGTAGTACGTATATTGACAAGCTTTCTATCACTTAGCTAGTACACAAGCATGATACATATGATATGATACAGTGGAACCTCTCTATTATGGACACTTTGGGACCTTAATTCTAGTCCTTATTACAGAGTTTTCCTCAATTTAGATCTCATTCAAAACACTACATATCTATCATACCTATAATACAATCCACACATTTGCATATGTGATATTATTGTACTTGAAGATACCACGGCATACAATATACCACACAGAAAATATATATATTAGCTGAAACAACATGTTTAATTCATATCATACCAGTGTTTGAATCACTGTTGTGTGGCCTGATTACTGAAGTGGTAATAAAGCTGAGGTGGTCCTATTACTGAGGTGATCCTATTACTGAGGTGGTTCCATAACTGAAATGGTCCTATTACTGAGGTGGTTCTATTACTGAGGTGGTCAAATAACTGAGGTGGTCCTATTTCTGAGGTGGTACTATTACTGAGGTAGTCCTATTACTGGAGTGATCCTATTACTGAGGTGTTTCCATAACTGAGGTGATCAAATGTAGTCTACATATACCAAGGTATTCATATATGGTCTTGATGATAATATGATGGTCTTTTAGTGTGTCTTCACACATATGGTATCCTGTGATATATTCACAAACATGTGCACATCACACTATGACTCTCCCAGGAACCTGTCGGTCTTGAGTTCACACCCAAACTGTCTCATCACCGGGGAGGGTCAGGATAGAAGCCATTGAGGAGTTTGCATGATAGCTGTCGGTATATATTAAGCTTTAATGGAGTTTAGCACCTACAAGAGATCATCATAGCAATCTTCGAACTCCTTCAGTTTCTATCATTCCAAATTTGGTGATTGATGTAAAGGAGAGGGGGTGACAGAGGTCTGTTTTCACCATTTGGGGGACAGTACCATGCATCTCTTCAATCACCTACACATAAATGTATATTATCGAACTTTATATAATACCATTTGAATCATAAAGTATAGAATTGCAAGTGAAGTTGCAAGTACTATGCTTACATACAAAAGGAGTATGTCAATATTAATTGTTATTATAATATAGTGTTGTGTGTAGAACATTATTGAAAAGATAACTATATAGAATGAATAGCGGGAGCATAGCATACTGCTGCACATATATTTTTATTGATATCAAATGTGCTATCTACTGGAAGTTTTGTTGTTGAAAAATTTGCCTCATCTCCAACTTCACTTTGTGATACAACACCTGTATCATCCACCATGCTATTGGTAGGGCAGTGTAGCGTAGTACAAAGTAGAGAGATTTGTTGAAGCTCTGAGTCTCTTCTCCATATTTACTCAAATGTAGTACAAGTGTAATACTGAATGTTAGTGATCCAAATCCAAAGACAAGTACTGCTATGAACATGAGTAGCAGTATCTGTCGAAGTGCTTGTTTTGGTGTGATTCTGTATTCCTCTTCTTTGATGAAGATTTGATCAATTGTGAAGGGAATGGATGTTACGATGATGCATGTAAACATTGCACACCACACTGTGAGAATGCCAAATCCATTCAAGTGTGGATTAGCACTCACTAACAAGAGTTGAAATGGAAGATGTATTAATAGACCCATTACACTCATGTAGATCCCCCAAAGAGATATTGTTGTAATGATTCTGTGTTGATTTCTTCCACAACATTTTGTGAATATGCTCCATGTTTTGGGAATGGGAAATGTAATGTACTTGGTGTGAATGTAGGCGAGCATTAAGGAGCTGATTAGCATGAAACCCAAAAGAAAGTTTGATGTTGTACAATTTGTAATTACATCCGTATTTTTTCTATATGGATGACATGCTGTTGTGAGTAATTTGAGTATCATGTAAATGTTAAAGACATGAACAAGACTTGCTACAGCCCAGAAGAATGGTACTTTAGCTTTGCTCCTACTTTGTTGTAGACTCTTGATCAGTTGTCCTCCCTTGGTGTAGAGTAGGAAGGGAGCTAGTAGAGCAAGAGTGCCGATTAGAACATAGAATCCTTGATTTGGAATGCGAAAGTGGTGTGTTCCCTGAGGCATGTAGTGACTTATCCAAACATCATATCCAGGTTTTATCCCAAATGACAAATAGATGTATAACTCTCCTGATGATTTCTCTTCATATTGTCTTCGAAGCTTTCCAGAAATCACTGACAAAATCTGCATTTTTATTTTAAAAAGGAATGAGATTCACATCAACATAAGCAATACAGATAAGTTATTGTGAACAAGAATGAATGAACTGATGCAAGAAAATACGTACGTACGTCCACATGTCTTATCTTGCTTAACATAGTCTGTCAAGGATTTTACATGTATGCATGTATAAATAATGTATAATGTATAAAATGCAACAGCATAATATAATATTATACCTGTATAGTGACAGCTCCTAACGGATTGTCATTGCCATCAAGAATGAGTGGAGTTTTGATGCAAACAATCTGGGATGACAAGTATAAAGGCGAAGATTTGTTGAATAAAAGGTAGTAGGTCACAGTGGGTAGGTATTCTCCAAATTCTAGTAGCATTCCTTCATTAGCAATGCTGTATATCGGTGTAGTGGTCCACATGTACCAATATATGTTGTGATAAGTGTAGTTTATTCCCGGGTATGTCCTCCATGGATAGGTCCCAAGTGAGCACTCTTCAGGAAGTGGGTCTGTGTAGTTGGTGAAGTAGGCTATGATGACACTAGATGGTTTAGCCCGATTGATGGGGTAGAAGGCATTGAGGAGTTGTTGATAGTTGTCAGGATAAGCTTTGATGGAGTTCAATATTTCCAAGGTATCATCACAAACTTGACAGCGATCACATCCTCCACAAATACCTTCTATGTGGATAGTCCACAGAACCAGTATTATTGCTGCACTCATTCTTCACTCAATTTTACCTGGTCACACATGGTAGGCATCAATAGTGAATGACTCTTATGATCCAGTCGGCTATATAGCAAATTTTCACCTTCCATTCAGGATGATTCCCAAATTATTGGATTACAATAAACAAATAATATAATGTATATAATCCTATTTTCACTTTCAAAATTATCCTTGATGAATCTCTTTGAATTAACAATACTGATTTCGTTTTGCTTTCGATCTCAACTCCTCCTGAGCTGATAGTCCACACTAGAATACGATGCATCCTACCAAGTCTTGCACAGTTGTAGCTATATAGCTAGAGTATAATGAGAACAATAATATGGTAACACTTTGGTACATGCAATGTTCATGGGATGAACTCCAACTGCCTACTATTCATCCAGCCCTTCAAAGTTTGTTGGGAGTTGGATAAAAAATGGGTGGTCTCTTCAGAGTTGAATTCCAAGAGAACTGGTCAACCATCTTCAACCGGGCTGTTGGCTGAAGGTAGGTTTCATGTTTACTGTAATATACAGAGAGTACCTGGTAGACTGGTGACTTGTGTTGTCGTGGGTCACTGTGTTAATAATATTATGATACATTTTACACACACTTTTGCATGTACATTCAGATGTGGTGCCAGTGATAATTTTAGATTTCACTATTACGCTCCATGGACTGCCCACATCAGACTTAATACCAGAGGTACAGATACTTGTACTCCCTCCTGGAGGTGGTTTGGACCAGGTGGGGACCAGCAAGATAGGTCTTAAGCTTGTCACTTGTCACACTGTGCTTCCCCTTCATCAATACATTACAAGTAAAAATACATAAATTAAATCTTTTATGTACCTACACTAACCTAGTTATTCTCTAGCAGGATAATTCCACAAAGGATAAAGGATGTGTACACTTAGCTATACCCTACGAAAGATAATTCTCTTGTTTCCAGAAAATCATTCTATCGTTTGAAGATCACAAAACCAAAATCACAAAAAGCACTTTCACAGTCCAGAGTGTGTGTGTATGTGGCTGTGTGTGTGTGTGTGTGTGTGTGTGTGTGTGTGTGTGTGTGTGTGTGTGTGTGTGTGTGTGTGTGTGTGTGTGTGTGTGTCTGAAACATAATAGTCATGCACATGCTCAGTATAATTGTCATGTGGCACTGCACATACATTCATAAGTCTACACAATACAGGGTCATTGGGAGCATTTGAATGGAGGAGAAATGGTATATTCATTGATTGAAATGGTAGATGAATAACCACTGATGTTTATTTTGTTCTGATTTTGGCTCAACGTTTTGACAAGGTGTGGTTTTATGATGGGGATACATTGCATTCTAGAACTGTTCATTAACGGTACAAGCAACATAATAGTAATGTATACGATATCACTATTATAAGGCTGATGACGTAATAAGCAACTGGCACCGTGTGACGACGGTCACGTGCAATAACACGTGTTCGATATTTGGCGGAAATCGGACCAGTGCGAGTGCCTTCTTTTGTTTGAGCGAAACTTGTTCAATCGTGAGAATTGATCAGGAAGGAAATGAAAATGAAGGATTCTTCGTATTCCCTTTGAACAGATGATGTCCCATTCCCGGAGCTCCGTGTGTTGAAGGAGAATGAGATGACGGCAGAAGGATCGAACTCCAGATGTGGTCCGAAGACAGCTCGACGAAATTTTGTGTGTCTATTGCCGATCTATTTTACACTGACTAACCGTGATTGAAATATCAAGAAAAGGATACTTTTAACTGTATAAGTATATATTTGAGTGACACTGTATAGAGTGGTTCACTTTTGTTGTTCAGTGTACAGCTATGCAAGTATACATTATCTACATTGTTGTTGTCGTTGTTGTTGTTGTCGTTGCTCATAGGTTATCATTAACACTGCCCTCTAGTACAGAGTGAGATGATACAGACCTTAAGGTTCCCCTACATATTGATATGTCCCCTACAGTGTATCCATGTGTACCCTCTAGTGGTAGGGAGTTCTTAGTTTGGTGTGTGCTTTTACTAATTTGAGTAATATTAATGATGGAGAGTAAATATTATAGGTGGACTGAGGTGTGTTGTGTACATACCTTATTTTGAGGGGAAAAATTTAATTATTGTAATTCATAATAGTATCATGTAGAAGGCATGCATAGATGTGTCAATCTGGTGGGGGTGGATTATGTAAGGTGGAGGGGAGGGTATATTTGAGTCAGACATTGACTATTGTTTATATTAGTAAACTGTACCTTGAAGCCTGTCTGGTTACCTATTGCTACATTAGGTTGTGGTTTGTTAAGATAAAGAATGTCTCATCTGACTGCCAACAGGTGTATAGATTAGTTTGTATATAATATTATACATATTAATACCTAATTAAAGCAGTATACATGTAATTACTTACTAATTACCTACCTTAGGTATTAGAGGAGTGTAACAGCAGACAACCCTCACAATACATATGCATATGCAGTACGTGTGGGATGTTTACTGGTAATTTGTATCCCCAGCCAGCTGTGTATTGTAAAAATACATGTATGATACATTTGAGTGACACTGTGTGGGCTGCATACTGCCAGTGGCACCACAAGGTTGAGACAACTACAAGGCTAATACATTCAACTACCCAGACTGAGGTGGATGGTGTGCCTATGTACCTGATAGATATGAACTGAATTTTCCAATGTTGTAAATGTACAATGTCTCTTAATAGCCCCATCTTTAGTGCAAGAAACAGTTGCTTCTATCACAGTAGCTATAGGATAGTAGGCATTGAACAATTGGAGTTGTATGTGTACTGAACCTCCATTGTGTATGAACTGTGTGTGGACTTCTTTTACTATTAACTATTTATTTACTATTAATTTAATATTTACTATTGTTGTATTAATTGCCTTATTTGAATTATTGCAGTATTCATGAATATTTTTTGATCAATTGAATAAATTTGATTGGTTGATGATTGAGATGTACACTCACATATCTAATACTATACTAATACACTACACAGCAGCATGTGCTTACTTACAGTAGGCTCTACACAGACTGTGAAGAGTATCAAATCAAATTATAAGATTATCAAATCTTAACATAATCACAGTCTCCTGGAGACCAAGCTATGTAAGCACAGATATACACGTTTTGATGATACATGATATCTTAGCACAGACTAATAATAAAGCCACACACCCACTTCAAATTCCAATTCATGAAGCCACACATTTAACACACACACACACACACACACACACACACCACACACACACCACACACACCACACACCACACACACACACACACACACACACACACACACAAACACAAACACACACACTTAACTATACTTGCAGTCTTCCAACACATACTTATCATAACTGTTATGAAAGTGTACAGGCAATTGCAAATGTATATGTGACTAGTTTATAAACCTACATGATGAAAGCACTGAATTTGATCATGTTTAGATATCATTTATACACTTCTAGTCCTACGCACTCTAGCCTGTGGGAGGGGCATTGCCTAGCAACATAATGAAGTCATGTTCAATATCGAATGTCATTGTCAATGTTTTGACTTCTGTGGCTTTACTCACCCACAACAATAGTAATAACAATTATTATGTATTTCTATTCTGTACTTCAATACCCGAACCTGCACACGCACGCACACACACACACGCACGCACGCACGCACGCACGCACGTACGCACGCACGCACGCACGCACGCACGCACGCACGCACGCACGCACACACGCACGCACGCACGCACGCACGCACGCACGCACGCACGCACACACACACACACAGACCCACATACATACAATTACACACACACAAACACACACACACGCACACACACACAACACACACACACACACACACACACACACACACACACACACACACACACACACACACACACACACACACACACACACACACACTACCTACTGGCTTCTATTACATACTACTTGTTATGAAGGTGTACATCAGTATGTATAGATATCAGTTGTACAATCAACTGTGTACATGACTTACATGCATAAAACCTGTTGGGTGGAAGCTCTCCATTTGCTCATGTTTAGATATCTTTCATGGGCTCCTATTTTGTAGTAGACCCTCCACAGGACTGTACCAACTCATTGATACAGTCTACCTTCTAGCCCGTGAGTGATTATGTTGCATCAAAAGTGTTGCCTAGCAACATACTAAATGAAGTTATTTTCAATTTGAACTGTCATTTTTGATGTTTTGACTGCTACCAGTTCACTCGCTCACAAGAGCTCTGTATACTCTGAAATTCAACTTACTGCTTTAATTGGGATGTGTGAATACACAAGAAACCTCATGAATGTTGTTCTATGCAATGCAATAATGCTATAATATTTTATGTAATGCAAAATGGTGGATGTGTATTATGATGAGGTAATACTACACATTCTAATGGCACTAATAACAAGTTGAAATCTATTTTAACCTCAATCATCACACTTTTGACCACAAGTACTTAGTCGCAGTCTGTCCTCACTCAGTGAACTGAACACAATGAATTCAAAGAAGACCTGTTTCTATGCTGTGTCTCTCTTTCTTGTATTCTTCGCCCAGAACTGCTGTGGACAAGACTTGAAGCTAAAAAAAACTCCTCAACCCTCTCCATCTCCATCTCCAAGTTCTGAACAGTGTAATGCAAGACACCTGCCAATGGGACCACTGGTAGGTTTTCCTGGTCGTGATGGTGCTCCCGGTCGTGATGGGATAGCAGGTCGTGATGGTCTCCCTGGTCCAGCTGGTCCTCCAGGTGCTCCAGGCTCTCCAGGTCCTGGTGGAGTCAGCCTTGATGAACTTCGTGAGATTGTTCGTTTGATGGCTAAAGAAGAACTGAAGAACTTGACATCTGAAGATCATGAACCGGTGAAGGTTGTTGTGGAGTATGACAGAATGTGTCCTGTAACCGATTCCCCTACTGTTCCACCTACAAGAAATCCACTAGCACGCACACCCACAAAATCTCCATCGACAACCAAACGCCCTAATCCTCCAAGGCCACTACCTACTAGACCTCCGGTGAATGGATCGTGTGCTCAAGGGTTGACTAGAGATGACCCCGCTCTATCTTGTAACGACATCCTCCTGTGTAACCCTTACCTTCCATCTGGCTACTACTGGATCACAACCAGACACCAACCAAATCAGAACAACGTCATTGTTGAAGTTTACTGTCACATGGAAGGGGACAGCTGTGGAATGAGAGGACTGATTCGCGTAGCTCACCTCAACATGAGTGACCCTTCTGTTAACTGTCCTCGTCAACTGATCACATCCACTCAGTCTGGAAAGAGAATGTGCACTAGTCCAGTCCTCGGCCCTCATTTCTCTTCCGTTGTGTTCAACACTTACAACATCGACTATAGTTTTGTCTGTGGGAGAGCAATTGGGTTTGCACGCTATGGACCACATGCCTTTTACTACAGCACAAAGGGACCTTACAAAACCATTGACCAAGCCTATGTTGATGGGCTGTCCATTACTTATAGAGTAGATGGCAAACGCAAGCACATCTGGTCCCTGGCTGGAGGGTGGGCAGACCCTGGTAATGGGAATCCCGCCAACTGTCCATGTGCTGGTCGCTCCACATACAATCCTCCATATTTCGTCAATGATGACCACTATTGTGAATCAGGTAGTCATTCTAATCCAAGTAGTGGAAAGTGGTACATGAACAATCCCCTTTGGGATGGACAGGGATGTCATTCCTCATCTCGTTGCTGTGACAACCAACGTTTACCATGGTTTTGGCGTACTTTGCCACAGAATACTGATTCTGGTATCGAAGTTCGTTGGATGCGTCCAACTGCAACAAGTTCGTATGATGTTGGTATTGCATTCTTGGAGCTCTACATTCGTTAACCTCAAGTACATCCGGTGTGTGTGTGTGTGTGTGCGCGTGTGTGTGTGTGTGTGTGCGTGCGTGCGTGCGTGTGTGTGTGTGCATATGTGTGTGTGTGTGTGTGTGTGTGTGTGTGTGTGTGTGTGTGTGTGTGTGTGTGTGTGTGTGTGTGTGTGATAACATACTGTATAATCTAATGTACTTCATATTAAGTGCAATGTGAATTTAATGAAGGCGAAGAAGTTCATTATGTCAAACGTTATAGTTCCAATAAGATAAATGACACAGGTATAGCAAGTGAGATTCAGGGACATCGACTAGAATATTGTGGTTAAGGTGTTATGTAAACAATAATTATTAAGTCACAGGAAGTGTGGGCGAGACACACACAATCCGCATGATGATCAGTCACATTTCTAAAGCACGAATTCAAATGTACGAATAAACAGCAACAACCGTATGTTTTTCTTCCTTTTATAGATCATCTATTATTAAAATGTTTCTTATAATATGAATGATTACCTTGAGAATTATGGTCAAGTCAAAGGACTGCATGTATGACATTGAATGTACATGTAATATTCATGACCACATGTGTATAGTAGTACGTATATTGACAAGCTTTCTATCACTTAGCTAGTACACAAGCATGATACATAAGATATGATGCAGTGGAACCTCTCCATTATGGACACTTTGGGACCTTAATTCTAGTCCTTATTACAGAGTTTTCCTCAATTTAGATCTCATTCAATACACTACATATCTATCATACCTATAATACAATCCACACATTTGCATATGTGATATTATTGTACTTGAAGATACCACGGCATACAATATACCACACAGAAAATATATATATTAGCTGAAACAACATGTTTAGTTCATATCATACCAGTGTTTGAATCACTGTTATGTGGCCTGATTACTGAAGTGGTAATAAAGCTGAGGTGGTCCTATTACTGAGGTAATCCTATTACTGAGGTGGTTCCATAACTGAAGTGGTCCTATTACTGAGTTGGTTCTATTACTGAGGTGGTCAAATTACTGAGGTGGTCCTATTTCTGAGGTGGTACTATTACTGAGGTAGTCCTATTACTGGAGTGATCCTATTACTGAGGTGTTTCCATAACTGAGGTGATCAAATGTAGTCTACATATACCAAGGTATTCATATATGGTCTTGATGATAATATGATGGTCTTTTAGTGTGTCTTCACACATATGGTATCCTATGATATATTCACAAACACGTGCACATCACACTATGACTCTCCCAGGAACCTGTCGGTCTTGAGTTCACACACTGTCTCATCACCGGGGAGGGGCAGGGTAGAAGCCATTGAGGAGTTTGCATGATAGCTGTCGGTATATATTAAGCTTTAAGTGGAGTTTAGCACCTACAAGAGATCATCATAGCAATCTTCGAACTCCTTCAGTTTCTATCATTCCAAATTTGGTGATTGATGTAAGGGGGAGGGGGTGACAGAGGTCTGTTTTCACCATTTGGGGACAGTACCATGCATCTCTTCAATCACCTACACATAAATGTATATTATCGAACATTTATATAATACCATTTGAATCATAAAGTTGCAAGTACTATGCTTACATACAAAAGGAATATGTCAATATTAATTGTTATGTGATTATGCATATAGTGTTGTGTGTAGAACATTATTGAAAAGATAACTATATAAAGTGAATAGGGAGAGCACAGCATACTGCTGCACATATTTATTGATATCAAATGTGCTATCTACTGGAAGTTTTGTTGTTGGAAAATTTGCCTCATCTCCAACTTCACTTTATGATTATGCATAGTGTTGTGTGTAGAACATTATTGAAAAGATAACTATATAAAGTGAATAGGGAGAGCATAGCATACTGCTGCACATATTTATTGATATCAAATGTGCTATCTACTGGAAGTTTTGTTGTTGGAAAATTTGCCTCATCTCCAACTTCACTTTATGATTATGCATAGTGTTGTGTGTAGAACATTATTGAAAAGATAACTGTATAAAGTGAATAGGGAGAGCATAGCATACTGCTGCACATATGATATCAAATGTGCTATCTACTGGAAGTTTTGTTGTTGGAAAATTTGCCTCATCTCCAACTTCACCTTGTGATACAACACCTGTATCATCCACCATGCTATTGGTAGGGCAGTGTAGCGTAGTACAAAGTAGACAGATTTGGTGAAGCTCTGAGTCTCTTCTCCATATTTACTCAAATGTAGTACAAGTGTAATACTGAATGCTAGTGATCAAAATCCAAAGACTAGTACTGCTATGAACATGAGTAGCAGTATCTGTCGAAGTGCTTGTTTTGGTGTGATTCTGTATTCCTCTTCTTTGATGAAGATTTGATCGATTGTGAAGGGAATGGATGTTACGATGATGCATACAAACATTGCACACCACACTGTGAGAATGCCAAATCCATACAAGTGTGGATTAGCACTCACTAACAAGAGTTGAAATGGAAGACATATTAATAGACCCATTACACTCATGTAGATCCCCCAAAGAGATATTGTTGTAATGATTCTGTGTTGATTTCTTCCACAGCATTTTGTGAATATGCTCCATGTTCTGGGAATGGGAAATGTAATGTACTTGGTGTGAATGTAGGAGAGCATTAGGGAGCTGATTGGCGTGAAACCCAAAAGAAAGTTTGATGTTGTACAATTTGAGATTACATCAGTATTTGTATATGGATAACATGTTGCTATGTGTATTTTGAGTATCATGTAAACATTGAAGACATGAGCAAGACTTGCTACAGCCCAGAATAAGGGTACTTTAGCTTTGCTCCTACTTTGTTGTAGACTCTTGATCAGTTGTCCTCCCTTGGTGTAGAGTAGGAAGGAAACTAGTAGAGGAATAGTCATGATCAGAACATAGAATCCTTGATTTGGAATGCGAAAGTGGTGTGTTCCCTGAGGCATGTAGTGATTTATCCGAACATCGTATCCAGGTTCTACCCCAGATGTCAAATCCATGTATAACACTCCTGATGATTTCTCTTCATATTGTCTTTGAAGCTTTCCAGAAATCACTGACAAAATCTGCATTTTTATTTTAAAAGGAATGAGATTCACATCAACATAAGCAATACAGATATGTTATTGTGAACAAGAATGGATGAACTGATGCAAGAAAGTACGTACATACGTCCACATGTCTTATCTTGCTTAACATAGTCTGTCAAGGATTGTACATGTATGCATGTGTACATAATGTATAAGATATATGCAGCAACATAATATATACCTGTATAGTGACAGCTCCTAATGTTGGATTGCCATCAGGAATGAGTGGAGTTTTGATGCAAGCAATCTGGGATGACAAGTATAAAGGCGAAGATTTGTTGAATAAAAGGTAGTAGGTCACAGTGGGTAGGTATTCTCCAAATTCTAGTAATTTTCCTTCACTGCCAATGCTGTATATCGGTGTGGTGGTCCACATGTACCAATATATGTTGTGATAAGTGTAGTTTATTCTCGGGTATGTCCTCCATGGATAGGTCCCAAGTGAGCACTCTTCAGGAAGTGGGTCTGTGTAGTTGGTGAAGTAGGCTATGATGACACTAGATGGTCTAGCCCGATTGATGGGGTAGAAGGCATTGAGGAGTTGTTGATAGTTGTCAGGATAAACTTTGATGGAGTTCAATATTTCCAAGGTATCATCACAAACTTGATAGTGATCACATCCTCCACAAGTACCTTCTATGAGGATAGTCCACAGAACCAGTATTATTGCTCCACTCATTCTTCACTCAATTGTACCTGGTCACATATGGGAGACAACAATAGTGAATCACTCTTATTATGCATTCAACTATATTGCAAATTTTCACCTTCCATTCAGGATGTTTTCCATATTTATGGATCACAATTATCTAATAATATTATAATAATATATATATACATATATTCAGATTCCCATTTTCACTTTCAAAATTGTCCCTGACAAAACTTATTGTACAATACTGATTTCGTTTTGCTTTCGATTTCAACTCCTCCTGAGCTGATAGTCCACACTAGAATACAATGCATCCTACCAAGTCTTACACAGTTGTAGCTAGCTAGAGTGTATATAATGAGCATAATACTATAAAGGTAGCATCTTAGTACATACAATGTTCATGGGATGAACTCCGACTGTTACAGGCCTACAGCTGCTGCAGACACCCTCATTCATCCAACCCTTCAAAGCTTGTTGGGCGTTGGAATAATTAGAATGGTCTCTTCAGAGTTGAATTCCAAGAGAACCGGTCACCCATCTTCAACCAGGCTGTTGGCTGAAGGTAGGTTTCATGTTCACTGTAATATACAGAGAGTACATGGTAGACTGGTGACTTGTGTTGTCGCAGGTCACTGTGATAATATTATGATACATTTTACACACACTTTTGCATGTACATTTTGATGTGGTACCAGTGATAATTATAACTATTGCTCTCCATGGACAGCCCATGTCAAACTTAATACCAGAGGTACAGATACTTGTACTCCCTCCTGGAGGTGGTTTGGACCAGGTGGGGACCAGCAAGATAGGTCTTAAGCTTGTCACTTGTCACACTGTGCTTCCCCTTCATCAATACATTACAAGTAATAATGCATAAATTAAATTTTGTATGTACCTACACTAACCTCGTTATTCTCTAGCAGGATAATTCCACAAAGGATAAAGGATGTGTGACTTAGCTATACCCTACGAAAGATAATTCCCTTCTTCCAGAACATCATTCTATTGCTTGAAGGTCACAAAACCAAATTCAGAAAACAGCACTTTCACAGTCCAGAGTGTGTATGTATGTGGCTGTGTTTGTGTGTGTGTGTGTGTGTGTGTGTGTGTGTGTGTGTGTGTGTGTGTGTGCGTGCATGCATGTGTGTTGTGTGTGTGTGTGTGTGTGTGTGTGTGTGTGAGTGTGCGTGCGTGCGTGCGTGTGTGTGCCTGAAACATAATAGTCATGCACATGTCCAGTATAATTGTCATGTGGCACTGCATATACATTCATAAGTCTACACAATACAGGGTCATTAAGAGCATTTGAATGGAGGGGAAATTTTATATTCATAGAAATGGCAGAGAAATAGTCACTGATGTTTATTTAGTTCTGATTTTGGCTCAACGTTTTGACAAGGTGTTGTTTTATGATGGGGATATATTGCATTCTATAGTTGTCCATTAACAGTACAAGCAACATAATAATAATGTATACGATATCACCATTATAAGGCTGATGACGTAATAATCAATTTGCACCGTGTGACGACGGTCACGTGCAACAACACGTGTTCGATGTTTGGCGGAAATCGAACCAGTGCGAGTGCCTTCTTTTTGTTTGAGCGTATTTGGAAACTTTTTCAATCGTGAGAATTGATCACGAAGGAAATGAAAATGAAGGATTCTTCGTATTCCCTTTGAACAGATGATGTCCCATTCCTGGAGCTCCGTGTGTTGAAGGAGAATGAGATGACGGCAGAAGGATCGAACTCCGGATGTGGTCCGAAGACAGCTCAACGAAATTTTTCGTGTGTGTCTATTGCCGATATTTTTTACACTGGCTAACCGTGATTGAAATATCAAGAAAAGGATACTTCTTAACTATATAAGTATATAATTGAGTGACACTTTATAGAGTGGTTCACTTTTGTTGTTCAGTGTACAGCTATACAATTATACATTATCTACATTGTTGTCGTTGTTGTTGTTGTTGTTGCTCCTAGGTTATCATAATTCTATACTGCCCTCTAGTACATTATGAGATGATACAGACCTTAAGGTTCCCCTACATGTTGGTATGTTCCCCTACAGTGTATCCATGTGTACCCTCTAGTGGTAGGGAGTCCTTAGTTTGGTGTGTGGTTTTACTAGTTACTTGAATGTCAGTAATACAGGTGAATTTGAGTAATATTAATGATGGAGTATAAATATTACAGGTGGACAGAGGTGTGTTGTATGCATATACCTGTCTTTCAAGGGAAAAATTGAATTCATATTATCATTTAGATGGCATGCATAGATGTGTTGTGGAGGTGGATTTGGCAGGGTGGTGCAGGGTGTATTTGAGTTGGACATTGACTATTGTTTATATTAGTAAACTGTACCTTGAAGCATGTCTGGTTGCCTATTGCCACATTAGGTTGTGGTTTGTTAAGATATAGTATAGATACGTTTGTATATAATATTATACATATTAATACCTAATTAAAACAGTATACATGTAATTACTTACTAATTACCTACCTTAGGTATTGGAGGAGAGTAACAGCAGGCAACCCTCACAATACATACATAATATGCATATGTAGTATGTGTGGGATGTTTACTGGTAATTAGTATCCCCAGCCAGCTGTGTATTGTAATAAATACATGGATATACGTTTGAGTACATGTAACAAGGTGTATTGTGTACTTGTGTACCTACATACCTTCTCTACGCCACCAAGTCCTACAAATCCATTGAACAACCCTATGTGAGTGGGTTGTCCATCACCTGCCAAATCAAAGGTCAACGTAACCACATATGGTCCTTTGCAGCTGGTTATCAAGCGAGTAATAATAGCGCTGACAATTGCCCTTGTGATGTAGGGGGTACTAAGCCTCCATCATTTGTTGGCTACAACTACTACTGTGAAGCAGCCACTTGTTGAGGCAACAACCGCTTGCCATGGTTCATGACTACACTGCCAGAGACTACCAATTCCGATATTGAGGTTCGTTGGATGAACCCACAAGGCTGGAGTAATGGGGTGATAGGCATTGAACAATTGTGGAGTAGGACATAAAGTGATGAAGAATGATCGATGTTGGAAACAACAGTTCAAAGAATGTGACCTGTGTCTGTTGGCCCATCATTTAGACTGTTTGACTCCGATTTTTCTATATAAAATTGATTATTTTTACTTGCACAAAATTGTGTAATATGCGTGCTCAAATCGGCTATTATTTTTGATTCCATGATATTATTTCGTCAATGATGACCACTATTGTGAATTATGTTAGCCACCTGTTGTATGGCACATGCATAATCCCCTTTGGGACAGACACACACACACAAACACACACACACACACACACACACACTTAACTATACTTGCGGCCTTCCAATGCATATTAATAATTGTTGTGATGTACAGGTAATTGCAAATATGTACCTGACTATTTCGTAAACCTGCATGGTGGTAACTCCCAATTTACCCCCGTTTAAATATCATTTATACACTTAGATATATACACTACACTCATACATTTAGTCCTAAACTCTCTACCCTGTGCACATTTATGCTGTAGAAAGGGCGTTGCCTAGCAACATAATGAAGTCATCTTCAATATTAAATGTCATTGTCAATGTTTTGACTACTGTGGCTTTACTCACCCACAACAATAATACTAGTTCTTTTCTGTACTTCAATATCCAAACCTGCACACACACACACACACACACACACACACACACACACACACACACACACACACACACACGTGCACACACACACACACACACATGCACACACACACACACACACGCACACACACACACACACACGTGCACACACACACACACGCACACACACACACACACACACACACACACACACACACACACACACACACACACACACACACACACAACACACTACTTACTGGCTTCTAATACATACTACTTGTTCTGAAGGTGTACATCAGTATGTATAGATATCAGTTGTACAAGCTAATGTGTACGTGACTTGTGCATAAAACCTGCATGGTGGAAACTCTTCATTTACTCATGTTCAGATATCCTTCATACACTCCCAGTCCTATTATGTAATAGACCCTCCACAGGACTGTACCAACTCAATGATACAGTCTACCTTCTAGCCTGTGAGTGATTATGTTGTATCAAAAGTGTTGCCTAGCAACATACTTAATGAAGTCGTTTTCAATTTGAACTGTCATTTTTGATGTTTTGACTGCTGCCAGGTCACTCACCCACAAGAGCTCTGTACACTGAAATTCAACTCACTGCTATAATTGGGATGTGTGAATACACAAGAAACCTCATGAATGTTGTTCTATGCATTTATATGTAATGCAACATGGTGAATGTGTATTATGATGAGGTAATACTGGCACTAATAACAAGTTGCAATCTATTTGAACCTCAATCATCACACTTTTGACCACAAGTGCTCAGTTGCAGTCTGTTCTCACTCAGTGAACTGGACACAATGAATTCAAAGAAGAGCTGCTGTTTCTATGCTGTGTCTCTCTTGTATTCTCCGCTCAGCACTGCTGTGGACAAGACTTGAAGCTAATGAGTATCAAATCAAATTATAAGATTATCAAATCTTAACATAATCACAACCTCCTGGAGACCAAGCTATGTAAGCACAAATATATAATATGTTTTGATGATACATGATATCTTAGCACAGACTAATAATAAAGCCACACACACACACACACACACACACACACACACACACACACACACACACACACACACACACACACACACACACACACACACACACACACACACACACACACACACGGACGCACACACAGCACACATGCACACATACACACACACGGATGCACACACAGCACACATGCACACACACACACACACACCACACCACACACTTAACTATACTTGCAGTCTTCCAATACATACTTATCATAACTGTTATGAAAATGTACAGGCAATTGCAAATGTATATGTGACTAGTTCATAAACCTACGTGATAAAAGCTCTGAATTTGATCATGTTTATATATCATTTATACACTTCTAGTCCTACACACCCTAGCCTGTGGGAGGGGCATTGCCTAGCAACATAATGAAGTCGTGTTCAATATTGAATGTCATTGTCAACGTTTTGACTTCTGTGGCTTTACTCACCCACAACAATAGTAATAACAATTATGTATTTCTATTCTGTATTCAATACCCAAACCTTCACACGCACACACACACACACACACACACACACACACACACACACACACACACACACACACACACACACACACACACACACACACACACACACACACACACACACACACACACACACTACTGGCTTCTATTACATACTTCATGTTATGAAGGTGTACATCAGTATGTATAGATATCAGTTGTACAAGCAATTAACTGTGTACATGACTTATATGCATAAAACCTCTCCATTTGCTCATGTTTAGATACCCTTCCTATACTCCCAGTCTATTATGTAGTAGACCCTCCACAGGACTGTACCAACTCAATGACACAGTCTACCTTCTAGCTGTGTGAGTGATTATGTTGCATCAAAAGTGTTGCCTAGCAACATACTAAATAAAGTTATTTTCAATTTGAACTGTCATTTTTGATGTTTTGACTGCTACCAGTTCACTCGCTCACAAGAGCTCTGTATACTCTTGAATTCAACTTACTGCTATAATTGGGATGTGTGAATACACAAGAAACCTCATGAATGTTGTCCTATGCAATGCAATAACGCTATAATAATATATGTAATGCAACATGATGGATGTTTATTATGATGAAGTAATACTACACATTCTAATGGCACTAATAACAAGTTGAAATCTATTTATTAGACCTCAATCATCACACTTTTGACCACAAGTGCTTAGTTGCAGTCTGTCCTCACTCAGTGAACTGAACACAATGAATTCAAAGAAGACCTGTTTCTATGCTGTGTCTCTCTTTCTTGTATTCTTCACTCAATACTGCTGTGGACAAGACTTGAAGCTAAAACAAACTCCCCAACCCTCTCCTTCTCCATCTCCATCTCCAAGTTCTGAACAGTGTAATGCAAGACACCTGCCAATGGGACCACTGGTAGGTGCTCCTGGTCGTGATGGAACTCCCGGTCGTGATGGGATAGCAGGTCGCGATGGTCTCCCCGGTCCAGCTGGTCCTCCAGGTGCTCTAGGCTCTCCAGGTCCCAGTGGAGTCAACCTTGATGAACTTCGTGAGATTGTTCATTTGATGGCTAAAGAAGAACTGAAGAACTTGACATCTGAAGATCGTGAACCAGTGAAAGTTGTTGTGGAGTATGACAGAATGTGTTCTACAACCAATTCTCCTACTGCTCCGCCTACAAGAAATCCACTAACACGCACACCCACAAAATCTTCAAACACAACCAAACAGCCTAGTCCTTCAAGGCCACTACCTACTAGACCTCCAGTGAATGGATCGTGTGCTCAAGGGTTGACTAGAGATGACCCCGCTCTATCTTGCAACGACATCCTCCTGTGTAACCCTTACCTTCCATCCAGCTACTACTGGATCACAACCAGACACCAGCCAAATTGGAACAATGTCATTGTTGAAGTTTACTGTCACATGGAAGGGGACAGCTGTGGAATGAGAGGACTGATTCGCGTAGCTCACCTCAACATGAGTGACCCTTCTGTTAACTGTCCTCGTCAACTGATCACAACCACTCAGTCTGGAAAGAGAATGTGCACCAGTCCAGTCCTCGGCCCTCATTTCTCTACCGTTGTGTTCAACACTTACAACATCAACTATAGTTTTGTATGTGGGCGAGCTATCGGGTATGCACGCTTTGGACCACATGCCTTTGCCTACAGCACGAAGGGATCTTACAAAACCATTGACCAAGCCTATGTTGATGGGCTGTCCATTACTTATAGAGTAGATGGCGAACGCAAGCACATCTGGTCCCTGGCTGGAGGGTGGGCAGACCCTGGTAATGGAAATCCCGCCAACTGTCCATGTGCTGGTCGCTCCACATACAATCCTCCATATTTCGTCAATGATGACCACTACTGTGAATCAGGTAGCCATTCTACACCAAGTAGTGGAAAGTGGTACATGGAAAATCCCCTTTGGGATGGACAGGGATGTCATTCCTCATCTCGTTGCTGTGACAACCAACGTTTACCATGGTTTTGGCGTACTTTGCCTGAGAATACTGATTCTGGTATTGAAGTTCGTTGGATGCGTCCAACTGCAACAAGTTCGTATGATGTTGGTATTGCATTCTTGGAGCTCTACATTCGTTAACCTCAAGTACATCCGGTGTGTGTGTGTGTGTGTGTGTGTGTGTGTGTGTGTGTGTGTGTGTGTGTGTGTGTGTGTGTGTGTGATAACATACTGTATAATCTAATGTACTTGATATTAAGTGCAATGTGAATTTAATGAAATTGAATGAAGGCAAAGAATTTCATTATGTCAAACGTTATAGTTCCAATAAGATAAATGACACAGGTATAGCAAGTGAGAATCAAGGACATCGACTAGAATATTGTGGTTAAGGTGTTATGTAAACAATAATTATTAAGTCACAGGAAGTGTGGGTGAGACACACACAATCCGCATGATGATCAGTGACATTTCTACTGCACGAATTCAAATGTATATACGAATAAAAAATCTGTATGTTTTTCTTCCCTTTATAGATCATCTATTATTACAATGTTTCTTATAATATGAATGATTACCTTGAGAATAATGGTCAAGTCAAAGGACTGCATGTATGACATTGAATGTACATGTAATATTCATAACCACATTTGTATAGTAGTACGTATATTGACAAGCTTTCTATCACTTAGTGAGTACACAAGCACGATACATATGATATAATACAGTGGAACCTCTCTATTGTGGACACTTTGGGACCTTAATTCTAGTCCTTATTACAGAGTTTTCCTCAATTTAGATGTCATTCAATACACTACATATCTATCATACCTATAATACAATCCACACATTTGCATATGTGATATTACTGTACTTAAAGATACCACGGCATACAATATACCACACAGAAAATATAATAGCTGAAACAACATGTTTAATTCATATCCTACCAGTGTTTGAATCACTGTTGTGTGGTCTGATTACTGAAGTGGTAATAAAGCTGAGGTGGTTCTATTACTGAGGTAGTCCTATTACTGGAGTGATCCTATTACTGAGGTGATTCCATAACTGAGGTGATCAAATGTAGTCAACATATACAAAGGTATTCATATTATATAGTCTTGATGATATGATGGTCTTTTAGTGTGTATGACACATGGTATCCTATGCAATATTCACAAACACATGCACATCACACTATGACTCTCCCGGGAACCTGTCGGTCTTGAGTTCACACCCAAACTGTCTCATCACCGGGGAGAGGCAGGGTAGAAGTCATTGAGGAGTTTGCATGATAGTTGTCGGTATATAAGCTTTAAGTGGAGTTTAGCACTTCCAAGAGATCATCATAGCATGCAATCTTCGAACTCCTTCAGTTTCATCATTCCAAATTTGGTGATTGATATAAGGTGGAGGGGGTGACGGACGTCTGTTTTGACCATTTGGAGGACAGTACCATGCATCTCTTCAATCACCTACACATAAACATATAGTATCAAACATTTATATTATAATACAATTTTAATCATAAAGTATAGAATTGCAAGTGCTATGCCTACATTAAATAAGGAGTATGTCAATATTAATTGTAATGCGATTATGTATATAGTGTTGTGTGTAGAACATTATTGAAATGATAACTATATAAAATGAATAGGGAGAGCATTACATACTGTGGCACATTTTACTGATATCAAATGTACTATCTACTGGAAGTTTTGTCGTTGAAAAATTTGCCTCATCTCCAACTTCACTTTGTGGTACAGCACCTGTATCATCCATGATGCTATTGGTAGGGCAGTGTAGCGTAGTACAAAGTAGAGAGATTTGGTGAAGCTCTGAGTCTCTTCTCCATATTTACTCAAATGCAGTACAAGTGTAATACTGAATGTTAGTGATCCAAATCCAAAGACAAGTACTACTATGAACATGAGTAGCAGTATCTGTCGAAGTGCTTGTTTTGGTGTGATTCTGAATTCCTCTTTGATGAAGATTTGATCAATTGTGAAGGGAATGGATGTTATGATGATGCATACAAACATTGCACACCACACTGTGAGAATGCCAAATCCGTACAAGTGTGGATTAGCACTCACTAACAAGAGTTGAAATGGAAGATGTAGTAATAGACCCACTACACTCATGTAGATCCCCCAGAGAGATATTGTTGTAATGATTCTGTGTTGATTTCTTCCACAACATTTTGTGAATATGCTCCATGTTCTGGGAATGGGAAATGTAATGTACTTGGTGTGAATGTAGGCGAGCATTAGGGAGCTGATTAACACGAAACACGAAAGAAAGTTTGATGTTGAAATTATTTTATCAGTATATTTTCTATATGGATAACATGTAGCAATGAGTAATTTGAGTATCATGTAGATGTTAAAGACATGAGCAAGACTTGCTACAGCCCAGAAGAATGGTACTTTAACTTTGCTCCTACTTTGTTGTAGACTCTTGATCAGTTGTCCTCCCTTGGTGTAGAGTAGGAACGGAGCCAGTAGACTGATAGTCATGATTAGTGCATAGAATCCAGGATTTGGAATGCTTAGGTGTTTTGTTCCCTGAGGCATTTGGTTACGAACCCGGACATCATATCTAAGTTTTGACCCAAACATCAAATTCATGTATAACACTCCTGACGATTTCTCTTCATATTGTCTTTGAAGTTTCCCAGAAATCACTGACAAAATCTACATTTTTATTTTAAGAAGGAATATGAGATTCACATTAGCAGACCCAGTACAGATCAGTTATGTTGAACAAGAATGGATGAACTGATTCAAGATAGTACGTTGTTGTCCACATGCCTTACCTTGCTTACCATAGTATGTATGTCAAGGATTGTACATGTATGCATGAATAAATAATGTATAAGATATATGCAACAGCATAATATATACCTGTATAGTGACAGCTCCTAATGTTGGATAGCCATCAAGAATGAGTGGAGTTTTGATGCAAGCAATCTGGGATGACAAGTATAAAGGCGAAGATTTGTTGAATAAAAGGTAGTAGGTCACAGTGGGTAGGTATTCTCCAAATTCTAGTAGTATTCCTTCATTATCAATGCTGTATATCAGTGTGGTGGTCCACATGTACCAATATATCTTGTGATAAGTGTAGTTTATTCCCGGGTATGTCCTCCATGGATAGGTCCCAAGTGAGCACTCTTCAGGAAGTGGGTCTGTGTAGTTGGCGAAGTAGGCTATGATGACACTAGATGGTTTAGCCCGATTGATTGGGTAGAAGGCATTGAGGAGTTGTTGATAGTTGTCAGGATAAGCTTTGATAGAGTTCAATATTTTCAAGGGATCATCACAAACTTGATAGCAATCACATCCTCCACAAGTACCTTCTATGAGGATAGTCCACAGAACCAGTATTATTACTGCACTCATTCTTCACTCAATCGTACCTGGTCACACATGGGAGACAACAATAGTGAATGACCCTTATTATACAGTCAACTATAATATTGCAAATTTTCACCTTCCATTCAGGATGTTTCCGATATTTTTGGATCACAATTTACTAATAATAACATAATAAGATATAATCGGATTCCTATTTTCACTTTCAAAATTATCCCTGACAAAACTGATTGTACAATACTGATTTTATTTTGCTTTCGATTTCAACTCCTCCTGAGCTGATAGTCCACACTAGAATACATATGCATCCTACCAAGTCTCACACAGTTGTAGCTAGCTAGAGTGTATAAAGAGCATAGTATTATGGTAACATTTTGGTACATGCAATGTTTATGTTATGAACTCCAACTGTTACAGGCGTACAGCTGCTGCAGACACCCTCATTCATCCAACCCTTCCAAGCTTGTTGGGCGTTGGATAAAAAATGGGGTGGTCTCTTCAGAGTTGAATTCCAAGAGAACCGGTCAACCATCTTCAACCAGGCTGTTGGCTGAAGGTAGGTTTCATGTTTACTGTAATATACAGAGAGTACCTGGTAGACTGGTGACTTGTGTTGTCGTAGGTCACTGTGATAATAATATGATACATTTTACACACACTTTTGCATGTACATTCGGATGTGGTACCAGTGATAATTATAGATTATTGCTATCCATGGACTGTCCATATCAAACTTAATACCAGAGGTACAGATAATTGTGATTAAGTGGGGCCCACTGTATACGATATTACCAGTAGAAGGCTGATGACGTAATAAGCAAGTTGCACCGTGTGACGTTGATCACGTGCAATAACACGTGTTCTGTATTTGGCGGAGATCGGACTAGCGTGAGTGCCTTCATTTTGTTTGAGCGCATTTGGAAACTTGTTCAATCGCGAGAATTGATCAGGAAGGAAATGAGAACGAATGATTCTTCATATTTCCTTTGAACAGATGATGTC
The DNA here is from genome assembly GCA_964020155.1 of Chondrilla cf. caribensis. Lineage (NCBI taxonomy): Eukaryota > Metazoa > Porifera > Demospongiae > Chondrillida > Chondrillidae > Chondrilla > Chondrilla cf. caribensis. Next base: position 4,160,741 of record OZ026559.1, read on the forward strand.
CCTTTCCTGGAGCTCCGTGTGGAGTAGGAGAATGAAGTGACGGCTGAATGGTCGAACTCCGGATGTGGTCCGAAAGACAGTTCGGTGAATTTTCGCCTGTGTCTATTGCCTATCTTTTGTACAATGACTAATCGGGATTAAAATATCAAGAAACGGATGCTTTTTAACTGTATTAGTTTATATATATCAGCGACATTTTCAATAGTTCGTGTAGTTCGATAATAGAGTGGTTCGGTTTTGTTGTTCAGTGTACAACTATAATTATACAAATATACATTATTACATTGTTGTCGTTGTTGTTTCTCCTAGAATATTGTTATTCTACACTGCCCTCTAGTACATAGTGAGACGATACAGACCTTAAGGTTCCCCTACATATTGGTATGTCCCCTACAGTGTATCCATGTGTACCCTCTAGTGGTAGGGAGTCCTTAGTTTGATTATAAGTTGGCTGTCTCTCATCTGACTGCTAATATACATGTGGAGACCATCCCTCTGTTGTTGCATAGATCCCTTAAGTAAGCATACCTTATTAAAGCGGAGTACAAGTAATAACCTACATTATATATAGAAGGAATGCAACAGTAGACAACCCCCACACAACATAATATTATGTAGTATGTGTGGGATGCTCACGGGTAATTGGTATGTCCAGCCAGCTGTGTATTGTAATGAATACTTTGATATATGTTTGAGTACATCTGACAAAGTGTATTGTGTACATGTGTACATACCTGTGTGGGTTGCATACTGCCAGTGGCACCACAAATTTGAGACAGCTACATGACTGAGGTGGATGGTGTGCCTATGTACCTGAGTGGGTTTGTACTGATACAGGCCAAGGTGGTCACGATCTTCAAACAGCTCCTTGATAACAATCATCTCCATTCATCGTAAGCTACTTTAGATGTCCATATTATTTATCCACTTTCTATATTATTATGTAATTACGTAGGTTAATTTCAATGTCAACTGAATACATACCTTGTTGTGACCTATAAAACTAGAGAACTGGACTTCATACTGGCCTCACAAGCTTCATTTCGTCTAAGGAATAAGGACACGCACAAACACATGAAGCATCAAAGTAATCACCCCCCCCTCACACACACACAATACACGCACACACACGCATACACACACTCATTCACACTTTTATGTGTATACTTTATCATTTGATTATGCAGATTCCTGTAAAAGACCAGGTTACATTTCATACCTGAATGGTTCCAGTTTGATTTTTGACAATTAAATATTTATTATTTTTTGATTAATTAATTGTTCATTACATCCGAATTGAATCATAAAGTATAGAATTGCAAGTGTTATGCCTACATAAGAAAGCACCATAATTGGATATGATCATGCATAGTGTTGTGTGTAAAACATTACTGAAACGATAACTATATAAAATGAATAGGAGAGCATAGCATACTGCTGCACATATTTATTGATATCAAATGTGCTATCTACTGTAAGTTTTGTCGTTGAAAAATTTGCCTCATCTCCAACTTCACTTTGTGATACAGCACCTGTATCATCCATGATACTATTGGTAGGGCAGTGTAGCGTAGTACAAAGTAGAGAGATTTGGTGAAGCTCTGAGTCTCTTCTCCATATTTACTCAAATGTAGTACAAGTGTAATACTGAATGTTAGTGATCCAAATCCAAAGACAAGTACTACTATAAACATGAGTAGCAGTATCTGTCGAAGTGCTTGTTTTGGTGTGATTCTGTATTCCTCTTCTTTGATGAAGATTTGATCGATTGTGAAGGGAACGGATGTTACGATGATGCATACAAACATTGCACACCACACTGTGAGAATGGCAAATCCATACAAGTGTGGATTTGCACTCACTAGTAAGAGTTGAAATGGAAGATGTAGTAATAGACCCACTACACTCATGTAGATCCCCCAAAGAGATATTGTTATAATGATTCTGTGTTGATTTCTTCCACAACATTTTGTGAATATGCTCCATGTTCTGGGAATGGGAAATGTAATGTACTTGGTGTGAATGTAGGCGAGCATTAGGGAGCTGATTAGCATGAAACCCAAAAGAAAGTGTGATGCTGTACAATTTAAAATTATATTATCAGTATCTTTTCTATATGGATAACATATTGCTATCAGTGATTTGAATATCATGTAAATGTTAAAGACATGAGCAAGACTTGCTACAGCCCAGAAGAATGGTACTTTAGCTTTGCTCCTACTTTGTTGTAGACTCTTGATCAGTTGTCCTCCCTTGGTGTAGAGTAGGAAAGGAACTAGTAGAGGAATAGTGCCAATCAGAACATAGAATCCTTGATTTCGAAACCGAAAGTGGTGTGTTCCCTGAGGCATGTAGTGATTTATCCAAACTTCATATCCAGGTTCTATCCCAAACGTCAAATTCATGTATAACACTCCTGATGATTTCTCTTCATATTGTCTTTGAAGCTTTCCGGAAATCACTGACAAAATCTACATTTTTATTTTAAGAAGGAATGAGATTCACATTAGCTGACCAGTCCAGTACAGATCAGTTATGTTGAACAAGAATGGATGAACTGATGCAAGAAAGTACGTTGTTGTCCACATGCCTTACCTTGCTTACCATAGTATGTCAAGGATTGTACATGTATGCATGTATAAATAATGTATAATGTATATGCAACAACATGATATATACCTGTATAGTGACAGCTCCTAATGTTGGATTGCCATCAAGAATGAGTGGAGTTTTGATGCAAACAATCTGGGATGACAAGTATAAAGGCGAAGATTTGTTGAATAAAAGGTAGTAGGTCACAGTGGGTAGGTATTCTCCAAATTCTAGTAGTATTCCTTCATTGCCAATGCTGTATATCGGTGTGGTGGTCCACATGTACCAATATATGTAGTGATAAGTGTAGTTTATTCCCGGGTATGTCCTCCATGGGTAGGTCCCAAGTGAGCACTCTTCAGGGAGTGGGTCTGTGTAGTTGGTGAAGTAGGCTATGATGACACTAGATGGTTTAGCCCGATTGATGGGGTAGAAGGCATTGAGGAGTTGTTGATAGTTATCGGGATAAGCTTTGATGGAGTTCAATATTTCCAAGGGATCATCACAAACTTGATAGCGATCACATCCTCCACAAATACTTTCTATGAGGATAGTCCACAGAACCAGTATTATTGCTGCACTCATTCTTCACTCAATTGTACCTGGTCATGGGAGACAAGAATAGTGAATGACTCTTATGATACAGTCGGCTATATAGCAAATTTTGACCTTCCATTCAGGATGATTCCCAAATTATTGGATTACAATAAACAAATAATACTATGTATATAATCCTATTTTCACTTTCAAAATTATCCTTGATGAATCTCTTTGAACAATACTGATTTTATTTTGCTTTCGATTTCAACTCCTCCTGAGCTGATAGTCCACACTAGAATAGGTATGCATCCTACCACGTCTTACACAGTTGTAGCTAGCTAGAGTGTATAATGAGCATAGTATTATGGTAACATTTTGGTACATGCAATGTATATGTTATGAACTCCGACTGTTACAGACCAACAGCTGCTGCAGACACCCTCATTCATCCAACCCTTCAAAGCTTGTTGGGCGTTGGATAAAAATGGGGTGGTCTCTTCAGAGTTGAATTCCAAGAGAACCAGGCAACCATCTTCAACTGGACTGTTGGCTGAAGGTAGGTTTCATGTTCACTGTAATATACAGAGAGTACCTGGTAGACTGGTGACTTGTGTTGTCGTAGGTCACTGTGATAATAATATTATGATACATTTTACACACACTTTTGCATGTACATTTTGATGTGGTGCCAGCGATAATTTTAGACTTCACTATTGCTCTCCATGGACTGTCCACATCAAACTTAATACCAGAGGTACAGATACTTGTACTCTCTCCTGGAGGTGGTTTGGACCAGGTGGGGACCGGCAAGATAGGTCTTATGCTTGTCACACTGTGCTTCCCCTTCATTAATACATTACAAGTAATAATACATACGTAAATTTAATCTTGTATGTACCTACACTAACCTCGTTATTCTCTAGCAGGATAATTCCACAAAGGATAAAGGATGTGTGACTTAGCTATACCCTACCAAGGATAATTCCCTTCTTAAAGTTTCCAGAACATCGTTCTATTACTTGAAGGTCACAAAACCAAAATCACAAAACAGCACTTTCATCCTCAATGAACCTCACAATTGAGTCTACTTACATATATATGGGGTTAGCGGAGAGGTCTCAACAACTATTCAAATAGGCAATGAATATCATTATTGTCAGGTAACAGGCAGTCATTGAAATAATGTGTGTGTGTGTGTGTGTGTGTGTGTGTGTGTGTGTGTGTGTGTGTATGTTTGCCTGAAACATAATAGTCATGCACATGCCCAGTATAAATGTCATGTGGCACTGCATATACATTCATAAGTCTACACAATATAGGGTCATTGAGAGCATTTGAATGGAGGGGAAATTGTATATTCATAGAAATGCTAGATAAATAATAACTTAGGATTATTTTAACTCTGATTTTGGCTCAACGTTTTGACAAGTGTTATTATTATGAAGGGGATACATTGTAAAATCAAATTCACAAAACCAAATTCACCAAACACACACACACACACACAGTCCAGTGTGTGTGTGTATGTGGCTCTCTCAGTGCGTGTATGTGTGTGTGTGTGTGTGTGTGTGTGTGTGTGTGTGTGTGTGTGTGTGTGTGTGTGTGTGTGTGTGTGTGTGTGTGTGTGTGTGTGTGTGTGTGTGTGTGTGTGTGTGTGTGTGTGTGTGTGTGTGTGTGTGTGTGTGTGTGTAATAACATAACATAATAGTCATGCACATGTCCAGTATAATTGTCCTGTGGCACTGCATATACATTCATAAGTCTACACAATACAGGGTCATTGAGAGCATTTGAATGGAGGGGAAATTGTATATTCATAGAAATGGCAGAGAAATAGTCACCGATTTTCATTTAGTTCTGATTTTGGCTCAACGTTTTGACAAGGTGTTGTTTCATGATGGAGATACATTGCATTCTAGAGCTGTTCATTTTTAGTACAAGCAACATAGTAATGTATACGATATTACCAGTAGAAGGCTGATGACGTAATAAGCAAATTGCACCGAGTGACGACGGTCACGTGCAATAACACGTGTTCGATATTTGGCGGAGATCGGACTAGCGTGAGTGCCTTCATTTTGTTTGAGAGCGTATTTGGAACTTGTTCAATCGAGAGAATTAATTAGGAAGGAAATGAGAATGAAGAATTCTTCGTATTCCCTTTGAACAGATGATGTCCCTTTCCTGGATCTCCGTGTGGAGTAGGAGAATGAAGTGATGGCAGAAGGATCGAACTCCAGATGTGGTCCGAATGACAGTTCGACGAATTTTTGCCTGTGTCTATTACCTATATTTTGTACATAACCGTGATTGAAATATCAAGAAACGGATGCATTTTAACTGTATATTTGAGCGACATTTTCAATAGAGTGGTTCACTTTTGTTGTTCTGTGTACAATTATACATTATTTACACTGTTGTCGTTGTTGTTGTTGTTGCTGTTGCTCATAGGTTATCATAATTCTATACTGCCCTCTAGTACAGAATGAGATGATACAGACCTTAAGGTTCCCCTACATGTTGGTATGTCCCCTACAGTGTATCCATGTATACCCTCTAGTGGTAGGGAGTCCTTAGTTCGATTATAAGTTGGCTGTCTCTCATCTGACTGCTAACATGGGGAGACCATCCCTCTGTTGTTGTGTAGATCCCTTAAGTAAGCATACCTTATTAAAGCGGAGTACATGTTATAACCTACATTAGATATAGAAGGAATGTAACAGTAGACAACTATAAAACTAGAGAACTGGAATTCATACTGGCCTCACAAGCTTCATTACATACATTGACCATGAGCTGGATTACTGGTTAACTAGTGGTTTACATACAATTATATATAGCGCTTCATTATGGCTAAGAGTTGGGGAATAAGGGCACGCACAAACACATTAAGCAACAAAGTAATCACAAACACACACACACACACACACATAATGCATGCACACACACTCATTCACACTTTTATCATTAACTTTGATTATGCAGATTCCTGTAAAAGACCAGGTTACATTTCATACCTGAAAGGTTCTAGTTTGATTTTGAGAATTAAATTATTATTTTTTGATTAATTAATTGTTCATTACATCCGAATTGAATCATAAACTATAAAATCGCAAGTGATATGCCTACATAAGAAAGCACATGTCAATAATTGGAAAATGATTATGCATAGTGTTGTGTGTAGACCATTATTGAGATGATAACTATATAAAATGAATAGGAGAGCATAGCATACTGCTGCACATATTTATTGATATCAAATGTGTTATCTACTGAAAGTTTTGTTGTTGAAAAATTTGCCTCATCTCCAACTTCACTTTGTGATACAACACCTGTATCATCCACCATGCTATTGGTAGGGCAGTGTAGCGTAGTACGAAGTAGAGAGATTTGGTGAAGCTCTGAGTCTCTTCTCCATATTTACTCAAATGTAGTACAAGTGTAATACTGAATGTTAGTGATCCAAATCCAAAGACAAGTACTGCTATGAACATGAGTAGCAGTATCTGTCGAAGTGCTTGTTTTGGTGAGATTCTGTATTCCTCTTCTTTGATGAATATTTGATCAATTGTGAAGGGAATGGATGTTATGATGATGCATACAAACATTGCACACCACACTGTGAGAATGCCAAATCCGTACAAGTGTGGATTTGCACTCACTAGTAAGAGTTGAAATGGAAGACGTATTAATAGACCCACTACACTCATGTAGATCCCCCAGAGAGATATTGTTGCAATGACTCTGTGTTGATTTCTTCCACAACATTTTGTGAATATGCTCCATGTTCTGGGAATGGGAAATGTAATGTACTTGGTGTGAATGTAGGCGAGCATTAGGGAGCTGATTAGCATGAAACCCAAAAGATAGTTTGATGCTGTACAATTTGAAATTACATCAGTATTTGTATATGGATAACATGTTGCTGTGAGAAATTTGAGTATCATGTAAACATTGAAGACATGAGCAAGACTTGCTACAGCCCAGAAGAATGGTACTTTAGCTTTGCTCCTACTTTGTTGTAGAGTCTTGATCAGTTGTCCTCCCTTGGTGTAGAGTAGGAAGGGAGCCAGTAGACCAAGAGTGCCAATTAGAACATAGAATCCTTGATTTGGAATGCGAAAGTTTGTTTCCTGAGGCATCAAGTGTTTTACCCGAACATCATATCCAAGTTCTACCCCAGATGTCATATCCATGTATAACACTCCTGACAATTTCTCTTTGGATTGACTTTGAAGCTTTCCAGAAATTACTGACAAAATCTGCATTTTTATTTTAAAAAGGAATGAGATCCACATCAGCATAAGCAATACAGATAAGTTATTGTGAACAAGAATGAATGAACTGATGCAAGAAAGTACATACGTACGTCCACATGTCTTATCTTGCTTAACATAGTCTGTCAAGGATTGTACACGTATACATGTATAAATAATGTATAAGATATATGCAACAACATAATATATACCTGTATAGTGACAGGTCCTAATGTTGGATTGCCATCAGGAATGAGTGGAGTTTTGATGCAAGCAATCTGGGATGGAAAGTATAAAGGCGAAGATTTGTTGAATAAAAGATAGTAGGTCACAGTGGGTAGGTATTCTCCAAATTCCAGTAATGTTCCTTCACTGTCAATGCTATATATCGGTGTGGTGGTCCACATGTACCAATATATGTTGTGATAAGTGCTGTTTATCCCCGGGTATGTCCTCCATGGATAGGTCCCAAGTGAGCACTCTTCAGGAAGTGGGTCTGTGTAGCTGGTGAAGTAGGTTATGATGACACTAGATGGTATAGCCCGATTGATGGGGTAGAAGGCATCGATGAGTTGTTGATAGTTGTCAGGATAAGCTTTGAAAGAGTTCAATATTTCCAAGGGATCATCACAAACTTGATAGTGATCACATCCTCCACAAGTACCTTCTATGAGGATAGTCCACAGAACCAGTAGTATTGCTCCACTCATTCTTCACTCAATTGTACCTGGTCACGCATGGGAGACAAGAATAGTGAATCACTCTTATTATGCATTCAACTATATTATTGCAAATTTTCACCTTCCATTCAGGATGTTTCCCATATTTATGGATCACAATTTTCTAATAATATTATAATAATATATATATATATATATATATATATATATATATATTCAGATTCCCATTTTCACTTTCAAAATTATCTTTGACAAAACTGATTGTACAATACTAATTTCCTTTTGCTTTCGATTTCAACTCCTCAAGACCTGATAGTCCACACTAGAATACGATGCATCCTACCAAGTCTTACACAGTTGTAGCTAGCTAGAGTGTATATAATGAGCATAATACTATAATGGTAGCATCTTAGTACATGCAATGTTCATGGGATGAACTCCAACTGTTACAGGCCTACAGCTGCTACAGACACCCTCATTCATCTAACCCTTCAAAGCTTGTTGGGTGTTGGAATAATTAGAGTGGTCTCTTCAGAGTTGAATTCCAAGAGAACCGGTCACCCATCTTCAACCAGGCTGTTGTCTGAAGGTAGGTTTCATGTTTACTGTAATATACAGAGATTACCTGGTAGACTGGTGACTTGTGTTGTCGCGGGTCACTGTGATAATAATATTATGATACATTCCACGCACACTTTTGCATGTACATTCTGATGTGGTGCCAGTGATAATTTTAGACTTCACCATTGCTCTCCATGGACAGCCCACATCAAACTTAATACCAGAGGTACAGATACTTGTACTCCCTCCTGGAGGTGGTTTGGACCAGGTGGGGACCAGCAAGATAGGTCTTAATCTTGTCACTTGTCACACTGTGCTTCCCCTTCATCAATACATTACAAGTAATAATACATAAATTATATCTTTTATGTACCTACACTAACCTAGTTATTCTCTACCAGGATAATTCCGCAAAGGATAAAGGATGTATGACTTAGCTATACCCTACCAAGGATAATTCCCTTCTTCCTGAACATCATTCTATTGCTTAAAGGTCACAAAACCAAATTCACAAAACAGCACTTTCACAGTCTAGTGTGTGTGTGTGTGTGTGTGTGTGTGTGTGTGTGTGTGTGTGTGTGTGTGTGTGTGTGTGCATGCGTGCGTGCGTGCGTGGGTGCGTGCGTGCGTGCGTGTGTGCCTGAAACATAATAGTCATGCACATGCTCAGTATAATTTGTCCTGTGGCACTGCATATACATTCATAAGTCATACAGGGTCATTGGGAGCATTTGAATGGAGGAGAAATGCTACTTTCATAGAAATGGTAGAGAAATAATCACTGATGTTTATTTAGTTCTGATTTTGGCTCAATGTTTTGACAAGGTGTTCTTTTATGACAGGGATACATTGCATTCTAGGGTTGTTCTTTTTTCAGTACAAGCAGCATAGTAATGTATACGATATTACCAGTATAAGGCTGATGACGTAATAAGCAATGAGCACCATGTGACGTTGATCACGTGCAATAACACGTGCTCGGTATTTGGCGGAGATCGGACTAGCGTGAGTGCCTTCTTTTTGTTTGAGCGCATTTGGAAACTTGTTCAATCGTGAGAATTGATCAGGAAGGAAATGAGAATGAAAGATTCCTCGTATTTCCTTTGAACAGATGATGTCCCTTTCCTGGAGCTCCGTGTGTTGAAGGAGTGACCACAGAAGGATCGAAGTCAAGATGTGGTCCGAAGACAGTTGGACGAACTTTCGTGTGTGTCTATTGTCGATCTTTTTTACACTGACTAACCGTGATTGAAATATCAAGAAAAGGATGCCTTTCAACTATATAAGTATATATTTGAGTGACACTTTATAGAGTGGTTCGCTTTTGTTGTTCAGTGTGCAGCTATACAAGTATACATTATTTACATTGTTGTCGCTGTTGTTGTTCTTAGATTATTGTAATGCTATACTGCCCTCTAGTACAGTGTGAGGTGATACAGACCTTAAGGTTCCCCTACATGTTGGTATGTCCCCTACAGTGTATCCATGTGTACCCTCTAGTGGTAGGGAGTCCTTAGTTTGGTGTATGATTTTACTAGTTACTGGAATGTGAGTTATATTAATAATGGAGTGTAAATATTATAGGTGGACAGAGGTGTGTTGTGTACATACCTTACTTTTCAGGGGAAAAATTTAATTGTTGTAATTCATAATAGTATCATGTAGTGGCATGCATAGATGTTTCAGTGTGGTGGAGGTGGATTATGTAGGGTGGTGCAGGGTGTGTTTGAGTCGGACATTGACCTTTGTTAATATTAGTAAACTGTACCTTGAAGCATGTCTGGTTGCCTATTGCCACATTTGGTTGTTGTTTGTTACTGTAATGAACGTCTCTCATCTCAAGAATGTCTCATCTAACTGCTAACAGGTGTATAGATTAGTTTGTATATAATATTATACATAACACCTAATTAAAGCAGTATACATGTAATTACTTACTAATTACCTACCTTAGGTATTGGAGGAGTGTAACAGCAGACAACCCCCACAATACGTACATATATACGCATATGTAGTATGTGTGGAATGTTTACTGGTAATAGTATTCCCAGCCAGCTGTGTATTGTAATAAATACATGGATAGATGTTTGAGTACATGTAACAAGATATATTGTGTACTTGTGTACATACCTGTGTGGGTTGCATACTGCCAGTGGCACCACAAGGTTGAGACAACTACAAGACTAATGCATTCAACTATCCAGACTGAGGTGGATGGTGTGCCTATGTACCTGAGTGGGTTTGTACTGATACATGCCAATGTGGTCACGATCCTCAAACAGTTCCTTGAAAGTATTATTTGAGTGACACTTTATAGAGTGGTTCACTTTTGTTGTTCAGTGTACAGCTATACAAATATACATTATTTACATTGTTGTTGTTGTTGTTGTTGTTGTTGTTGCTCATAGGTTATCATAATTCTATACTGCCCTCTATTACAGAGTGAGGTGATACAGACCTTAAGGTTCCCCTACATATTGGTATGTCCCCTACAGTGTATCCATGTGTACCCTCTAGTGGTAGGGAGTCCTTAGTTTGATTATAAGTTGGCTGTCTCTCATCTGACTGCTAACATATATGGGAGACCATCCCTCTGTTGTTGTGTAGATCCCTTAAGTAAGCATACCTTATTAAAGCGGAGTACATGTTACAACCTACATTAGATATAGAAGGAATGTAACAGTAGACAACTATAAAACTAGAGAACTGGACTTCATACTGGCCTCACAAGCTTCATTACATACATTGACCATGAGCTGGATTACTGGTTAACTAGTGGTTTACATGCAATTATATAGAGAGCTTCATTACGGCTAAGAGTTGGGGAATAAGGGCACGCACAAACACATTAAGCAACAAAGTAATCACAAACACACACACACACACACATAATGCACGCACACACACTCATTCACACTTTTATGTGTATACTTTATCATTAATTTTGATTATGCAGATTCCTGTAAAAGACCAGGTTACATTTCATACCTGAAAGGTTCTAGTTTGATTTTTGACAATGAAATATTTATTTTTTGATTAATTAATTGTTCATTACATCCGAATTGAATCATAAACTATAAAATCGCAAGTGATATGCCTACATAAGAAAGCACATGTCAATAATTGGAATATGATTATGCATAGTGTTGTGTGTAGAACATTATTGAAATGATATCTATATAAAATGAATAGCAAGAGCATAGCATAATGCTGCACATATTTATTGATATCAAATGTGTTATCTACTGAAAGTTTTGTTGTTGAAAAATTTGCCTCATCTCCAGCTTCACTTTGTGATACAGCACCTGTATCATCCACCATGCTATTGGTAGGGCAGTGTAGCGTAGTACAAAGTAGAGAGATTTGGTGAAGCTCTGAGTCTCTTCTCCATATTTACTCAAACGTAGTACAAGTGTAATACTGAATGTTAGTGATCCAAATCCAAAGACAAGTACTGCTATGAACATGAGTAGCAGTATCTGTCGAAGTGCTTGTTTTGGTGTGATTCTGTATTCCTCTTCTTTGATGAAGATTTGATCGAGTGTGAAAGGAACGGATGTTATGATGATGCATACAAACATTGCACACCACACTGTGAGAATAGTAAATCCATGCAAGTGAGGGTTAGCACTCACTAACAGGAGTTGAAATGGAAGATGTAGTAATAGACCAACTACACTCATGTAGATCCCCCAAAGAGATATTGTTGTAATGATTCTGTGGTGATTTCTTCCACAACATTTTGTGAATATGCTCCATGTTCTGGGAATGGGAAATGTAATGTACTTGGTGTGAATGTAGGCGAGCATTAGGGAGCTGATTAGCATGAAACCCAAAAGATAGTTTGATGCTGTACAATTTGAAATTACATCAGTATTTGTATATGGATAACATGTTGCTGTGAGAAATTTGAGTATCATGTAAACATTGAAGACATGAGCAAGACTTGCTACAGCCCAGAAGAATGGTACTTTAGCTTTGCTCCTACTTTGTTGTATAGTCTTCACCAGTTGTCCTCCCTTGGTGTAGAGTAGAAAGGGAACTAGTAGACCAAGAGTGCCAATTAGAACATAGAATCCTTGATTTGGAATGCGAAAGTTTGTTTCCTGAGGCATCAAGTGTTTTACCCGAACATCATATCCAAGTTCTACCCCAGATGTCATATCCATGTATAACACTCCTGACAATTTCTCTTTGGATTGACTTTGAAGCTTTCCAGAAATTACTGACAAAATCTACATTTTTATTTTGAAAATGACTGAGATTCATATCAACAGACCCAGTACACAGTTCTATTAAAAAAACACAATTATAGCAAATAATAGGATGTATGTAAAGATACAAGATGGTACTTTGATGTCCACATGCCTTACCTTGCTTAACCTAGTCTGCATGGCAATGATAATGCATGTACTAGTAATGTATGTACGTATCCAGTACAGATCAGTTATGTTGAACAAGAATGGATGAACTGATGCAAGAAAGTACATTGTTGTCCACATGCCTTATACTTTGCTTAACATAATCTGCATGTTCAGGATTGTACATGTATGCAATATAATGTATGTATAAATAGTGTATAAGATATATGCAACAACATAATATATACCTGTATAGTGACAGCTCCTAATGTTGGATTCTCATCGAGAATGAGTGGAGTTTTGATGCAAGCAATCTGGGATGGAAAGTGTAAAGGCGAAGATTTGTTGAATAAAAGGTAGTAGGTCACAGTGGGTAGATATTCTCCGAATTCCAGTAATGTTCCTTCACTGTCAATGCTATATATCGGTGTGGTGGTCCACATGTACCAATATATGTTGTGATAAGTGTAGTTTATTCCCGGGTATGTCCTCCATGGATAGGTCCCAAGTGAGCACTCTTCAGGAAGTGGGTCTGTGTAGTTGGTGAAGTAGGTTATGATGACACTAGATGGTTTAGCCCGATTGATGGGGTAGAAGGCATTGAGGAGTTGTTGATAGTTGTCAGGATAAGCTTTGATAGAGTTCAATATTTCCAAGGTATCATCACAAACTTGATAGCGATCACATCCTCCACAAGTACCTTCTATGAGGATAGTCCACAGAACCAGTATTATTGCTCCACTCATTCTTCACTCAATTATACCTGGTCACACATGGGAGACAACAATAGTGAATCACTCTTATTATGCATTCAACTATATTGCAAATTTTCACCTTCCATTCAGGATGTTTCCCATATTTATGGATCACAATTTACTAATAATATTATAATAATATATATATATATATATATACATATATTCAGATTCCCATTTTCACTTTCAAAATTATCCCTTGACAAAACTGATTGTACAATACTGATTTTGTTTTGCTTTCGATTTCAACTCCTCCTGAGCTGATAGTCCACACTAGAATAGGTATGCATTCTACCAAGTCTCGCAGAGTTGTAGCTAGCTAGAGTGTATATAATGAGCATAATACTATAATGGTAGCATCTTAGTACATGCAATGTTCATGGGATGAACTCCGACTGTTACAGGCCTACAGCTGCTGCAGACACCCTCATTCATCCAACCCTTCCAAGCTTGTTGGACATTGGATAAAAAATAGGGTGGTCTCTTCAGAGTTGAATTCCAAGAGAACCAGTCAACCATCTTCAACTGGACTGTTGGCTGAAGGTAGGTTTCATGTTTACTGTAATATACAGAGAGTACCTGGTAGACTGGTGACTTGTGTTGTCGCAGGTCACTGTGATAATAATATTATGATACATTTTACACACACTTTTGCATGTACATTCTGATGTGGTACCAGTGATAATTTTAGACTATTGCTCTCCATGGACTGTCCATATCAAACTTAATACCAGAGGTACAGATACTTGTACTCTCTCCTGGAGGTGGTTTGGACCAGGTGGGGACCAGCAAGATAGGTCTTATGCTTGTCATACTGTGCTTCCCCTTCATTAATACATTACAAGTAAAAATACATAAATTATATCTTTTATGTACCTACACTAACCTCGTTATTCTCTAGCAGGATAATTCCGCAAAGGATAAAGGATGTGTGACTTAGCTATACCCTACCAAGGATAATTCCCTTCTTAAAGTTTCCAGAACATCGTTCTATTGCTTGAAGGTCACAAAACCAAATTCACCAAACACACACACGCACACACACAGTCCAGTGTGTATGTGTATGTGGCTCTCTCGGTGTGTGTACATGTGTGTGTGTGTGTGTGTGTGTGTGTGTGTGTGTGTGTGTGTGTGTGTGTGTGTGTGTGTGTGTGTGTGTGTGTGTAATAACATAACATAATAGTCATGCACATGTCCAGTATAATTGTCCTGTGGCACTGCATATACATTCATAAGTCTACACAATACAGGGTCATTGAGAGCATTTGAATGGAGGGGAAATTGTATATTCATAGAAATGGCAGAGAAATAGTCACTGATTTTATTTGGTTCTGATTTTGGCTCAACGTTATGACAAGTGTTATTCTTATGATGGGGATACATTGCATTCTAGAGCTGTTCATTAACGGTACAAGCAATATAGTAATGTAGGCGATATTACCATTCTAAGGCTGATGACGTAATAAGCAAATTCCACCATGTGACGACGATCACGTGCAATAACACGTGTTCGATATTTGGCGGTTAATTAATTGTTCATTACATCCGAATTGAATCATAAACTATAAAATTGCAAGTGATATGCCTACATAAGAAAGTACATGTCAATAATTGGAAAATGATTATGCATAGTGTTGTGTGTAGAACATTATTGAGATGATAACTATATAAAATGAATAGGAGAGCATAGCATACTGCTGCACATATTTATTGATATCAAACGTGCTATCTACTGAAAGTTTTGTTGTTGAA
Source organism: Chondrilla cf. caribensis (assembly GCA_964020155.1). Lineage (NCBI taxonomy): Eukaryota > Metazoa > Porifera > Demospongiae > Chondrillida > Chondrillidae > Chondrilla > Chondrilla cf. caribensis. The sequence goes on from OZ026559.1 coordinate 4,176,238, forward strand.
AAATTTGCCTCATCTCCAACTTCACTTTGTGATACAACACCTGTATTATCCACCATGCTATTGGTAGGGCAGTGTAGCGTAGTACAAAGTAGAGAGATTTGTTGAAGCTCTGAGTCTCTTCTCCATATTTACTCAAACGTAGTACAAGTGTAATACTGAATGTTAGTGATCCAAATCCAAAGACAAGTACTGCTATAAACATGAGTAGCAGTATCTGTCGAAGTGCTTGTTTTGGTGTGATTCTGTATTCCTCTTCTTTGATGAAGATTTGATCGATTGTGAAGGGAATGGATGTTATGATGATGCATACAAACATTGCACACCACACTGTGAGAATGCCAAATCCATACAAGTGTGGATTAGCACTCACTAACAAGAGTTGAAATGGAAGACATATTAATAGAACCACTACACTCATGTAGATCCCCCAAAGAGATATTGTTGTAATGATTCTGTGTTGTTTTCTTCCACAACATTTTGTGAATATGCTCCATGTTCTGGGAATGGGAAATGTAATGTACTGGGTGTGAATGTAGGCGAGCATTAGGGAGCTGATTAGCATAAACCCCGAAAGAAAGTTTGATGTTGTACAATTTGAAATTATATCAGTATTTGTATATGGATAACATGTTGCTATGTGTATTTTGAGTATCATGTAACCGTTGAAGACATGAGCAAGACTTGCTACAGCCCAGAATAAGGGTACTTTAGCTTTGCTCCTACTTTGTTGTAGAGTCTTGATCAGTTGTCCTCCCTTGGTGTAGAGTAGGAAGGGAACTAGTAGAGGAATAGTCATGATCAGAACATAGAATCCTTGATTTGGAATGCGAAAGTTGTGTTTTCCCTGAGGCATGTTGTGATTTATCCGAACATCGTATCCAAGTTCTACCCCAGACGTCAAATCCATGTATAACACTCCTGATGATTTCTCTTTGGATTGTCTTTGAAGCTTTCCAGAAATCACTGACAAAATCTGCATTTTTATTTTAAAAAGGAATGAGATCCACATCAGCATAAGCAATACAGATAAGTTATTGTGAACAAGAATGAATGAACTGATGCAAGAAAGTACGTACGTATGTCCACATGTCTTATCTTGCTTAACATAGTCTGTCAAGGATTGTACATGTATATATGCATGTATAAATAATGTATAATGTATATGCAACAACATGATATATACCTGTATAGTGACAGCTCCTAATGTTGGATTGCCATCAGGAATGAGTGGAGTTTTGATGCAAGCAATCTGGGATGGCAAGTATAAAGGCGAAGATTTGTTGAATAAAAGGTAGTAGGTCACAGTGGGTAGGTATTCTCCAAATTCTAGTAGCATTCCTTCATTAGCAATGCTATATATTGGTGTGGTGGTCCACATGTACCAATATATGTAGTGATAAGTGTAGTTTATCCTCGGGTATGTCCTCCATGGGTAGGTCCCAAGTGAGCACTCTTCAGGAAGTGGGTCTGTGTAGTTGGTGAAGTAGGCTATGATGACACTAGATGGTCTAGCCCGATTGATGGGGTAGAATGCATTGAGGAGTTGTTGATAGTTGTCAGGATAAGCTTTGATTGAGTTCAATATTTCCAAAGGATCATCACAAACTTGATAGTGATCACATCCTCCACAAGTACCTTCTATGAGGATAGTCCACAGAACCAGTATTATTGCTCCACTCATTCTTCACTCAATTATACCTGGTCACACATGGGAGGCAACAATAGTGAATCACTCTTATTGTACATTCAACTATATTATTGCAAATTTTCACCTTCCATTCAGAATGTATCCCATATTATTGGATCACAATATTATTTCTAATAATATTATATAATATTATATACTGATTTCGTTTTGCTTTCGATTTCTAGAATACGTATGCATCCTACCAAGTCTCACACAGTTGTAGCTAGCTAGTCCATTCAACTCTAAGTTTTCTATACAAAAATGATTATTATAACTTGCATAAACGTATGGAAAATGTGTGCTCAAATCAGCTATTATTTTTCTATTCTGTATAATTATGTGTACTAACATATCTATTCTAAGTATAAGCAGCATTTGTACCTCTCCCAAGGTTTATCTGTCATAGCATATAATACTGTAGCAATTCTTGCAATTACTTCTAGAGTGTACATGTAACAAATGAATGCTGTAAGTTTAGTTAGTTCATTCAATGAATGAAAATTATTGATCTTTCATTTATTCTTGTGTCCATATATATGAATTTGGCATTTTGAATGTTTCTCCAGCTGGTACGTGGTAAGTACATGAACAATTCTCTTTGGGATGGACAGAGTTGTCACTCCTCCTCCCGTTGCTGTGACAACGGACGTAAGCCATGGTTCTGGCAAATCTTACCTGAATTGGCCGATTTCGATATCGAGGTTCACTGGCTGCGTCCGTCAGGCCACAATGTTGCTATTGAACAACTCGAACTGTATGTCTACTAGCAGTATTGCACTTGGTCTGTAGCAATGGTAGTGAGTATTGTCTACTAATCATCCAAATTTCAGTGTCCAATTAAGTACACATTCTGCAACATTATTAACATTACATAGGCATGGTTACAACAGTTGAAGCTGGTGTGCATCATTATTATTAGTTATTAGTAATAATTATTCGATATTATAATAATTGATATTAGTAGTTATCAAGATGCTGTAAGTATACAATTATGAAATGTAACACAAAGTCATACAATATATAATCTTATGTATGTGTGTTATATTAGTCTGCAGTGTATGTGGCATTTCCAATAGAGTGGTTTCCATTCGGTGTTCATTGTACAACTATATGCAAATTGTTGTTATTGTTGCTCATGTTGGTCCAAAATTGATCAATAACTAGACAATTCCATCAATTGCCAGACAACTATAGAACCTGGGTCCAAAAGAAGTTTCCACCTATGGTCTCAAATGATGTTTGAAACATTTTCTGACGTATTTGCTACACATAGCGCAGAGTAAATAAATAAATAAAAAAATATTGAATATTAAATTTGTCCTTGAAATCGTCATCGTGATGTCACAATAAAATGTCTGTCAGAATGGCTTCTACAATGGACACCGTTTTTCAACCGCCAAAGATGTATTTTTAATGTCAGCCCTTCTTATGAAAGAGTTAGGAGATATAGAACGGTCGAAAGTTGTAGATAGACTTAATCATCGTTCTAAACAGTTGAGCGACATCCCTAAACTTTACCTTGACGTCGGGGAAGCTGACAACGAATGAACTTTACACCGGCGTGACGGAAAGAGTAAGCGACTTGTGTTTGAGAACTTAGTATTTTGATATCATACTCAGTGCTTGCCCGATTTGAGCTGTAGAATTCGATTAATAATATCTCGCCCGACGCCTCTAACATTCGTGACGGGATTTTCGGAAACTGCGGGCCGAAACGAGAATTAAAATTTGGGCTTGTGACTTTAGGCTTTGCCATACTTCAGACCAATTAAATGTGGATCGATGCTGGAACTCCGCACCACGCCACGAAAGGTTACCATTAATTAATATCAGTAATTGATACGGATGAATACGGACATGTAGCTACAACAAAAGGTTCAAAAGGGTACAACATTTCCTACAAATAGAAAATTGTTTGTGTTGAAGCACTGACAGTAACCACAGAGTAATAGATCGAGGCAAATAGAATGGCTACTATTAGGAGCATTGTCCGATATTTGACCTCCCGTACTTGGATTCGATATCCAACAGTGTTCCTGGTGATAACTGTGGTGTTTATAGTATTGAAGCTCGTATACAAACAAGTACCTACAGCTGATAATAGGATTGTCGATGTTTCCAATACTGAAATTGTACAGGAGGAAGATTCAATTCATCCAAATCTATCCGGTTCTGCTCCTGGCAATGTAACCCTTCCCAAAAATGAAGCAAAGGAACAGCAACTTAATCCCATGTCAGATCGGAAATTCTTTAGGAATGCATCAGCTATTTTCAATATGAGCTGTCAGTTTACATTATTGAATTTTTATGTTTATTTCAACAAGGAGCGCTGCTGTGAATATGGAAGAGCCAAGTCTCTAGAAGAACTTTGTGGACAAGTGAACGAAACCACTCTAGGTAACAAAACACCTCTAGGTGATCTGTGCACCTGTGTTGAATTCATGGCCTGTAAAATGGTGATTGTGACAGGAATATCATGAAATCACTATTCTGAAGTACAAGACTTAATAGCTTCTGTTCAAATCTTTCACCCAAATACAACTATAATTGTCCACAACCTTGGTCTGGAAGATGAAGAGGTGAGACAACTTACTAGTTTATGCAATGTAAAAGTGGTGAGGTTTCTTTTTGAAATGTATCCTCCTCATGTAAAAACTTTGAAGAATTATGCTTGAAAGGTATTGGCAGTCTACAATGCATTACAAAAATACGAGATTGTTTTCTGGATGGATGCAAGTGTCCGAATCAGAGCACCATTGTCAGAAAGATTACTCCATGACCTACAAGTTTTCCCTTTCAGAGCTGAAGTGTTGAAATATTTTTATGATGCTGCGTATACTTATGACAGTACCTACGAAAGATTTGGAGTTACTCGTCGTGAGATGAGCAGAAAGTCCCAAGTTCAAGGAGGTTTTCACCTTTCTCGTAACTGCTCTTTCTTGCATCATTATCTCTATGATGAGTATGTACAGTGTGTCCTTGACAAAGATTGCATCCATCCTCCAAATTCCACAGTTCATTGCCCAAAGAAAATGTCATTTCCACCAGAGGGAGGTCCATATCCGGAAGAGATACAAATGCCGGCTGTTTCAGATACGACCAAAGCATATTAACCATTCTTGTGTACAGAAATTTCAACATAACAGAGGATGCTCCTTGCATAGCAAGTCTTAATCACACTCTGGTTGTATACAGGTCCCCAACACAATGCTTTACCATCCAGCACTGACTGAATTATAGAACATCTAATTACTGAGTTTGTCCTTCTTTTAGTCTGGTAACCACCCTTAGTTTGTTATATTATACTTGTTGTAATCCATAATGTATTGTGTAGGCATAGATGTGTTGTGGGTGTGGATTATGTACTGTGCTCCTACAAATCAATTGACCAACCTTATGTTTATGGACTGTCTATTACCTACACAATCAATGATGAACGCAAACACATCTGGTCCCTGGCTGGAGGATATGCAGACCCTGGTGATGGAGGTGCCCACAACTGTCCATGTGCTGGTGGTTCATCCTATCGTCCTCCATCTTATGTTGGTGATAACCACTATTGTGAATCAGGTAGTCATTCTTCTCCAGCTAGTAAGTGGCACATGGATAATTCCCTTTGGGATGGACAGGGTTGTCACACATCCTCCCGTTGCTGTGACAACAGACGTCAGCCATGGTTCTGGCAAATCTTACCTGAAATGACTGATTCCGATATCAAGGTTCGCTGGCTACGTCCAACTGGATCGAGCTTCCATGTCGCTATTGAACAACTTGAGCTATATGTCTACTGACAGGACTCAGTCTACAGTGACAATGATTATTCAGATAGTGAGTAGTGTCTGCTAATTACCCAGATTTCAGCATCAGAAGTACACAATTTTACAGCAAATATAACATAGGATTGATTATATATAAACAGACTGATCATTAGTTTGATTCATAATATAATTATTAATAATATTATATCCAGTTGCACTCTTCAGGAAGTGGGTCTGTGTAGTAGGTAAAGTAGGCTATTATTACATCAGATGGTCTAGCCCGATTGATGGGGTTGAAGGCATTGAGGAGTTGTTGATAGTTGTCAGGATAGTAGAACAGCCTTAGTCTCGTATAACTTCCACTGTGCGATGAAAAATCGGAAGTTAGGCGGAATTGTGTCTGGTTAACGAGACTAGCACAGCCTAGTATATACATAATAATATGTGTATATTTCTAGACTTGGTCCCACTGCTATCCAGGCTGCAAACACTATATTCCTATTATGGATTTTTATATCTGTAAACTTGAATTTTGATATGAAAATACTTATATTCTGTAACAGTTGTAACGGTTTTAACTTTTTATTTTATGTACCCTTCAATTATTATTTAACCCCTTTCTAGATTTACATGCAACTGTTTTCCCAAATTAAGTTAACCCAAGTTAACCGCTTAAACTCCTGGTTCATATATGAATAAGGTCATACCATTATACCTGCTTAATTGCTGGATGCATAATAACTGCACTTCATAATGAATATGTACATGCATGTTTTGTGTGCCCTCCCACAGGAAGATGCATTGATTAATAGGATTTGGGTTATGTTTCCATGATTCACACATCCACCGTGATACAAATTATTGGGTACAATTCATAATTTTGTTGAATGAATTGTTCGACACACTTAGTGAACATTCATTATTATTAAAATTGTCTGTTAGTTTGTGCCAGGAAAACTGTAGTGTACAAGGAGGTTTGGCAGATGCAGTAGTAACAGATTGAAGAAATAGATTCGCTGTACATACACACAAATATACTGACATGTTGACAACCTTGGATTCAATGACACAGAAAGTAGGTTTATGTTTGGGATTTGTATTGATGTATTAATTGTTTCTTTATATACAATTGATATCATAATCTTAATACAAGATCATTATGAAGACTTGATACAATTTCAACCTTGAGCTCGAACTGTTCAATGTACACTCTAGCAAGGTTCTGTTTGAACCATGCATAACGGCAACACTATACAGTTGCCGTAGCAACATAACATGGCAGCAGGAATGTTTTCCCAGAGATCTACTAGACCCCATACCTAGAGCATTGTGCTGACAAAGCACCTAATTGAATGTGTTGTTTCATCCAACACTGCATATTTTATACCAATACAATTCAGTAGTGTACACCTGTGATATCAATGCCAGTCCCACGTGTGTGCTAATGTCGTTGTGTTACTTGTTAATCATCTCCAGCATAGAAAGTTCTGCGATGACAAATTCTAGTACTCTTGTCTTTCTGTCCCTTTCTCTTCTCTCTAGCTGCTGTTTGTCCCAAGAGAAGCTGTCTCAACCTTCTCCATCTCCTTCTTCTCCCAGTTCTGACCAGTGTAAAGCAGGATACTTGTTATAAGGTCCACTGGTAGGTCCTCCTGGTCGTGATGGAGCTCCCGATCGTGATGGGGTAGCAGGTCGCGATGGCAAAGATGGCTCTCCGGGGATACCATCTCCTCCAGGCCCCCAGGCCCCCAAGGTCCCCCAGGTCCCCCTGGTCCTAGTGATGGTCTTCCTGGCTCTCCTGGTCTCCCTGGTCCAGCTGGCCCTCCAGGTGCTCCAGGATCTCCAGGTCCCAGTGGAGTCAACCTTGATGAACTTTGTGAGATTGTTAGTTTGATGGCTAAAGAAGAACTGAAGAACTTGACATCTGAAGATCGTGAACCAGTGAAGGTTGTTGTGGAGTATGATAAACTGTGTCCCACGAATGAGACCACCCCATCCACACCTACATATAACCCACTAAAATCCTCACCAACTCCTAAGGAACCTAATTCCCTACCCACATTACCTACCAGGACCACAAGGCGATGTGCTCAAGGTCTGACTCGTAGCGATCCAGGTCAATCTTGTCGAGATATCTATCAGTGCAACCCTCACCTCAGCTCAGGCTACTACTGGATAACTACAAAACATCGAAAAAGATACTACGAAATACTCCACTTTGTCTACTGTCAGATGGAAGACAAGAATTGTGGATTGCGAGGAATGATGAGAGTTGGGTTCTTGAACATGACAGACTCTGCAGTCAGCTGCCCTCCTTCGTTGATCATGACCAATCAATCAGGGAAGAGACTTTGCATCAGTTCGGTGGGTCGGGATCAGTTTTTTTCAGTGGAATATCAGACTTACAATAAACGCTATGAGTATGTTTGCACTCCGCATGCTTTTTATTTCAGTAACCCAGGTAGAAGGATGTTCACTTCAATTGACCAACCTTATGTCGCCGGATTGTCCATTACTTACAGAGCCAATGGCAAACGCAAACACATTTGGTCCTTTGCTGGTGGGGCATATGGAAAGCCGCCATCTGGTAATAACTGTCCTTGTGGTTATGGTGGTGATAGACCCCCTCCTTATGTTGCCAATAACAACTACTACTGTGAGGCCAGTCGCTTGATCGCATCAAAGGAGAGAATTTGGTACATGAACAACACTCTTTGGGACGGGAAGGACTGCTATCCCACATCTCGATGTTGTGACAACAGGTGTCAGCCGTGGTTTTTGACTGCTCTACCAGATCGTGTGAATACCAATATTGAAGTACGCTGGATGGATCCACAGTATAGAAGCAATGGCATGGTTGGCATCGAACTGCTAGAATTGTATGTGTACTAACTATAGTGCGGTGTGGAACATTATTGGTTAGCATCCACTTAACTAATAATATGAATGAAGTAATTATTAATTCTACATACAGTGTTAATTGACATTGCTCTAGTTATTGAGTCATACGTAAGTCTTGAGTGTGTTATATATAATTGAAGTTTTGATTTGTTACACAATGTATGTAATCTGAGAGTATGCGTGGAGGGTACAGCTATTTTACCTTTGGAGGGTACATCTGTTTTGCATTTTCTCATCATTGAATTAATAACATACATGACTACACCCTTATAATGATGTTATAAAATTGTACATATATTATTACACCAGCTCAGTGGTGTCAGATTATATCTTGATAATAATCATAATATAGATAATGCTGGATGTGTATATATGTAGCATCTAAGATATAGTGTGGGTCGGGGTAATATTTGATATTACTGAATGATATGAAGCATCCCAACAGTCTCTTGTATAGTGACTGAGCTATTCTTATTAGCTGTAGCCACCTAGTGTGGCTAGAAGCCTCACAACCTCTAATGAAGTTAGAGATGGTTTTTATTGCATCAGTCTTCAATTACATACTTGGTCATCTTGGGGGAACACATAAATTCATTGTAGGGTTTCTAGGTACAATTGTAAGTTGAATGTGTACACGCAGACTATTTTGTAATAGATCACAAGCAGTACATAACCTCCAATTGGATGGTTCGAATTGAGTTGTACCCTTCTACATATAGACTAGCATGTTAACAATCCTACAAACAGTAGAAATAATAAAATTATCAATAATGAAAATTATTAGGTGATTGTAACGGACTGTGTGTTAACCCGAATATTGTTATTGCTTGTATTAATCTTGTGGTTTTAATCAATTATTAACGTATTACTTGTGTTACTATTTCTGTACTATGATGATGATGATGTAAACTTGTGTATCACGAGAGTAACCTCGTGTTCAGAGTGTAGCGTAGGACGAGTACTAGTGTTAGTGATTTTTACTGGTTTTTGTCGTTCAGAGTGCCAGATTATTCTGTGCCTCTTGAATAATTATTCAATTTTAACAAGTTGTTCTCGTTATCGTTCTTTGTCGTTGGGTCTGCCTAGAACCTCACTCGCCCGTTACAGTGATAAGTAACAATACATTTCTGGGATGGTCTGATCTGGAGACATCTTTAATATACTACATGTGTAATAACTGTATAAAACATAAAATAAATGTATCATGTAAGTATACTCCACCACCAAGGGTATTGGAGGGATAGACTGGCTTAATAAACCAGAGGATATAATAAGGACATCATTGCTATGTACTATGAGTATATACTGACCTATAGTATATGACCTAGTATATGGAACTACATTTAGTACTTCACACTGATGAGACTTAGTACAATTTTCTGGTTGAAATGGATACATAATGCAATAATCAGTAACAATGACAGCTGTGACCACAAGAACTGTAGTGTAGCTGTCGTGCTTACAGTTGTCATTGTTACTGAATATTGTATATATTACATACACTTGCATTATTATGGCTTTTGAATGGATATTATTACAACAACAATAAAGGTTAATATATTCGACCTGTGGTTTACCTGCCTGTAGATCTGCTTGAAAGTGCAACCTCTATAGGAATGGAGTGGAATAGGTTTTTCACCTTCTTTTCATGTCTCTCCATTATTGGAAACTCTTGTTGCTCTGGAAAACTACCCTCTCCCCAACCCTCTCCTTCACCATCTCTCAGTTCTGAACAGTGTAATGCAAGACGTTTGCCAATGGGACCACTGGTAGGTCCTCCTGGTCCTCCAGGTCGTGATGGGGTAGCAGGTCGTGATGGTCTCCCTGGTCCAGCTGGTCCTCCAGGTGCTCCAGGCTCTCCAGGTCCCAGTGGAGTCAACCTTGATGAACTTCGTGAGATTGTTCGTTTGATGGCTAAAGAAGAACTGAAGAACTTGACATCTGAAGATCGTGAACCAGTGAAGGTTGTTGTGGAGTATGATAAACTGTGTCCCACAACCAATTCCACTCCCTCCACACCTACCACCAGACCTATAACAAGAGTGAATCCTTCACCAAGTGCCAATGGAACAGTCAGACCCACTGTGTCCACTAGACGCCCAATCTTCCCTAGTCCAGGGACTCATCTCTTTGTGAGGACCTGCCATCGTGGACTGAGCCGCATGGATGCTGCTCCTTCTTGTCGTCTCATTCTCTTGTGCGATCCAACTAGTCCTTCAGGATTCTACTGGATTGAGACCAGCCACCTCTATGACAGTGCTCGCTCTCTCAACCAGATGTACTGTTACATGGAATTCGGTAAGTGCCTGGTCCCAGGGATCACTAGAGTGGGTCTGATCAACATGACCAAGGATAATTCTAGTTGTCCAAGACACTTGGAACTGATAGAACAATCAGGAAAGAGAATGTGTGGTAGTCCTCTCACAGGTACACGGTTCACGTCAGTTGTATTTCCAACTTTCAACATCAAATACAATCACGTTTGTGGTAGAGCAGTGGGGTATGCTTATGGTGGACCACATGCCTTCCACTCCAGTGTTTCCAGCTCTTACAAATCCATTGACCAACCTTATGTTCAGGGACTTTCTATTACCTACACAATCAATGATGAGCGCAAACACATCTGGTCCCTGGCTGGAGGGCATAGTGACCCTGGTGATGGAAATGCCTACCACTGTCCATGTGCTGGTCGGTCATCCTACCGTCCTCCATCTTATGTTGGTGATGATTACTATTGCGAATCAGGTAGTCATTTTAATCCAATTAGTGGAAAATGGTACATGAACAATCCCCTCTGGGATGGACAGGGTTGTCACTCCTCCTCCCGTTGCTGTGGCAACAGACGTCAGCCGTGGTTCTGGCAAATCTTACCTGAAATGACTGATTCCGATATCGAGGTTCGCTGGCTGCGACCAACAAGCCACAATGTTGCTATTAAACAACTCGAACTGTATGTCTACTAGCACTATTGCACTTGGTCTGTAGCAATGGTAGTGAGTATTGTCTGCTAATCATCCAAATTTCAGTATCACAAGTACACATTCTGCAACATAATTAACATTACAAAGGATTATAGCAGTTGAAGCTGATGTGCGTCATTAATTAAACAATTCAGTATTATAAATATTAATATTAGTAGTTATCAAGATGCTGTGAGTATACAATTACGAAGTGTAACACAAAATCTTACAATGTATAATCTTATGTATGTTTATTATATTATAGTCTGCAGTGTATGTGTACATACATTTCTTAAACATGATAGTCATGCACATGCTCAGTATATTTACATGGTAGTATATACAATAGCAGTTACAATAGTGTACATAGTATGAACATGCCTATCATATCACTATATATAATACAAGTATAGGGTTATCTTATACATGTTATTTTATATACATAATGCATACTATTATTATACATATTTAATTAGATATGCATGTAAAACAAAGGTGAATGTCAAATACAAGAGCCTCTATTGAAAGCAGGTGCATGACATCATTTGATTATGTAACAAAATAATTGATGTACAATGGTATGCACCAGAACAGTGGTTGGTTCCATGGCATTACCTTGTCAACATGCTGCATGGGATGAGCTGGAACTGTAGCATTAATTGTAGCAGCTTTGCATGCATGAGGTAGCATGTTGATGATGACCACTACGTATACTGTGAATCAGGTAGATCATTCTCATCCAAATAATAAGGGGTCCATGGGTAATCCCCTTTGGGACAGACAGGGTTGTCACTTCACCTTCCGTTGCTGTGACAACAGATGTCAGCAAAGGTTCTTGAAAATATTACCTGAAATGACTGATTCCGATATCGAGGTTCGCTGGATGCATCCCAATAAGGACCACAATGATACTATCGAACAACTTGAGCTATATGTCTACTGACAGGACTCAGTTTACAGTAGCAATGATAGTGAGTAGTGTCTGCTAGTTCATCACATTTCAGCATCATATTTGCACATTTCTGCAGCAATTATAACTTGGGATTTGTTATAAACAGCAGACTGAGTTAATAATGATGTGTATTATTAATAATTAATGATTATTGACTACGAGATTTGTAGATCCCTTGAGTAAACAATACCATTAGGTTGCAGTGTATATGTGTGAGCCTAAAACATGATGTCCAATAGCATGATACTGCATAATTTATTATACATGCACAACTATAATAATATTATACAACATCAGCATAAAAATGGCAGATAAATAATCGCTAATGTTTGGTTTAGTTCTGAGTTCAGCTCAAGACGTTTGGAGAAGGTGTTAAGTTTATGATGGAAACACATTGTACTGTATAGACCTCATGTCCAATATCAGCAAAAGCAACACAGTAACGTATACGATATTGCCAGTATAAGACTGATGACATAGTGAGCACTATACCCCATGTGACGTTGATCACGTGCAATAACACGTGTTCAATATTTGGTGGAGGTCCAAGTAGAGTGAGTGCCCACTTTTCATTTGAGCATATTTTGGAAACTTGTTCAATTGTGATGGCCGATTTTGAACGCCGACAATCAGAAATTGGGCTTGAATTCGTGCACTGAAGCTCCATTGAACGTAATAACTTCAGCGAAGGGTCTTCTGAACCTAAGAAAGATGTCCAAGTAATTCAAGCGAGATATTTTTACCAGACCTATAGCTGGGGATGTGAAATAACTTATGAAACAATTCCCATGCCCAGATGTTGCCCCTAACACTAGCTACATTGTGAGGTGCTTAATATTGTTTTATGTATTATTGTATATTATGTGTATATTTGAGTGACATTTCCAATTGAGTGGTTCACATTCGGTGTTCATTGTACAGCTATATGCAAATAAACATTAATTACATTGCTTTCATTGTTGTTGTTGTTGCTCCTAGGTTCATGTTGGTCCAAAATTGATCGATTACTAGACAATTCCATCAATTACCGGACAAGAATTAGAAACTGGATCAATAGAAGTTTCCACCTATGATCTCAAATGATGTTTGAAACATTTTCTGACGTATTTGCTACACATAGTGCAGAGTGAATAAAGTAGCTGACAAGAAAGTTCAGAAACTTGCAGATGCTTGGAGTTTATATTGAATATAAAATTTGTCCTTGAAAACGTCATCGTGATGTCACAATAAAATGTCTGTCAGAATGGCTTCTACAATGGACATCGTTTTTCAACCGCCAAAGATAATGTCCGCCCTTCTTATGAAAGAGTTAGGAGATATAGAACGGTCGAAAGTTGTAGATAGACTTAATCATTGTTCTAAACAGTTGAGCGTCATCCTCGAACTTTACCTTGACGTCGGGGAAGCTGACAACGAATGAACTTTACACCAACCGGCGTGACGGAAAAAGTAAGCGACTTGTGTTTGAGAACTTAGTAGTACCTTGGTATCATACTCAGTGCTTGCCCGATTTGGGCTGTAGAATTCGATTGATAATATCTCGCCCGAAGCCTTTAACATTCGTGACGGGAATTTCGGAAATTGCGGGCCGAAACGAGAATTAAACTTTGGGCTTGTGACTTTAGGCTTTGTCACACTGTAGACCAATTAAATGTGGATACTGGAACTCCGCACCACGCCAAAGGAAGCACCTACAATTCATTGCGGTAATTGATACGGATGAATACGTACATGTAGCTACAACATAAGGTTCAAAAGGGTACAACATTTCCTACAAATAGAAAATTGTTTGTGTTGAAGTGCTGACAGTAACCACAGAGTAATAGATCGAGGTAAATAGAATGGCTACTATTAGGAGCATTGTCCGATATTTGACCTCCCGTACTTGGATTCGATATGCAACAGTGTTCCTGGTGATAGCTGTGGTGTTTATAGTATTGAAGCTTGTATACAAACAAGTACCTACAGCTGATAATAGGATTGTCGATGTTTCCAATACTGAAATTGTACAGGAGGAAGATTCAATTCATCCAAATCCATCCAGTTCAGCTCCTGGCAATGTAACCCTTCCCAAAAATGAAGCAGAGGAACAGCAACTTAATCCTATGTCAGATCAGAAATTCTTTAGGAATGCATCAGCTATTTTCAATACGAGCTGTCAGTTTACATTATCGAATGTTTATGTTTATTTCAACAAGGAGCGCTGCTGTGAATATGGAAGAGCCAAGTCTCTAGAAGAACTTTGTGGACAAGTGAACGAAACCACTCTAGGTAACAAAACACCTCTAGGTGATCTGTGTACCTGTGTTGATTTCATGGCCTGTAAAATGGTAATTGTGACAGGAATATCATCAAATCACTATTCAGAAGCACAAGACGGAATAGCTTCTGCTCAAATCTTTCACCCGAATACAACTATAATTGTTCTCAACCTTGGTCTAGAAGATGAAGAGGTGAGACAACTTACTAGTTTACACAATGTAAAAGTGGTGAGATTTCTTTTTGAAGACTATCCTCCTCATGTAAAAACTTTGAAGAATTTTGCTTGGAAGGTATTGACAGTCTACAATGCATTACAAATATACGAGATTGTTTTCTGGATGGATGCAAGTGTCCGAATCAGAGCACCATTGACCGAAAGATTACTCCATGACCTACAAGTTTTCCCTTTCAGAGCTGAAGTGTTGAAATATTTTTACGATGCCGCGTATACTTATGACAGTACCTACGAAAGATTCGGAGTTACTCGTCGTGAAATGAGCAGAAAGTCCCAAGTTCAAGGAGGTTTTCACCTTTCTCGTAACTGCTCTTTCTTGCATCAGTATCTCTATGATGAGTATGTACAGTGTGTCCTTGACAAAGATTGCATCCATCCTCCAAATTCCACAGTTCATTGCCCAAAGAAAATGTCATTTCCACCAGAGGGAGGTCCATATCCGGAAGAGATACCAAATGCCAGCTGTTTCAGATATGACCAAAGCATATTAACCATTCTTGTGTACAGAAATTTTAACATAACAGAGGATGCTCCTTGCATAGCAAATCTTAATCACACTCTGGTTGTATACAGGACTCCAACACAATGCTTTATACCATCCAGCACTGACTGAATTATAGAACATCTAATTTACTGAGTTTGTCCTACTTTTAGGCTGGTAACCACCCTTAGCTTGTTATATTATACTTGTTGTAATCCATAATGTATTGTGTAGGCATAGATGCGTTGTGGGTGTGGATTTTGTAGTGTGAGACAAGGTATATTTGATCTGGACATTGGCTATCGTTTAAGTGATATTGTAAAGTAATAGCATCATTATAATGAGTAGTATGAGAATATTTCATCCCATTTGTTACATTACTTTGACCGGTGGAACCTTTTATAACCCATATGCACATAGCGATCTGATTGATTGATAGTATTAAAATGTTGGTCTTTTGAGATGGATTTCAACTGTACATGCATGATTACATCCATGCAGTTGTACCTGGTTTGTGCTACATTCATTTCTATGTAAAACTCGTTCATTCTTTATCATTAATTTTGCTTATGCAGATTCCTGTAAAGGACCAGGTTACATTTCATACCTAAAAAGGTTCCAGTTTGATTTTTGACAATGAAATATTTATTATTTTTTGATTAATTAAGTGTTCATTACATCCCAAATTGAATCATAAACTATAAAATCGCAAGTGTTATGCCTACATAAGAAAGCACATGTCAATAATTGGAAAATGATTATGCATAGTGTTGTGTGTAGAACATTATTGAGATGATAACTATATAAAATGAATAGTGAGAGCATAGCATACTGCTGCACATTTTTATTGATATCAAATGTACTATCTACTGAAAGTTTTGTTGTTGAAAAATTTGCCTCATCTCCAACTTCACTTTGTGATACAGCACCTGTATCATCCACCATGCTATTGGTAGGGCAGTGTAGCGTAGTACAAAGTAGAGAGATTTAGTGAAGCTCTGAGTCTCCTCTCCATATTTACTCAAATGTAGTACAAGTGTCATACTGAATGTTAGTGATCCAAATCCAAAGACAAGTACTGCTATGAACATGAGTAGCAGTATCTGTCGAAGTGCTTGTTTTGGTGTGATTCTGTATTCCTCTTCTTTGATGAAGATTTGATCAATTGTGAAGGGAATGGATGTTATGATGATGCATACAAACATTGCACACCACACTGTGAGAATAGTAAATCCATACAAGTGAGGGTTAGCACTCACTAACAAGAGTTGAAATGGAAGATGTAGTAATAGACCCAGTACACTCATGTAGATCCCCCAAAGAGATATTGTTATAATGATTCTGTGTTGATTTCTTCCACAACATTTTGTGAATATGCTCAATGTTCTGGGAATGGGAAATGTAATGTACTTGGTGTGAATGTAGGCGAGCATTAGGGAGCTGATTAACACGAAACACGAAAGAAAGTTTGATGTTGAAATTATTTTATCAGTATATTTTCTATATGGATAACATGTAGCAATGAGTAATTTGAGTATCATGTAGATGTTAAAGACATGAGCAAGACTTGCTACAGCCCAGAAGAATGGTACTTTAACTTTGCTCCTACTTTGTTGTAGACTCTTGATCAGTTGTCCTCCCTTGGTGTAGAGTAGGAACGGAGCCAGTAGACTGATAGTCATGATTAGTGCATAGAATCCAGGATTTGGAATGCTTAGGTGTTTTGTTCCCTGAGGCATTTGGTTACGAACCCGGACATCATATCTAAGTTTTGACCCAAACATCAAATTCATGTATAACACTCCTGACGATTTCTCTTCATATTGTCTTTGAAGTTTCCCAGAAATCACTGACAAAATCTACATTTTTATTTTAAGAAGGAATATGAGATTCACATTAGCAGACCCAGTACAGATCAGTTATGTTGAACAAGAATGGATGAACTGATGCAAGATAGTACGTTGTTGTCCACATGCCTTACCTTGCTTACCATAGTATGTATGTCAAGGATTGTACATGTATGCATGTATAAATAATGTATAAGATATATGCAACAACATAATATATACCTGTATAGTGACAGCTCCTAATGTTGGATTGCCATCAGGAATGAGTGGAGTTTTGATGCAAGCAATCTGGGATGGAAAGTATAAAGGCGAAGATTTGTTGAATAAAAGGTAGTAGGTCACAGTGGGTAGGTATTCTCCAAATTCTAGTAGTATTCCTTCATTATCAATGCTGTATATCGGTGTGGTGGTCCACATGTACCAATATATCTTGTGATAAGTGTAGTTTATTCCTGGGTATGTCCTCCATGGATAGGTCCCAAGTGAGCACTCTTCAGGAAGTGGGTCTGTGTAGTTGGCGAAGTAGGCTATGATGACACTAGATGGTTTAGCCCGATTGATTGGGTAGAAGGCATTGAGGAGTTGTTGATAGTTGTCAGGATAAGCTTTGATAGAGTTCAATATTTTCAAGGGATCATCACAAACTTGATAGCAATCACATCCTCCACAAATACCTTCTATGAGGATAGTTCACAGAACCAGTATTATTGCTCCACTCATTCTTCACTCAATTGTACCTGGTCACACATGGGAGACAACAATAGTGAATGACTCTTATTATACAGTCAACTATAATATTGCAAATTTTCACCTTCCATTCAGGATGTTTCCGATATTTTTGGATCACAATTTACTAATAATAACATAATAAGATATAATCGGATTCCTATTTTCACTTTCAAAATTATCCCTGACAAAACTGATTGTACAATACTGATTTTATTTTGCTTTCGATTTCAACTCCTCCTGAGCTGATAGTCCACACTAGAATACATATGCATCCTACCAAGTCTCACACAGTTGTAGCTAGCTAGAGTGTATAAAGAGCATAGTATTATGGTAACATTTTGGTACATGCAATGTTTATGTTATGAACTCCAACTGTTACAGGCGTACAGCTGCTGCAGACACCCTCATTCATCCAACCCTTCCAAGCTTGTTGGGCGTTGGATAAAAAATGGGGTGGTCTCTTCAGAGTTGAATTCCAAGAGAACCGGTCAACCATCTTCAACCAGGCTGTTGGCTGAAGGTAGGTTTCATGTTTACTGTAATATACAGAGAGTACCTGGTAGACTGGTGACTTGTGTTGTCGTAGGTCACTGTGATAATAATATGATACATTTTACACACACTTTTGCATGTACATTCGGATGTGGTACCAGTGATAATTATAGATTATTGCTATCCATGGACTGTCCATATCAAACTTAATACCAGAGGTACAGATAATTGTGATTAAGTGGGGCCCACTGTATACGATATTACCAGTAGAAGGCTGATGACGTAATAAGCAAGTTGCACCGTGTGACGTTGATCACGTGCAATAACACGTGTTCTGTATTTGGCGGAGATCGGACTAGCGTGAGTGCCTTCATTTTGTTTGAGCGCATTTGGAAACTTGTTCAATCGCGAGAATTGATCAGGAAGGAAATGAGAACGAATGATTCTTCATATTTCCTTTGAACAGATGATGTCCCTTTCCTGGAGCTCCGTGTGGAGTAGGAGAATGAAGTGACGGCTGAATGGTCGAACTCCGGATGTGGTCCGAAAGACAGTTCGGTGAATTTTCGCGTGTGTCTATTGCCTATCTTTTGTACAATGACTAATCGGGATTAAAATATCAAGAAACGGATGCTTTTTAACTGTATTAGTTTATATATATCAGCGACATTTTCAATAGTTCGTGTAGTTCGATAATAGAGTGGTTCGGTTTTGTTGTTCAGTGTACAACTATAATTATACAAATATACATTATTACATTGTTGTCGTTGTTGTTTCTCCTAGAATATTGTTATTCTACACTGCCCTCTAGTACATAGTGAGACGATACAGACCTTAAGGTTCCCCTACATATTGGTATGTCCCCTACAGTGTATCCATGTGTACCCTCTAGTGGTAGGGAGTCCTTAGTTTGATTATAAGTTGGCTGTCTCTCATCTGACTGCTAATATACATGTGGAGACCATCCCTCTGTTGTTGCATAGATCCCTTAAGTAAGCATACCTTATTAAAGCGGAGTACAAGTAATAACCTACATTATATATAGAAGGAATGCAACAGTAGACAACCCCCACACAACATAATATTATGTAGTATGTGTGGGATGCTCACGGGTAATTGGTATGTCCAGCCAGCTGTGTATTGTAATGAATACTTTGATATATGTTTGAGTACATCTGACAAAGTGTATTGTGTACATGTGTACATACCTGTGTGGGTTGCATACTGCCAGTGGCACCACAAATTTGAGACAGCTACATGACTGAGGTGGATGGTGTGCCTATGTACCTGAGTGGGTTTGTACTGATACAGGCCAAGGTGGTCACGATCTTCAAACAGCTCCTTGATAACAATCATCTCCATTCATCGTAAGCTACTTTAGATGTCCATATTATTTATCCACTTTCTATATTATTATGTAATTACGTAGGTTAATTTCAATGTCAACTGAATACATACCTTGTTGTGACCTATAAAACTAGAGAACTGGACTTCATACTGGCCTCACAAGCTTCATTTCGTCTAAGGAATAAGGACACGCACAAACACATGAAGCATCAAAGTAATCACCCCCCCCTCACACACACACAATGCACGCACACACACGCATACACACACTCATTCACACTTTTATGTGTATACTTTATCATTTGATTATGCAGATTCCTGTAAAAGACCAGGTTACATTTCATACCTGAATGGTTCCAGTTTGATTTTTGACAATTAAATATTTATTATTTTTTGATTAATTAATTGTTCATTACATCCGAATTGAATCATAAAGTATAGAATTGCAAGTGTTATGCCTACATAAGAAAGCACCATAATTGGATATGATCATGCATAGTGTTGTGTGTAAAACATTACTGAAACGATAACTATATAAAATGAATAGGAGAGCATAGCATACTGCTGCACATATTTATTGATATCAAATGTGCTATCTACTGTAAGTTTTGTCGTTGAAAAATTTGCCTCATCTCCAACTTCACTTTGTGATACAGCACCTGTATCATCCATGATGCTATTGGTAGGGCAGTGTAGCGTAGTACAAAGTAGAGAGATTTGGTGAAGCTCTGAGTCTCTTCTCCATATTTACTCAAATGTAGTACAAGTGTAATACTGAATGTTAGTGATCCAAATCCAAAGACAAGTACTACTATAAACATGAGTAGCAGTATCTGTCGAAGTGCTTGTTTTGGTGTGATTCTGTATTCCTCTTCTTTGATGAAGATTTGATCGATTGTGAAGGGAATGGATGTTACGATGATGCATACAAACATTGCACACCACACTGTGAGAATGGCAAATCCATACAAGTGTGGATTTGCACTCACTAGTAAGAGTTGAAATGGAAGATGTAGTAATAGACCCACTACACTCATGTAGATCCCCCAAAGAGATATTGTTATAATGATTCTGTGTTGATTTCTTCCACAACATTTTGTGAATATGCTCCATGTTCTGGGAATGGGAAATGTAATGTACTTGGTGTGAATGTAGGCGAGCATTAGGGAGCTGATTAGCATGAAACCCAAAAGAAAGTGTGATGCTGTACAATTTAAAATTATATTATCAGTATCTTTTCTATATGGATAACATATTGCTATCAGTGATTTGAATATCATGTAAATGTTAAAGACATGAGCAAGACTTGCTACAGCCCAGAAGAATGGTACTTTAGCTTTGCTCCTACTTTGTTGTAGACTCTTGATCAGTTGTCCTCCCTTGGTGTAGAGTAGGAAGGGAGCCAGTAGACTGATAGTCATGATCAGTACATAGAATCCAGATTTTGGAATGCCTTGGTGTTGTTTGGTTCCCTGAGACATTCGGTTGCGAACCCGAACATCATATCTAAGTTTTGACCCAAACGTCAAATCCATATATAACACTCCTGACGATTTCTCTTCATATTGTCTTTGAAGCTTTCCAGAAATCACTGACAAAATCTACATTTTTATTTTAAGAAGGAATGAGATTCACATTAGCAGACCCGGTACAGATCAGTTATGTTGAACAAGAATGGATGAACTGATGCAAGAATGTACGTTGCTGTCCACATGCCTTACCTTGCTTAACATAGTCTGCATGTCAAGGATTGTACATGTATGCATGTGTACATAATGTATAAGATATATGCAGCAACATAATATATACCTGTATAGTGATGGCTCCTAATGTTGGATAGCCATCAGGAATGAGTGGAGTTTTGATGCAAGCAATCTGGGATGGAAAGTGTAAAGGCGAAGATTTGTTGAATAAAAGATAGTAGGTCACAGTGGGCAGGTATTCTCCAAATTCCAGTAATGTTCCTTCACTGTCAATGCTATATATTGGTGTGGTGGTCCACGTGTACCAATATATTTTTTGATAAGTGTAGTTTATTCCCGGGTATGTCCTCCATGGATAGGTCCCAAGTGAGCACTCTTCAGGAAGTGGGTCTGTGTAGTTTGTGAAGTAGGCTATGATGACACTAGATGGTTTAGCCCGATTGATGGGGTAGAAGGCATTGAGGAGTTGTTGATAGTTGTCAGGATAAGCTTTGATAGAGTTCAATATTTCCAAGGGATCATCACAAACTTGATAGCGATCACATCCTCCACAAATACCTTCGAAGATAGTCCACAGAACCA
>OZ026559.1:4203173-4268173 GCA_964020155.1 Chondrilla cf. caribensis
AAGACACCTGCCAATAGGACCACTGGTAGGTCCTCCCGGTCGTGATGGTCGTGATGGAGTTGGGATAGCAGGTCGTGATGGTCTCCCCGGTCCAGCTGGTCCTCCAGGTGCTCCAGGCTCTCCAGGTCCCAGTGGAGTCAACCTTGATGAACTTCGTGAGATTGTTCGTCTGATGGCTAAAGAAGAACTGAAGAACTTGACATCTGAAGATAGTGAACCAGTAAAGGTTGTTGTGGAGTACGATAAACTGTGTCCTACAACTGCTATCCTTACCACTCCACCTGGAAGAAATCCACTAACACGTACGTCTACAAACTCTCCATCTCCAACCAATTGCCCTAGTCCTCCATTACCTAAATGTCCAAGGCCAATACCTACTAGACCTCCAGTGAATGGATCGTGTGCTCAAGGGTTGACTCAAGATGACCCCGCTCTATCCTGTAATGAAATCCTCATCTGTAACCCTTACCTTCCATCCGGATACTACTGGATCACAACTAGACACCAGCCAAATCAGAACAACGTCATTGTAGAAGTTTACTGTCACATGGAAGGGGACATCTGTGGAATAAGAGGACTGACTCGCGTAGCTCACCTCAACATGAGTGACCCTTCTGTTAACTGTCCTCCTCAACTGACCACAATCACTCAGTCTGGAAAGAGAATGTGCACCAGTCCAGTCCTCGGCCCTCATTTCTCTTCTGTTGTGTTCAACACTTACAACATCAACTATAGTTTTGTCTGTGGGAGAGCTATTGGGTATGCACGCAGTGGACCATATGCATTTTACTACAGCACAAAGGGATCTTACAAAACCATTGACCAGGCCTATGTTGATGGGCTGTCCATTACGTACAGAGTAGATGGCAAACAAAGGCACATTTGGTCCCTGGCTACAGGATATAGTGACCCTGCAGCTGGTAATGGAAATACCTACAACTGTCCATGTGCTGGTGGCTCTACATATAATCCTCCATATTTCGTCAATGATGACCACTATTGTGAATCAGGTAGTGATTCTCCATCTAGGGGGAAGTGGTACATGAACAATCCACTTTGGGACGGACAAGGATGTCACTCTTCATCTCGTTGCTGTGACAACCAACGTTTACCATGGTTTTGGCGTACTTTGCCGGAGAATACTAATTCTGGTATCGAAGTTCGTTGGATGCGTCCAACTGGAAACCCAGTGAATGATCTTGGTATTACGTTCTTGGAGCTTTACATTCATTAACCTCAAGTATATCCGACTGTGTGTGTGTGTGTGTGTGTGTGTGTGTGTGTGTGTGTGTGTGTGTGTGTGTGTGTGTGTCATGATAGCATAAAACCTAATGTATTGCATATTAATTGCGATGTGAATTTAATGTATACAAAGAAATTCATTACACTTAATGTTATTGTTCCAATGAGTTCAATGAAATGACGTTACCAGACACCGGTAATAACATCCTACTTGATAAGGATTCATTTGTGTGTGTGTGTCAAGTTCATATAATATGTGATATTTACACTTCCATGACATAGTGAATTACAAACCAACTAGTCGAGGTTGTGTTTGTGTGTGTGTGTGTGTGTTTGTGCTAATTTAAATCATAATAAACATATATTTATACTGCTATCATTTGTTCCGTCATATATGGACGATTACCAATAACAATGGTCAAGTCAAAGGACTGTATATATGACATGAATGTGCATGTAATATTCATGATCACATTTGCATAGTAGTAGTTACTTGGACCCCAAATGGTGTGAGTGTATATTACCAAAGTCATGAACAGGCATGTCTACTTCTAAACTCCAGGTACGACCATTGACCAGACCTTTATTGACGAGCTTTCTATCACTTATTGACTAAACAAGCATGATATTTATTTCCTGCATGGCTGGGCAATATGTACACCACAATCCATACATTTGCATATGTGATATTGTACTCGAAGACACCATGGCATGCAATACACTACACAGATTTTCTTAGTTGAAAGAGTATGTTTAATTCATATCAATGAAGTGTTTGCATCACTGTCGTGTGGTCTGATTACTGAGGTGGTAATAAAGTCGAGGTGGTCCTATTGCTGAGGTGGTCGTATTACTGAGGTGGTCCCATTACTACGGTGGTCCTATTACTGAGGTGGTCCTATTGCTGAGGTGGTCGTATTACTGAGATGGTAATAAAGCTAAGGTGGTCCTATTACTGAGGTGGTCCTATTTACTGAGGTGGTCCGATTGCTGAAGTAGTAAACAAGTAATTTGAGTTCAAAAACTCGTGGGGCTGCCGTCCCCCGCACTCAAATTAATTGGGTGTCTTTCGTAGGTTCAGAAGAACCTTCGCTGAATTTATTACATTTGGCGAATTGTAATGATAGGTATGTATACACCTCAATAATAAATTCAATCAAGCTAATTCAATTGATTAAACAATAATCAGGAATTCTCCAGGTCCAGGTTCTCCAGGTCCCAGTGGAGTCAACATTGATGAACTTCGTGAGATTGTTCGTGTACTATATTGTTCGAAACGAGTTCACTTCACTCTTCATGTCTCAATAATAATAATTCACATGCATAACAAAGAACCATTATTATAGGAATAGTAACAACATAAAAGATAGCATTTAACACAACCATAATAGTAAAGATCTATCTCTAGTAACAATCAATAATTAGCAATGTTTATAATGACTACCAGTATGCGACATCTCTCCTTTTCCAGTACGTGAGTCTGGAGTGAGGACCAACGTGAGTTCCTGTCTGTGACCGTGTGGTGATGGTACGCTGCTGTGGTTCAGTTGAAACTGTCTTCGACTGTGCTTCACTTAGTCTTGGTGAAAGGTGGCTCTGGTTCCCGATTCCAGATGGAGTCTCCACGATGTAGGACCGTGATGTGGTCACTGGTTGGATGACTCTCCCGGGAACCTGTCGGTCTTGAGTTCACACCCAAACTGTCTCATCACCGGGGAGGGGCAGGGTAGAAGCCACTGAGGATTTTGCATGATAGCTGTCAGTATATAAGCTTTAATGGAGTTTAGCACCTCCAAGAGATCAACATAGCAATCTTCAAACTCCTTCAGTTTAGCATGAAGAACTAAATTTTATTCATAGCATGAATAAATTATCCATTGCACGAGTGCATATTTCGTACAAGTCGTTATCGTGCAACGGAGAGAAATCCTAATTTCCATACAATTACGAACAATTCAAATGGTTGGTAGCACTGTGTTCAGTGTGCAACTATTATTATTCACATTGCATATTTTGCCCAAATTCCTGCAGTATTCCTTCATTTTCAATCAATGATCTTA
Organism: Chondrilla cf. caribensis; assembly: GCA_964020155.1. NCBI lineage: Eukaryota > Metazoa > Porifera > Demospongiae > Chondrillida > Chondrillidae > Chondrilla > Chondrilla cf. caribensis. Next base: position 4,206,476 of record OZ026559.1, read on the forward strand.
TTTGATACGTATAATAATATACATACGTAGCTGTGTAGTCCACATGTACAAATCTAGGTTGTGATGAGTGTAGTTCATTTCCGGGTATGTCCTCCATGGATAGGTCCCAAGTGAACACTCTTCAGGAAGTGGGTCTGTGTAGTTGGTGAAGTAGGCTATGATGACACTAGATGGTTTAGCCTGATTGATGGGGTAGGGTGAAAGCCATTGAGGAGTTTGCATAATAGTTGATGGTATGTAAGCTTTAATGGAGTTTAGCACCTACAAGAGATCATCATAGCAATCTTCGAACTCCTTCAGTTTCATCATTCCAAATTTGGTGATTGATGTAAGGGTGAGGGGTGACAGAGGTCGGGTTTGACCATTTGGAGGACAGTACCATGCATCTCTTCAATCACCTACACATAAACGTATATTGTCGAACTTTTATATAATACCATTTGAATCATGAAGTATAGAATTGCAAGTGCTATGCCTACATACAAAAGGAGTATGTCAATATTAATTGAAATATGATTATGCATAGTGTTGTTTGTAGAACATTATTGAAATGATAACTATATAAAATGAATAGCGAGAGCATAGCATACTGCTGCACATAGTTATTGATATCAAATGTGTTATCTACTGAAAGTTTTGTTGTTGAAAAATTTGCCTCATCTCCAACTTCACTTTGTGATACAGCACCTGTATCATCCACCATGCTATTGGTAGGGCAGTGTAGCGTAGTACAAAGTAGAGAGATTTAGTGAAGCTCTGAGTCTCTTCTCCATATTTACTCAAATGTAGTACAAGTGTAATACTGAATGTTAGTGATCCAAATCCAAAGACAAGTACTGCTATGAACATGAGTAGCAGTATCTGTCAAAGTGCTTGTTTTGGTGTGATTCTGTATTCCTCTTCTTTGATGAAGATTTGATCAATTGTGAAGGGAATGGATGTTATGATGATGCATACAAACATTGCACACCACACTGTGAGAATGCCAAATCCGTACAAGTGTGGATTTGCACTCACTAACAAGAGTTGAAATGGAAGATGTACTAATAGAACCACTACACTCATGTAGATCCCCCAGAGAGATATTGTTGCAATGACTCTGTGTTGATTTCTTCCACAACATTTTGTAAATATGCTCCATGTCCTGGGAATGGGAAATGTAATGTACTTGGTGTGAATGTAGGCGAGCATTAGGGAGCTGATTAGCATGAAACCCAAAAGATAGTTTGATGCTGTACAATTTGAAATTACATCAGTATTTGTATATGGATAACATGTTGCTGTGAGAAATTTGAGTATCATGTAAACATTGAAGACATGAGCAAGACTTGCTACAGCCCAGAAGAATGGTACTTTAACTTTGCTCCTACTTTGTTGTAGACTCTTCACCAGCTGTCCTCCCTTGGTGTAGAGTAGGAAGGGAACTAGTAGACCAAGAGTGCCAATTAGAACATAGAATCCTTGATTTGGAATGCGAAAGTTTGTTTCCTGAGGCATCAAGTGTTTTACCCGAACATCATATCCAAGTTCTACCCCAGATGTCATATCCATGTATAACACTCCTGACAATTTCTCTTTGGATTGACTTTGAAGCTTTCCAGAAATTACTGACAAAATCTACATTTTTATTTTGAAAAGGAATGAGTTTCATATCAACAGACCCAGTACACAGTTCTATTAAAAAACACAATTATAGCAAATAATAGGATGTATGTACAGATACAAGATGGTATTTTTATGTCCACATGCCTTACCTTGCTTAACCTAGTCTGCATGGCAATGATAATGCAGGTACTAGTAATGTATGTACGTATCCAGTACAGATCAGTTATGTTGAACAAGAATGGATGAACTGATGCAAGAAAGTACATTGTTGTCCACATGTCTTATACCTTGCTTAACATAATCTGCATGTTCAGGTTTGTACATGTATGCAATATAATGTATGTATAAATAGTGTATAATATATATGCAACAGCATAATATATACCTGTATAGTGACAGCTCCTAATGTTGGATAGCCATCGAGAATGAGTGGAGTTTTGATGCAAGCAATCTGGGATGGAAAGTATAAAGGCGAAGATTTGTTGAATAAAAGATAGTAGGTCACAGTGGGTAGGTATTCTCCAAATTCCAGTAATGTTCCTTCACTGTCAATGCTATATATCGGTGTGGTGGTCCACATGTACCAATATATGTTGTGATAAGTGTAGTTTATCCCCGGGTATGTCCTCCATGGATAGGTCCCAAGTGAGCACTCTTCAGGAAGTGGGTCTGTGTAGTTGGTGAAGTAGGCTATGATGACACTAGATGGTTTAGCCCGATTGATGGGGTAGAAGGCATCGAGGAGTTGTTGATAGTTGTCAGGATAAGCTTTGATGGAGTTCAATATTTCCAAGGGATCATCACAAACTTGATAGCGATCACATCCTCCACAAGTACCTTCTATGAGGATAGTCCACAGAACCAGTATTATTGCTCCACTCATTCTTCACTCAATTGTACCTGGTCACGCATGGAAGACAACAATAGTGAATCACTCTTATTATGCATTCAACTATATTATTGCAAATTTTCACCTTCCATTCAGGATGTTTCCCATATTTATGGATCACAATTTTCTAATAATATTATAATAGTATATATATACATATATTCAGATTCCTATTTTCACTTTCAAAATTATCCCTGACAAAACTGATTGTACAATATTGATTTCGTTTTGCTTTCGATTTCAACTCCTCCTGAGCTGATAGTCCACACTAGAATAGGTATGCATCCTACCAAGTCTTACACAGTTGTAGCTAGCTAGAGTGTATATAATGAGCATAATACTATGGTAACACTTTGGTACATGCAATGTTCATGGTATGAACTCCAACTGTTACAGGCCTACAGCTGCTGCAGACACCCTCATTCATCCAACCCATCAAAGCTTGTTGGGTGTTGGAATAATTAGAGTGGTCTCTTCAGAGTTGAATTCCAAGAGAACCGGTCAACCATCTTCAACCGGGCTGTTGGCTGAAGGTAGGTTTCATGTTTACTGTAATATACAGAGAGTACCTGGTAGACTGGTGACTTGTGTTGTCGTAGGTCACTGATATAATAATATTATGATACATTTTACACACACTTTTGCATGTACATTCGGATGTGGTACCAGTGATAATTTTAGATTTCACTATTGCTCTCCATGGACTGCCCATATCAAACTTAATACCAGAGGTACAGATACTTGTACTCCCTCCTGGAGGTGGTTTGGACCAGGTGGGGACCGGCAAGATAGGTCTTATGCTTGTCACACTGTGCTTCCCCTTCATTAATACATTACAAGTAATAATACATAAATTATATCTTTTATGTACCTACACTAACCTCGTTATTCTCTAGCAGGATAATTCCGCAAAGGATAAAGGATGTGTGACTTAGCTATACCCTACCAAGGATAATTCCCTTCTTTAAAGTTTCCAGAACATCGTTCTATTGCTTGAAGGTCACAAAACCAGATTCACCAAACACACACACACACACAGTCCAGTGTGTGTGTGTGTATGTGGCTCTCTCGGTGCGTGTATGTGTGTGTGTGTGTGTGTGTGTGTGTGTGTGTGTGTGTGTGTGGTGTGTGTGTGTGTGTGTGTGTGTGTGTGTGCGTGCGTGTGTGTGTGTGTGTGTGTGTGTGTGTGTGTGTGTGTGTGTGTGTGTGTGTGTGTGTGTGTGTGTGTGTGTGTGTGTGTAATAACATAACATAATAGTCATGCACATGTCCAGTATAATGGTTCTGTGGTACTGCATATACATTCATAAGTCTACACAATACAGGGCCATTGAGAGTATTTGAATGGAGGAGAAATGGTAAATTCATAGAAATGGCAGAGAAACAGTCACTGATTTTATTTACTTCTGATTTTTTCTCAACGTTATGACAAGTGTTATTCTTATGATGGGGATACATTGCATTCTAGAGCTGTTCATTTTTAGTACAAGCAACATAGTAATGTATACGATATCACCATTATAAGGCTGATGACGTAATAATCAATTTGCACCGAGTGACGACGGTCACGTGCAATAACACGTGTTCGATATTTGGCGAAGATCGGACTAGCGTGAGTGCCTTCATTTTGTTTGAGCGCATTTGAACAATTGCTCAATCGTGAGAATTGATCAGGAAGGAAATGAGAATGAAGAATTCTTTGTATTCCCTTTGAACAGATGAGGTCCCTTTTTTGGAGCTCCGTGTGGAGTAGGAGAATGAAGTGATGGCAGAAGGATCGAACTCCAGATGTGGTCCGAAAGACAGTTCGACGAATTTTCGCCTATATATATTACCTATATATTTAGTACATAACCGTGATTGAAATATCAAGAAACGGATGCATTTTAACTGTATATTTGAGCGACATTTTCAATAGAGTGGTTCACTTTTGTTGTTCTGTGTACAATTATACATTATTTACACTGTTGTCGTTGTTGTTGTTGTTGCTGATAGGTTATCATAATTCTATACTGCCCTCTAGTACATTGTGAGGTGATACAGACCTTAAGGTTCCCCTACATATTGATATGTCCCCTACAGTGTATCCATGTGTACCCTCTAGTGGTAGGGAGTCCTTAGTTTGATTATAAGTTGGCTGTCTTTCATCTGACTGCTAACATACATGTGGAGACCATCCCTCTGTTGTTGTGTAGATCCCTTAAGTAAGCATACCTTATTAAAGCGGAGTACATGTTATAACCTACATTAGATATAGAAGGAATGTAACAGTAGACAACTATAAAACTAGAGAACTGGACTTCATACTGGCCTCACAAGCTTCATTACATACATTGACCATGAGCTGGATTACTGGTTAACTAGTGGTTTACATGCAATTATATATAGAGCTTCATTACGACTAAGAGTTGGGGAATAAGGGCACGCACAAACACATTAAGCAACAAAGTAATCACAAACACACACACACACACACACACACAATGCAGGCACACACACTCATTCACACTTTTATGTGTATACTTTATCATTAATTTTGATTATGCAGATTCCTGTAAAAGACCAGGTTACATTTCATACCTGAAAGGTTCTAGTTTGATTTTTGACAATTAAATATTTATTATTTTCGATTAATTAATTGTTCATTACATCCGAATTGAATCATAAACTATAAAATCGCAAGTGTTATGCCTACATAAGAAAGCACATGTCAATAATTGGAATATAATTATGCATAGTGTTGTGTGTAGAACATTATTGAGATGATAACTATATAAAATGAATAGCGAGAACATAGCATACTGCTGCACATATTTATTGATATCAAATCTGTTATCTACTGAAAGTTTTGTTGTTGAAAAATTTGCCTCATCTCCAACTTCACTTTGTAATACAGCACCTGTATCATCCACCATGCTATTGGTAGGGCAGTGTAGCGTAGTACAAAGTAGAGAGATTTGGTGAAGCTCTGAGTCTCTTCTCCATATTTACTCAAATGTAGTACAAGTGTAATACTGAATGTTAGTGATCCAAATCCAAAGACTAGTACTGCTATGAACATGAGTAGCAGTATCTGTCGAAGTGATTGTTTTGGTGTGATTCTGTATTCCTCTTCTTTGATGAAGATTTGATCAATTGTGAAGGGAACGGATGTTACGATGATGCATACAAACATTGCACACCACACTGTGAGAATAGTGAATCCATATAAGTGAGGGTTAGCACTCACTAACAAGAGTTGAAATGGAAGATGTAGTAATAGACCAATTACACTCATGTAGATCCCCCAAAGAGATATTGTTGTAATGATTCTGTGTTGATTTCTTCCACAGCATTTTGTGAATATGCTCCATGTTATGGGAATGGGAAATGTAATGTACTTGGTGTGAATGTAGGCTATCATAAGGGAGCTGATTAGCATGAAACCCAAAACAAAGTTTGATGTTGTACAATTTGAGATTACATCAGTATTTGTATATGGATAACATGTTGCTGTGAGAAATTTGAGTATCATGTAAACATTGAAGACATGAACAAGACTTGCTACAGCCCAGATGAATGGTACTTTAGCTTTGCTCCTACTTTGTTGTAGACTCTTCACCAGTTGTCCTTCCTTGGTGTAGAGTAGGAAGGGAACTAGTGAAGCAATAGTGCAAATTAGAACATAGAATCCTTGATTTGGAATGCGAAAGTGTGTTCCCTGAGGCATCAAGTGGTTTACCCGAACATCATATCCAAGTTCTACCCCAGATGTCAAATCCATATATAACACTCCTGAGGATTTCTCTTCATATTGTCTTTGAAGCTTTCCAGAAATTACTGACAAAATCTAAATTTTTATTTTGAAAAGGACTGAGATTCATATCAACAGACCCAGTACACAGTTCTATTAAAAAACACAATTATAGCAAATAATAGGATGTATGTACAGGATGTATGTACAGATACAAGATGGTACTTTGATGTCCACATGCCTTACCTTGCTTAACCTAGTCTGCATGGCAATGATAATGCATGTACTAGTAATGTATGTACGTATCCAGTACAGATCAGTTATGTTGAACAAGAATGGATGAACTGATGCAAGAAAGTACATTGTTGTCCACATGCCTTATACCTTGCTTAACATAATCTGCATGTTCAGGATTGTACATGTATGCAATATAATGTATGTATAAATAGTGTATAATATATATGCAACAACATAATATATACCTGTATAGTGACAGCTCCTAATGTTGGATTGCCATCGAGAATGAGTGGAGTTTTGATGCAAGCAATCTGGGATGGAAAGTATAAAGGCGAAGATTTGTTGAATAAAAGGTAGTAGGTCACAGTGGGTAGATATTCTCCAAATTCCAGTAATTTTCCTTCACTGTCAATGCTATATATCGGTGTAGTGGTCCACATGTACCAATATATGTTGTGATAAGTGTAGTTTATCCCCGGGTATGTCCTTCATGGATAGGTCCCAAGTGAGCACTCTTCAGGAAGTGGGTCTGTGTAGTTGGTGAAGTAGGCTATGATGACACTAGATGGTTTAGCCCGATTGATTGGGTAGAAGGCATCAATGAGTTGTTGATAGTTGTCAGGATAAACTTTGATGGAGTTCAATACTTCCAAGGGATCATCACAAACTTGATAGCGATCACATCCTCCACAAATACCTTCTATGAGGATAGTCCACAGAAATAGTATTATTGCTCCACTTCTTCTTCAACAATAGTGAATCACTCTTATTGTACATTCAACTATATTATTGCAAATTTTCACCTTCCATTCAGGATGTTTCCCATATTTATGGATCACAATTTTCTAATAATATTATAATATATATATATATATATATATATATATATATATATATATATATATATATATATATTATAATCAGATAATATATATATATATAATATATATTCAGATTCCCATTTTCACTTTCAAAATTACCCCTGACAAAACTGATTGTACAATACTAATTTCGTTTTGCTTTCGATTTCAACTCCTCCTGAGCTGATAGTCCACACTAGAATACGATGCATCCTACCAAGTCTTACACAGTTGTAGCTAGCTAGAGTGTATATAATGAGCATAATACTATAATGGTAGCATCTTAGTACATGCAATGTTCATGGGATGAACTCCAACTGTTACAGGCCTACAGCTGCTGCAGACACCCTCATTCATCCAACCCTTCAAAGCTTGTTGGGCATTGGATAAAAAATGGGTGGTCTCTTCAGAGTTGAATTCCAAGAGAACCGGTCACCCATCTTCAACCGGGCTGTTGACTGAAGGTAGGTTTCATGTTTACTGTAATATACAGAGATTACCTGGTAGACTGGTGACTTGTGTTGTCGCGGGTCACTGTGATAATATTATGATACATTTTACACACACTTTAGCATGTACATTCGGATGTGGTACCAGTGATAATTTTAGACTATTGTTCTCCATGGACAGCCCATATCAAACGTAATAACAGAGGTACAGATACTTGTACTCCCTCCTGGAGGTGGTTTGGACCAGGTGGGGACCAGCAAGATAGGTCTTAATCTTGTCACTTGTCACACTATGGTTCCCCTTCATCAATACATTACAAGTATATAATAGTACATAAATTAAATCTTGTATGTACCTATACCAATATGGATGTGCTATAAACCTCATGGTGACCAGTCAGGAAAATTTGTTGTTGGCCACCACGGCCTATCTGTGTAGATATGACCCGTAGTAATGTGAATGTTATGTAACAACAATAATATTATAATGCATCAAACTGCAGGTCATCATAAGGAGTTCTATATATTAACACAATATGACATCATTAATGTTTTCAACATGATAGTGTCTGCTGCTGTATTATAGCATGTAAAACCATACCAGATGTGTCAGTAACTATTGACATATGGCAAAAATGTGTGTCAATGTTTTTTCCCAATTGAATTCTATTTAGTGGTTAAGACATGGGCACAAGGGCATTATGACATATAAATACCGAGTCCCGAGGGCGCGAAGCGCCCGAGGGCGAGTGTATTTTATATGTCATAATGCCCGAGTGTCCATGTCTTAACCATTATAGCATCCGTTGCTAACGCTTTATACTGTTGCTAGCGCTTTATGCATTATAAAATTGCTGTATAATAGTACTGTTTCTATAGTAACGGATGCTATATACAGTAAATATAGTTGTATTACATTGATATTTAATTACAATACCAAATTACCGCACCACAAATAATTAACACAAATTGACACATGGGTGTAGGAGGGCAAATGGCAAATGAATTTTTCCCACTATCTTCTCACGCACCTCAGGTGACCCCTTACTTCACTACCCAAGCACACACACACACACACACACACACACACGTGTAGATATTTATTATTGTGGAACAATTGCAAATGTTTACTTATATTATGTAAACCTGCATGATGGTAGCTCTAAATTTGCCCATGCCCAACATAGTAGAACCTCCACATGTACAGGACTGTACCAATTCATGATCAATGATATATACTGTGTACATTCTAGCTTGTGAGTGTTTATGCTGTATAAAAGTGGTTGCCCAGCAACATGGTGAAGTCATTTTCAATACTTGTTCATTATGATGAGGTAATACTACACATACTAATGGCACTAATAGCAAGTTGAAATCTATTTGAACCTCAATTGTCACACTTTTGGCCAAAAGTGCTTAGTTCTAGTCTGTCCTCACTCAGTGACTGTACGCAATGAATTCAAAGAAGACCTGTTTCTATGCTGTGTCTCTCTTTCTTGTATTCTTCACTCAGCACTGCTGTGGGCAAAACTTGAAGCTAGAAAGCAATCCCCAACCTTCTCCATCTCTATCTCCATCTCCCAGTTCTGAGCAGTGTAATTCAGGATACTTGTTACAAGGTCCACTGGTAGGTCCTCCTGGTCGTGATGGAGCTCCTGGTCGTGATGGAGTTGGGATAGCAGGTCGTGATGGTCTCCCCGGTCCAGCTGGTCCTCCTGGTGCTCCAGGCTCTCCAGGTCCCAGTGGAGTCAACCTCGATGAACTTCGTGAGATTGTTCGTTTGATGGCTAAAGAAGAACTGAAGAACTTGACATCTGAAGATCGTGAACCAGTGAAGGTTGTTGTGGAGTATGACAGAATGTGTCCTACAACCGATCCCACTACCTCCTCACCTACCACTAGACCTATAACAGTGAATCCTTCACCAAGTGCCAATGGAACAGTCAGACCCACCTTGCCCACTAGACGCCCGATCTTCCCTAGTCCAGGGACTCATATCTTTGTGAGGACCTGCCGTCATGGACTGAGCCGCATGGATGCTGCTCCATCTTGTCGTCTTATTCTCTTGTGCGATCCAACTAGTCCTTCAGGATTCTACTGGATTGAGACCAGCCACCTCTATGACAGTGCTCGCTCTCTCAACCAGATGTACTGTTACATGGAATTCGGTAAGTGCCTGGTCCCAGGGATCACTAGAGTGGGTCTGATCAACATGACCAAGGATAATCCTAGTTGTCCAAGACATTTGGAACTGATAGAGCAATCAGGAAAGAGAATGTGTGATAGTCCTCTCGCAGGTGAACGGTTCACGTCAGTTGTATTTCCAACTTTCAACATCAAATACAATCACGTTTGTGGGAGAGCAGTGGGGTATGGTCGTTATGGACCATATGCCTTCTACTACAGTGTTTCCAGTTCTTACAAATCCATTGACCAACCTTATGTTCATGGACTGTCTATTACTTACACAATCAATGATGAGCGCAAGCACATCTGGTCCCTGGCTGGAGGGTTGGCAGACCCTGGTGGTGGACAAACCTACAACTGTCCATGTGCTGGTGGCTCATCCTACCGTCCTCCATCTTATGTTGGTGATGACTACTACTGTGAATCAGGTAGTCATTCTAATCCAAGTGATAAGTGGTACATGGATAATCCCCTTTGGGATGGACGGGGATGTCACTCCTCCTCCGGTTGCTGTGACAACAGACGTCAGCCATGGTTCTGGAAAATCTTACCTGAAATGACTGACTCCGATATTGAGGTTCGCTGGCTGCGCCCCACAGGTTGCTGTAGTGTTGGTATTGAACAACTTGAGCTATATGCCTACTGACAGGACTCAGTCTACAGTAGCATTGATAGTGAGTAGTGTCTGCTAATTCACCAGATTTCAGTATCATAAGTACACAATTCTGCAGCAAATATCACAAAGGATTTCTTATATATAATCAGACTGAGTTAAAATTGATTCATAATATTATATATCCACTGTCTATAATAATAGTAATGACTATGCCTAATCAGTATATACAACATTATTACATAGGCTATGGTGTCTATTTGCCTACCTGAACACAATAGTCATACACATGTTCAGTAAAGTAATCAAGTGACACTGTGCATATATACCTACATACATGATAGCACATGCTGCTGTATATACGTAGCTAAAAACAACATTAACATAAAAATGATGGATATAGTAGTTCTGAGTTCGGCTCAAGACGTTTTGACAAGGTGTTATATTTATAGTGGAAATACAATGCATTGTAGAGCTGTCTATTATCAGTAAAAACATGCAATATTGACAGTAAATAGTCTAAGAGGCTGATGATGCAATGAGCAACCTGCACCGTGTGACGTTGAACACTTGCAATGACACATGTTCAGTATTTGGCAGAGATCATACTAGTGTGAGTGTCTTGTTTTGTTTGAGTGTATTTTGGAAACTAGCACGGTCATGAAAATTGATCAGGAAGGAAAGGAGAATAAATGGTTCTTCATATTCCCCTTGAACAGATGATGTCCCTTCCTGGAGCTCAGTGTGGAGTAGGAGCCTACAACTGTCCATGTGCTGGTGGCTCATTCTACCGTCCTCCGTCTTATGTTGGTGATGACTACCACTGTGAATCAGGTAGTCATTCTTCTGCAGCTAGTAAGTGGTACATGGACAATCCCCTTTGGGATTTGGCAAATCTTACCTGAAATGACTGATTCCGATATCGAGGTTTGCTGGCTGCGTCCTGGATCAAGCCACCATGTTGCTATTGAACAACTTGAGCTATATGTCTACTGACAGGACTCAGTTTACAGTAGCAATGAGAGTGAGTAGTGTCTGCTAATTACACAGATTTCAGCATCATAAGTATACAATTTCACAGCAAATATCACATAGGATTGATTATATATAGACAGACTGATCATTAGTTTTATTCATAATATAATATATTATATCCAATTTCTATAATAATAATAATGATTATTGACTAATCAGTATATACAATACTATTATGCTCTGGTGTATAATTGCCTGCCTGAACACAATAGTCATACACATGTTCAGAAATGTAATCACGTGACACTGCATGCGCATATACAGCTGTGTACATGATGGCACATACTGCTGTACATACGAGTTCGGCTCAATACGTTTTGACAAGGTGTTATGTTTTAGTGGAAATACATTGCCTTTTAGAGCTGTCTATTATCAGTAAAAACATGGTAATGTATGCGATATTGACGAAGGGGTTGATGACGCAATGAGCAACTGCACCGTGTGACGTTGATCACGTGCAATAACACGTGTTCGGTTTTTGGCAGAGATCGAATGAGTGTGAGCGCCTACTATTTGTTTGAGCGTATTTTCGAAACTTGTGATAATTAATCAGGAAGGAAATGAGAATGAAGGATCCGTCGTATTCCCTTTGAACAGATGAGGTCCCTTTCTTTGGAGCTCCACGTGGAGTAGGAGAATGAAATGACGGAAGGATTGAACTCCAGATGTGGTCCGAAGAGACAGTTTGAATGTTTTGCGTGTGTCTATTCCGATCTTTTACACTGACTAACCCTGTTAATAATATGAAGAAATTGATACTTTATTGATTATATAAGTGTATATTTGAGCGATATAATTCCAAGAGTGGTTCGCGATTGATGTTCAGAGTGCAACTTTGTAGTTATTCCCCGGGTATGTCCTCCATGGATAGGTCCCGAATGAGCACTCTTCAGGAAGTGGGTCTGTGTAGTTGGTGAAGTAGGCTATGATGACACTAGATGGTTTAGCCCGATTGATGGGGTTGAAGGCATTGAGGAGTTGTTGATAGTTGTCAGGATAGTAGCACAGCCTTAGTCTTGTATAACTCCCACTGTGAGATGAAAAATCGGAAGTTAGGTGGAATTGTGTCTGGGTAACAAGACTAACACAACCTAGTATGTACATAATAATATTGTGTATATTTCTAGACTTGGTCCCACTGCTATTCTGGCTGCAAACACTATTATGGATTTTTATATCTGTAAACTTGAATTTTGATATGAAAATATTTATATTCTGTAGCAGTTTCAACTTTTTCTTTTATGTACCCTTCAATTATTATTTAACCCCTTTCTAGATTTACATGCAGCTGTTTTCCCACATTGTGAGGTAAAAGCAATAAACATAACCTTTACATGCCAACCCTCATACATGGAAGGATTGTAGGCAATGCTTCAAAACAGCTCACACTCAGGAGGCAACATGCTCACTTGGGAATTAACCTAATTCCAGCTGCTTTCAATCCACGAACTTATAAACAAATGCATGACATATTTATGCATTAACTCTGGTTTAAGCCTGCTACATCCACAGAAATAGTACTGATTAATATCCTTATTTGGTTGTTTTAAGGGGAACTAAGGGTTGCAAGTTTGTGAACCTCAGTCAACATTGTGTTGAGTACTGTTCAATTTTGAAACAGCTGATGGAAATTCATAGTAAAGCGGCTCAATCCAGAGCTGTTAAATATTAGTAGGGTATAATAATAACCTGTTCTTTATTCCATATTTAATGTTTTCACAATTTTAGTTTCTTTTGTTCAATTCTATACACTTGTATATAACATTAAAATATTATTATAGTGACCATGCACGTTAGACCATTGCACAGCGTAATAAGTAATAATCCATGTTAACCGCTTAGCTTATACTCCTGGTTCGTATATGAATGAGGTCATACAATTATACCTGCTTAATTGCTGGATGTATAACACTGCACTTCATAATAATGACTATATGTACATGCATGTTTTGTGTGCCCTCCAACAGGAAGATGCATTGATTAATAGGATTTGGGTCATGTTTCCATGATTCACACATCCACCGTGACACAAATTATTGTGTGCAATTCAATTATTTCGTTGAATGAATTGTTCGACACACTTAGTGAACATTCATCATTATTAAAATTGTTAGTTTGTGCCGGAAAACTGTAGTGGACAAGGAGGTTTGGCAGATGCAGTAGTAACAGATTGAAGAGATAGATTTGCTGTACATATACACATATACACTGACATGTTGACAACCTTGGATTCAATGCCACAGAAAGTAGGTGTATGTTCGGGATTTGTATTGATGTATTAATTGTTTCTTTATATACAATTGATATCAAAATTTTAATTCAAGACCATTATGAAGATTTGATACTGTAACAATTTCAACCTTGAGCTCGAACTGTTCAATGTACACTCTAGCAAGGTTCTGTTTGAACCATAATGCATAACTGCAACATTATACAGTTGTCATAGCAACATAACATGGCAGCAGGAATGTTTCCCCAGAGATCTACTAGACCCCATACCTAGAGCATTGTGCTGACAAAGCACCTAATTGAATGTGTTGTTTCATTTTATGCCAATACAATTCAGTATTGTACACCTGTGATATCAACACCAGTCCCACGTGTGTGCTAATGTCGTTGTGTTACTTGTTAATCATCTCCAGCATAGAAAGTTCTGCGATGACAAATTCTAGTACTCTTGTCTTTCTGTCCCTTTCTCTTCTCTCTAGCTGCTGTTTGTCCCAAGAGAAGCTGTCTCAACCTTCTCCATCTCCTTCTTCTCCCAGTTCTGACCAGTGTAATGCAGGATACTTGTTACAAGGTCCACTGGTAGGTCCTCCCGGTCATGATGGAGCTCCCGGTCGTGATGGAGTAGCAGGTCGCGATGGCAAAGATGGCTCTCCAGGGATACCATCTCCTCCAGGCCCCCCAGGCCCCCAAGGTCCCCCAGGTCCCCCTGGTCCTAGTGATGGTCTTCCTGGCTCTCCTGGACTCCCTGGTTCAGCTGGTCCCACTGGTCCTCCAGGATCTCCAGGTCCCAGTGGAGTCAACCTTGATGAACTTCGTGAGATTGTTCGTTTGATGGCTAAAGAAGAACTGAAGAACTTGACATCTGAAGATCATGAACCAGTGAAGGTTGTTGTGGAGTATGATAAACTGTGTCCCACGAATGAGCCCACCCCTTCCACACCAACATAATATAATCCCCTAAAATCCTCACCTACTGCTAAGGAACCTAATTTTCTACCCACATTACCTACCAGGACCACAAGGCGATGTGCTCAAGGCCTGACTCGTAGCGACCCAGGTCAATCTTGTCGAGATATCTATCAGTGCAACCCTCACCTCAGTTCAGGCTACTACTGGATAACCACAAAACATGGAATAAGATACTACGAAATACTCCACTTTGTCTACTGTCAGATGGAAGACAAGAATTGTGGATTGCGAGGAATGATGAGAGTTGGGTTCTTGAACATGACAGACTCTGCAGTCAGCTGCCCTCCTTCGTTGATCATGACCAATCAATCAGGGAAGAGACTTTGCATCAGTTCGGTGGCCATGGGTCGGGATCAGTTTTCTTCAGTGGAATATGAGACTTACAATAAAAGTTATGATTATGTTTGCCGAAGAGCTGTTGGTTATGCTTACCATACTCCGCATGCTTTTTATTTCAGTAACCCAGGTAGAAGGATGTTCACTTCAATTGACCAGCCTTATGTCGCTGGATTGTCCATTACTTACAGAGCCAATGGCAAACGCAACCACATTTGGTCCTTTGCTGGTGGGGCATATGGAAAGCAGGGAAGTGGTAATAACTGTCCTTGTGGTTATGGTGGTGATAGACCCCCACGTTATGTTGACAACAACTACTATTGTGAGGCTAGTCGCTTGATCGCATCAAAGGAGACAATATGGTACATGAACAACACTCTCTGGGACGGGAAGGACTGCTATCCCACATCTCGATGTTGTGACAACAGGCGTCAGCTGTGGTTTTTGACTGCTCTACCAGATCGTGTGAATACCAATATTGAAGTACGCTGGATGGATCCACAGTATAGAAGCAATGGCATGGTAGGCATCGAACTGCTAGAATTGTATGTGTACTAACTATAGTGCGGTGTGGAACATTAATTGGTTAGCATCCATTTAACTAATAATATGAATGAAGTAATTATTAATTCTACATACAGTGTTAATTTACATTGCTCTAGTTATTGAGTCTTACGTAAGTCTTGAGTGTGTTATATATAATTGAAGCTTTGATTTGCTATGCAATGTATGTAATCTGAGAGCATGGATGGTACATCTGTTTTACCTTTTCTCAACAGAAGATATTGAATCAATAACATACATGACTACACTCATAAAATGTCATAAAATTGTACATATATTATTACACCAGCTCAGTGGTGTCAGAGTATAATCTTGATAATAATCATAATATTATAGATAATGCCAGATGTGTATACATGTATATTGAAGTATTATAGAGACAGGGTATTATTTTGATATTACTGAATGATATTAAAACATCCCAACAGTCTCTTGTATAGAGACTGAGCTATTCTTATTAGCTGTAGTTACCTAGTGTGGCTAGAATATAGGATAGAATATAATAATAACAATAATAGAATATACAATAGAATAGTAGAATATATACACCATTTCCACTAATTAACAACAATTTTATAATGATAGTGTCTTGTACTCTGCTTGTTGTGCACTGCTTTTGTAATACTCTTGTGCAGTAACTATAACATTTGCAGCAGATATTTTATTTAGGCAAATGGCCCTAATCCCAATCACTTCTGAAGTAACTCCAATCATTTAGCAATCTAGGCCACTGCTTACTTTGTAAAAGAGGGAAAAGAGTATAGTTGTCAGGTAAGTATGAACCACATCTCTCACCTGTATGATATCCTAATTTTCTTTGGTGATTCCCTCTCTGCAACAAGATTACCTTCATGTAGGCATTAATGTATACATATAGACAGGAAGCATCAAAACCGCACATGATAAGTGCTGAACCAGATATGTTGCTCTGACACATGATACATGATAATCAATGAAGGAAATAAACAATACATATGACTGGGTATTATCTAGTCTATAAGGATGAAATGAAAGTACTGGTCATGGCGAGTCTTATAGACTTGCCCTATTGTGCTCCTTAGTGCAAGTCTTGGCTCTCTGGAGAAAGAAACTGGAAACTGGTTATATTGACAAACGATGACAAAAATATGCTAGCCCTACGAAGGACTATTATAGTTTGCTTTCTGACAGTTCTTGAAAGTGCTTCATATGGCCCTTTCCTTGAGTGTGGCTTGTAACATCATTAAACCCCGTGTGCTGCTCTGAAGTGGTCTTGACAGAGCTTACAGTAGGCAAATGATGGTCCACAAATACTGGCTGTGATTCCAGGTGGAACCGTCCACGTAGACAGGAAATCTCGCTGGTTTTCATTTGGCTGACTGAAAGGACTTCCATGTGTCCAACTTGCCCCATGGTTGCACCATAGAAACTCCATACTACACAATCTGAGGATAATTATTCATAGCATAAAGAATTAAATTTCATTCATATCATGAATAAATTATCCATTGCATGAGTGCATATTCCGTACAAGTCGTTCCTTTATCGTACAACGGAGAGAAATCCTAATTTCTGTACAATTGCGAATAATTACCTATGGTTGGCAGCACTGTTTTCGGTGTGCAACAATTATTATTCACATTGCCTATTTTGTCCAAATTCATGCAGTATTCCCTCATTTTCAATGATATTATATGATATGTATAATATTATAGATAGCTGTGTAGTCCACATGTACAAATCTATGTTGTGATAAGTGTAGTGTATTCCCGGGTATGTCCTCCATGGATAGGTCCCAAGTGAGCACTCTTCAGGAAGTGGGTCTGTGTAGTTGGTGAAGTAGGCTATGATGACACTAGATGGTTTAGCCCGATTGATGGAGCAGGGTAGAAGCCATTGAGGAGTTTGCATGATAGTTGTCGGTATGTAAGCTTAATTTAATGGAGTTTAGTACTTCAAAGAGATCATCATAGCAATCTTCGAACTCCTTCAGTTTCTATCATTCCAAATTTGGTGATTGATGTGAGGGGGAGGGGTGACGGAGGTCGGGTTTGACCATTTGGGGGATAGTACCATGCACCTCTTCAATCACCTACACATAAACGTATATTGTCGAACTTTTATATAATACCATTTGAATCATAAAGTATAGAATTGCAAGTGCTATGCCTACATACAAAAGGAGTATGTCAATATTAATTGTATTGTGATTATGCATAGTGTTGTGTGTAGAACATTATTGAAATGGTATCTATATAAAATGAATAGCGAGAGCATAGCATACTGCTGCACATAGTTATTAATATCAAACGTGCTATCTACTGGAAGTTTTGTCGTTGAAAAATTTGCCTCATCTCCAACTTCACTTTGTGATACAGCACCTGTATCATCCATGATGCTATTGGTAGGGCAGTGTAGCGTAGTACAAAGTAGAGAGATTTGGTGAAGCTCTGAGTCTCTTCTCCATATTTACTCAAATGTAGTACAAGTGTAATACTGAATGTTAGTGATCCAAATCCAAAGACAAGTACTACTATGAACATGAGTAGCAGTATCTGTCGAAGTGCTTGTTTTGGTGTGATTCTGTATTCCTCTTCTTTGATGAAGATTTGATCAATTGTGAAGGGAATGGATGTTATGATGATGCATACAAACATTGTACACCACACTGTGAGAATGCCAAATCCATACAAGTGTGGATTAGCACTCACTAACAAGAGTTGAAATGGAAGATGTAGTAATAGTCCCACTACACTCATGTAGATCCCCCAGAGAGATATTGTTGTAATGATTCTGTGTTGATTTCTTCCACAACATTTTGTGAATATGCTCCATGTTCTGGGAATGGGAAATGTAATGTACTTGGTGTGAATGTAGGCTAGCATTAGGGAGCTGATTAACATGAAACCCAAAAGAAAGTTTGATGTTGAAATTATTTTATCAGTATATTTTCTATATGGACAACATGTAGCAATGAGTAATTTGAGTATCATGTAGATGTTAAAGACATGAGCAAGACTTGCTACAGCCCAGAAGAATGGTACTTTAACTTTGCTCCTACTTTGTTTTAGACTCTTGATCAATTGTCCTCCCTTGGTGTAGAGTAGAAACGGAGTTAGTAGACCGATAGTGATGATTAGTGCATAGAATCCAGGATGTGGAATGCCTCGGTGTTTTTTTCCCTGAGGCATGTAGTGTTTTACCCGAACATCATATCCAAGTTCTACCCCAGATGTCATATCCATGTATAACACTCCTGACGATTTCTCTTCATATTGTCTTTGAAGCTTTCCAGAGATCACTGACAAAATCTACATTTTTATTTTAAGAAGGAATGAGATTCACATTAGCAGACCAGTCCAGTACAGATCAGTTATTGTGAACAAGAATGGATGAACTGATGCAAGATAGTACTTTGTTGTCCACATGCCTTACCTTGTTTAACATAGTCTGCATGTCAAGGATTGTACATGTATGCATGTATACATAATGTATAGATATATGCAACAACATAATATATACCTGTATAGTGACAGGTCCTAATGTTGGATAGCCATCAGGAATGAGTGGAGTTTTGATGCAAGCAATCTGGGATGCCAAGTATAAAGGTGAAGATGTGTTGAATAAAAGGTAGTAGGTCACAGTGGGTAGGTATTCTCCAAATTCTAGTAGTATTGCTTCACTGCCAATGCTGTATATCGGTGTGGTGATCCACATGTACCAATATAACCTGTGATAAGTGTAGTTTATTCCCAGGTATGTCCTCCATGGATAGGTCCCAAGTGAGCACTCTTCAGGAAGTGGGTCTGTGTAGTTGGTGAAGTAGGCTACGATGACACTAGATGGTTTAGCCCGATTGATGGGGTAGAAGGCATTGAGGAGTTGTTGATAGTTGTCAGGATAAGCTTTGATTGAGTTCAATATTTCCAAGGGATCATCACAAACTTGATAGTGATCACATCCTCCACAAATACCTTCTATGGGGATAGTCCACAGAACCAGTATTATTGCTGCACTCATTCTTCACTCAATTGCACCTGGCTATGGTGAGCAATTATAGTGAGTGGCTGTCTTATCCAGTCAACTATATTACAAGTTTTTTATCTTCCATTCAGGATGTTTACAACTTTTTTCCATATTATTGGTTTGCAATTTACGTTAAAATGAATTATTCTTTTTACTTTCAAAATATCCTCAACTACTTGTGGAATACTGATTCCGTTTTGCTTTCAATTTCAACTCCTCAAGACCTGATAGCCCACACTAAAATACATATGTATCCTACCAATTCGTATACAGTTGTAACTAGCCAGAGTGTATAAAGACTAACATAATCATGGTAACAATTGGTTACATGCAATGTTCATGTGTTGAATTCCAACTGTTACAGGCATAAAACTGCTGAAGACAGCCCTCGTTTGTTCAACCCATCAGAGCCTGTGAGACATTGAATAAATTAGGATGGGTTCTTCAGGTTTGAATCACGAGAAAACATGTTTTCAATTGGGCTACTGGTTGAATGAGGTTTCATCTTATGTTCACTATACAAAGAATACCTTGTAGACTGCATGGTGGTTATCAACGTAACATTTTTAGTCCTGGGTCAACAGTACCACAGTTCCCCAGTGTTAATATGATACATAATATTATGTGTAATTTTGTATGTACATTCCTATGGGGTGCCCATGGTTATTGTACATTTTGCTATTGGTATCCATGAACTGCCATATTTTTACAAAGTTATGGTGGTCATCACAGCCCCTCTGGTGTCATTTTGTGCAGCAGACACTGTACACAGTCATGTCCCGCAAACAAGTGTCCATATCAGACTTAACAACAACAGTACAGATACTTGTATGTGCTTCCTGGAGGTGCTTTGGACCTGGTGTGGACCAATAAGATGTGCAGGTCTTGTAACTGGTGACAACGTGTTTCCCCTTATCAAACATTACAGGTGATGATACACATAGTTGCCAACCTTTGAAACTTACCTTCAGGGACACTTATGTATCTACCGTACCTATGTGCTGTGGCCAAAATGTCTCATCGAATATATATGCAGGTTTAGTATCATTGCTTGTACTTGATAAATAGCTGTGAAAGTAGTCTTAAGCCTTGCTGAATATCATATTACATTTAGTATGAATTAAATGATTCATTGAATGTATCACAAATGTAGATAAGTATGAAGAACCATAGGTTTTTCTCTAGTACTGTATCTATGGAGGAACACAATCAGCCAGTTTATGACGTCATATTGCAAATGGCTGTCAACGCACGGGCGAATTGAAAAGCCACGATTTTTGAGGGATAACTGGATGTTATATGCTCCATAGGAATGTAATACTGAGTTTTTACCTCGTTAAATTGATGAATTGACGACGAAGAACCTGCGCAAGTCTTTCCAAGAGCTTTATAATTGTCGCATTGATCGCCGAACACAGCCGAATGAACATCGAACAGACTAAATATTCCTTCTACAAGAGAATGACTAGTGACGATAAAACAGCTAGATAGAATCGAAGCGCTTGTTTGTCGATTATTATGGCACTTCTAAAGACGATTTGAATATAGACAATCGGATTTTGCACCTTGTGGTTTACTGTTGATAAATCCGGGACATTTCAGTGATTTTCACCAATCCGTACGGGACATGTTACCACTGAAAAAATCCGTGAATGTCCCGGATGATTCGGGACAGTTGGCAACTATGGATACATAAAACACCTTCCATTTTGTAATGTACATTTCCATTATAGAAGGAATCGAGTATGGGTCCACAAATTTGCAAACCCACAAAGATCAAGGGGAGCTTAAAGAGTGTTTACACATTCAAAACTGGTGCACATACTTATTTATTGATATCAAACGTGCTATCTACTGAAAGTTTTGTTGTTGAAAAATTTCCTCATCTCCAACTTCACTTTGTGGTACAGCACCTGTATCATCCACCATGCTATTGGTAGGGCAGTGTAGCGTAGTACAAAGTAGAGAGATTGGGTGAAGCTCTGAGTCTCTTCTCCATATTTACTCAAATGTAGTACTAGTGTAATACTGAATGTTAGTGATCCAAATCCAAAGACAAGTACTGCTATAAACATGAGTAGCAGTATCTGTCGAAGTGATTGTTTTGGTGTGATTCCGTATTCCTCTTCTTTGATGAAGATTTGATCAATTGTGAAGGGAATGGATGTTACGATGATGCATACAAACATTGCACACCACACTGTGAGAATGGTAAATCCATAGAAGTGTGGATTAGCACTCACTAACAAGAGTTGAAATGGAAGATGTAGTAATAGACCCACTACACCCATGTAGATCCCCCAGAGAGATATTGTTGTAATGACTCTGTGTTGTTTTCTTCCACAACAATTTGTGAATATGCTCCATGTTTTTGGAATGGGAAATGTGATGTACTTGGTGTGAATGTAGGCGAGCATTAGGGAGCTGATTAGCATAAACCCCAAAAGAAAGTTTGATGCTGTACAATTTGAAATTACATTAATATCTTTTCTATATGGATAACATGTAGCTATGAGAAATTTGAGTATCATGTATAATGTTAAAGACATGAACAAGACTTGCTACAGCCCAGAAGAATGGTACTTTAGCTTTGCTCCTACTCTGTTGTAGACTCTTGATCAGTTGTCCTCCCTTGGTGTAGAGTAGGAAGGGAGTTAGTAGACTGATAGTCATGATTAGTGCATAGAATCCAAATTTTGGAATGCCTTGGTGTTGTGTTCCCTGAGGCATTTGGTTACGAACCCGAACATCATATCTAAGTTTTGACTCAGGTATCAAATTCATATATAATACTCCTGACAATTTCTCTTCATATTGTCTTTGAAGCCTTCCAGAAATCACTGACAAAATCTACATTTTTATTTTAAGAAGGAATGAGATTCACATTAGCAGACCAGTCCAGTACAGATCAGTTATGTTGAACAAGAATGGATGAACTGATGCAAGAAATTACGTTGTTGTCCACATGCCTTACCTTGCTTACCATAGTATGTATGTCAAGGATTGCACATGTACACATGTATAAATAATGTATAAGATATATGCAGCAACATAATATATACCTGTATAGTGACAGGTCCTAATGTTGGATAGCCATCAGGAATGAGTGGAGTTTTGATGCAAGCAATCTGGGATGCCAAGTATAAAGGTGAAGATGTGTTGAATAAAAGGTAGTAGGTCACAGTGGGTAGGTATTCTCCAAATTCTAGTAGTACACAGGGTCATTATAACGGACCCCCGAAATAACAATAAAATGGCGGACGAATATCAACCCCGAAAACATAGCGCATTTATAGAGCGGAGGAATAATATTGAATCACTTCTTTGACATGTACTAGTAACTTGAACCTTCTTCTAAAGTCTAAGTAAGAAATTGATCGAATAGCATCTATCAAGAAGCTGTAAACACGCCATAAATTTATAGTACTTTCGGGTAAAAATCGCATTTTCCGCACCTGTAGATGGCCTTGGATGAATTTCAAATTGGTATCAAATAAAAGAGCGTATCATTGTCTAAATATCTGCCGTGAACCAAAATGTTATAATCATAAACACAAGAGTTATAACCAAAAATGTACTGAAATACGAATAAAACGAAGGAAAAATAGGCGTAAATGTTCGTATAACTTCAACGTACCTGATTATAACGCTTTGGTTCACGGTCACATTGTAGACAATGTCTTTCTCTAACGTTATAAAGCATAATATTCCGGGGGAAAGGCCATTTACAGGTGCGGCTAACACCGTTTTTGAGAAACTACCTCCCAGCCGCCATTTAATGTGACGTTGCTATAGTTATTACGCAATATATTATTACGTGTTAGCCGTCCGCAATATGCGCTTCGAATTTTTCAAGGTTCCTGAAGTCAGAAGATCGTTTGCGACCCAAGTCAACTTTGAAGATTCCTAAAGGTATGTATTTGATTTTGTACTGGAATGAATTATGCGTGCCGTTTTTTAAGATAATTCAATCGTAAACCTTTGCGATAATTGCGAATTAGTTTCAATTATCGATGTTTTATGTGCTTCCTTGACCAATCTAGTCGTTTATTTTAGCGTATTCGTTAATTTTCATCGAATACAAATGGCGATAATGTTTTATCGTTTGTTGATTGCATGTCAGCATTAATGCAGTTGCATGAAGCAGGTCTTCTATCGTGAGTTCGTCGTCTGAGCGAAATTATTGCGCAATCATTTCTCCGCGAGTAGTGACGTAGGTGATGAATACTCAACATTCCAATCAGTTATCGCCTAAAATCTCACATAACGCCAGGTCCGTTATAATCCCCCTGTGTATTGCTTCACTGCCAATGCTGTATATCGGTGTGGTGGTCCACATGTACCAATATAACCTGTGATAAGTGTAGTTTATTCCCAGGTATGTCCTCCATGGATAGGTCCCAAGTGAGCACTCTTCAGGAAGTGGGTCTGTGTAGTTGGTGAAGTAGGCTACGATGACACTAGATGGTTTAGCCCGATTGATGGGGTAGAAGGCATTGAGGAGTTGTTGATAGTTGTCAGGATAAGCTTTGATTGAGTTCAATATTTCAAAGGGATCATCACAAACTTGATAGTGATCACATCCTCCACAAGTACCTTCTATGGGGATAGTCCACAGAACCAGTATTATTGCTACACTCATTCTTCACTCAATTGCACCTGGCTATGGTGAGCAATTATAGTGAGTGGCTTTCTTATACAGTCAAATATATTGCAAGTTTTTTTATCTCCAGTCAGGATGTTTACAACTGTTTTCCATATTATTGGTTTGCAATTTACGTTAAAATGAATTACTCTTTTTACTTTCAAAATATCCTCAACTACTTGTGGAATACTGATTCCGTTTTGCTTTCAATTTCAACTCCTCAAGACCTGATAGCCCACACTAAAATACATATGTATCCTACCAAGTTGTATACAGTTGTAACTAGCCAGAGTGTATAAAGATTAACATAATATGGTAACAATTGGTTACATGCAATGTTCATGGGTTGAATTCCAACTGTTACAGGCATAAAACTGCTGCAGACAGCCCTCGTTTGTCCAACCCATCAGAGCCTGTCAGACAGTGAATAAATTAGGATGGGTTCTTCGGGGTTGAATCACGAGAAAACATGTTTTCAATTGGGCTACTGGTTGAATGAGGTTTCATCTTATGTTCACTATACAAAGAATACCTTGTAGACTGCATGGTGGTTATCAACATGACATTTTTAGTCCTGGGTCAACAGTACCACAGTTCCCCAGTGTTAATATGATACATACAGAACACCCTGCTAAAATGGCCTGGGGGAAACACTGGACCGTATAATGATGCATCCAATTTTGTGTCATGTGAATGCCAACACGATTCACTATGCTACGTTGATGGCCGTACCACTACCGCAGAGCTTGCTCCGGCCCTGACATAATATTATGTGTAGTTTTGTATGTACATTGCAATGAGGTGCCCATGGTTATTGTACATTTTGCTATTGGTATCCATGAACTGCCATTTTACAAAGTTATGATGGTCATCACAGCCCCTCTGGTGTCATTTTGTGCAGCAGACACTGCACACAGTCATGTGCCGCAAACAAGTGTCCATATCAGACTTAACAACACAGGTACAGATAATTGTATGTGCTTCCTGGAGGTGCTTCGGACCTGGTGTGGACCAATAAGATGCGTAGGTCTTGTAACTGGTGACAACGTGTTTCCCCTTATCAAACATTACATGCGATAATACATAAAACACCTTCCATTTTGTAATGTACATTTCCATTATAGAAGGAATCGAGTATGGGTCCACAAATTTGCAAACCCACAAAGATCAAGGGGAGCTCAAAGAGTGTTTACACATTCAAAACTGGTGCACATAATTATTTATTGATATCAAACGTGCTATATATATCTACTGAAAGTTTTGTTGTTGAAAAATTTGCCTCATCTCCAACTTCAGTTTGTGGTACAGCACCTGTATCATCCATGATGCTATTGGTAGGGCAGTGTAGCGTAGTACAAAGTAGAGAGATTGGGTGAAGCTCTGAGTCTCTTCTCCATATTTACTCAAATGTAGTACAAGTGTAATACTGAATGTTAGTGATCCAAATCCAAAGACTAGTACTACTATGAACATGAGTAGCAGTATCTGTCGAAGTGCTTGTTTTGGTGTGATTCTGTATTCCTCTTCTTTGATGAAGATTTGATCAATTGTGAAGGGAATGGATGTTACGATGATGCATACAAACATTGCACACCATACTGTGAAAATGGTAAATCCATAGAAGTGTGGATTAGCACTCACTAACAAGAGTTGAAATGGAAGATGTAGTAATAGACCCATTACACTCATGTAGATCCCCCAGAGAGATATTGTTGTAATGATTCTGTGTTGATTTCTTCCACAACATTTTGTGAATATGCTCCATGTTCTGGGAATGGGAAATGTGATGTACTTGGTGTGAATGTAGGCTAGCATTAGGGAGCTGATTAGCATGAAACCCAAAAGAAAGTTTGATGTTGTACAATTTAAAATTACATCAGTATCGTTTCTATATGGATAACATGTTGCTATCAGTATATTGAGTATCATGTAAATGTTGAAGACATGAACAAGACTTGCTACAGCCCAGAAGAATGGTACTTTAACTTTGCTCCTACTTTGTTGTAGACTCTTGATCAGTTGTCCTTCCTTGGTGTAGAGTAAGAAGGGAGCCAGTAGACTGATAGTCATGATCAGTACATAGAATCCAAATTTTGGAATGCCTTGGTGTTGTGTTCCCTGAGGCATTTGGTTACGAACCCGAACATCATATCTAAGTTTTGACTCAGGTATCAAATTCATATATAATACTCCTGACAATTTCTCTTCATATTGTCTTTGAAGCCTTCCAGAAATCACTGACAAAATCTACATTTTTATTTTAAGAAGGAATGAGATTCACATTAGCAGACCAGTCCAGTACAGATCAGTTATGTTGAACAAGAATGGATGAACTGATGCAAGAAATTACGTTGTTGTCCACATGCCTTACCTTGCTTACCATAGTATGTATGTCAAGGATTGCACATGTACACATGTATAAATAATGTATAAGATATATGCAGTAACATAATATATACCTGTATAGTGACAGGTCCTAATGTTGGTTTGCCATCAGGAATGAGTGGAGTTTTGATGCAAGCAATCTGGGATGCCAAGTATAAAGGTGAAGATGTGTTGAATAAAAGGTAGTAGGTCACAGTGGGTAGGTATTCTCCAAATTCTAGTAATGTTCCTTCACTGTCAATGCTATATATCGGTGTAGTGGTCCACATGTACCAATATATGTTGTGATAAGTGTAGTTTATTATCGGGTATGTCCTCCATGGATAGGTCCCAAGTGAGCACTCTTCAGGAAGTGGGTCTGTGTAGTTAGCGAAGTAGGCTATGATGACACTAGATGGTTTAGCCCGATTGATGGGGTAGAAGGCATTGAGGAGTTGTTCATAATTGTCAGGATAAACTTTGATAGAGTTCAATATTTCCAAGGGATCATCACAAACTTGATAGCGATCACATCCTCCACAAGTACCTTCTATGAGGATAGTCCACAGAAATAGTGTTATTGCTACACTCATTCTTCACTCAATTGTACCTGGCTATGGTGAGCAACAATAGTGAGTGGCTTTCTTATCCAGTCAACTATATTACAATTTTTTATCTTCCATTCAGGATGTTTACAACTGTTTTTCATATTTTTGGATTACAATTTACTTTAAAATGAATTACTCTTTTTACTTTCAAAATATCCTCAACTACTTGTGGAATACCGATTTCTGTTTTGCTTTCAATTTCAACTCCTCGAGACCACATAGTTCACACCAGAATACATATGTATCCTACCAAGCCTTACACAGTTGTAACTAGCCAGAGTGTATACAGACCAACATAATAATGGTAACAATTGGTTACATGCAATGTTCATGGATTGAATTCCAACTGTTACAGGCATACAGCTGCTGCAGACAGCCCTCGTTTGTCCAACCCATCAGAGCCTGTCAGACATTGAATAAATTTGGATGGGTTCTTCAGGTTTGAATCCCGAGAAAACATGTTTTCAATTGGGCTACTGGTTGAATGAGGGTTTCATCTTATGTTCACTATACAAAGAATACCTTGTAGACTACATGGTGGTTAACAACATGACATATTTTGTCCTGGGTCAACAGTACCACAGTTCCCCAGTGTTAATATAATACATAATAATATGTGTAGTTTTGTATGTACATTACAATGAGGTACTGATGGTTATTGTACATTTTGCTATTGGTATCCATGAACTGCCATTTTACAAAGTTATGGTGGTCATCACAGCACCTCTGGTTTCATTTTGTGCAGCAGACACTGTACACAGTCACGTCCCGCACACAAGTGTCCATATCAGACTTAACAACACAGGTACAGATACTTGTATGTGCTTCCTGGAGGTGCTGTGGACCTGGTGTGGACCAATAAGATGCGTAGGTCTTGTAACTGGTTTCCTCTAATCAAACATTACATGTGATAAAACATAAATAACATTTGTATTAATTTGTAAATTTTGCAGGGTTCGAAGGTTTAAATTATGGTTAAATTTGTATGCACGTGTACCAATGAAGGTGCTATAAATCTCATGGTGACCAGCCAGGAAATTTTATATTTTGTCACTGGCCACCACAACCTATCCAGTGTTCACATGACACTTAATAATGCAACTGTTAATGCATGTTAGAACCCTACTGAATGTCCTACAGACCTAATGGTGCCCTGCAAGAATATTTCAAAGTTACTGCTGATCGTCACAGCCCCTCTGGTGTCATTTGTGCAGCAGACACTGTACACAGTCACTTGCCACACAAACCTGTACTAGCATTAATATTTTACACATGTAGGTATATTGTATTTCATTAGCTATATAATATTATTATGTTGATGTGAACAGGAAGATTCGAATTTTGACAAAATTAGGAAATTATATCAAATTAATTTGATCAATTCTCACATGCATGAATAGATAGCCCTATTAATGAGATAGTCAAATAGCCGACATGATCTTATATGTAGGTGGTCCTACAACTGGAGTTACATGGTTCACGGTCCCATTATTGAGGTAATTGGATGTGATCTTTACTGAATGACCTTAGTGCTGTGGTGGTCTTTCAGTGGGCACTGTTCAGTTCATGGTATGCCATGGATCGTTCACAAGAGCATGGTCATCACACTAGAATGCATGGCTTTCACAGTACAGCACTTATCCACTGAATCTGATTATAAGAACCCTTAATTTGTAGAACTGCCAAAATCAGTACAGAGTATGGTTTCCTACATGACAAAGACTTCTGCAGTACAAAGACAGTTTTGGCGGCCAGGCTTTCACTATATGTATAATAATAATATTATTATTATGTTGATGTTGTGTCAGAGGTACATAAACATCACACTGGAATGGCTTCCACTATATACAGCACTTGATCTAATTATAAGACCCTTAATCTGCACAACTACTAAAACCATTGTAGAGTATGGTTTCCTACATAACAATGACTTCTGCAGTACAAAGACATGCTTGCATGGAGTCAGGCCTTCACTGTGTGCTCACGTATGTTGATGTTATGTCTTGAGCAGTATGGCATCCATTGCAATTGGCGTAATTATTATTAATACTAATTATGTCTAGGATCATAAACAAATGATATATATTTATGAATGAGAATCTATAAGGATCCAGAAGATGACAATTCTAAATTTTAAATATTAAATTTTATTGACAACAGTTCACTAAAGCGAGTCTCAATTAATATAGCATTACATACATGGATGTATTATGTATTGCAAATATTATAATGTCTGTTATACCATACTGTCTGAAATTTTCATAAAATTAACATCTCTTGAAAATTTCGGACACTACAGAATATAATGCAAGGCCATGCAAGCATGCATTCACAACCTGGTGTGTACATATATTCACAAACACATGTATACCTTTCACTTGTATACATAGTACCTGGGCTATCCTTAGCTGTAGCTACCTAGTGTGGCTAGAAGCCTCACAACCTGTAATGAAGTTGTTATTGCATGTATAAGTCTTCAATTACATGCTTGGTTGAGTTGGAGGGAACACAACAATTCTTCACATCATATGATGTTGATCGAGGTACCGTTGTATGGGTATGTTGTGAATGTGTATTTTATACGCACAGATTATTTTGAAATTGACCCTGAACAGAGAAATAGAACCACTCCCCACAACTTACAGAATTAAGTTAACACTATATTTCAACATTAATTTTCAGTGGATCCGTTACACAAGAACAAACATATACATAATATCATTATTTAGTGCAACTAGAGGACTAGGACATGTAATATTTCTGACTATGCATTATCAGAAGATGACTAGAGAACTATTATTCCACCTACTGGAGCATTGCATGTTACGTCACAAGAATCAAGTACAATTTTCCTGGTTGTTATGGTCACAGTTGTCATGGTGACTGTTGATTGTATGGCACACTTGGTCATTATCATGGCTTTCTTATGAATATAATTATGACAATGATAAACATATTCAGCCTGTGGTTACCTGCCTGTAGATCCACTTGAATAGTGTGACCTCTATAGTGATGGAGCTGAAAATGTTTACCATTTTCTTTTTGTTTCTCTCCATTATTGGAAACTCTTGTTACTCTGAAAAACTACCCTCTCCCCAGCCCTCTCCATCTCCATCTCAATCTCTCAGTTCTGAGCAGTGTAATGCAAGACGCCTGCCAATGGGACCACTGGTAGGTCCTCCTGGTCGTGATGGAGCTCCCGGTCGTGATGGTCGTGATGGAGTTGGGGCAGCAGGTCGTGATGGTCTCCCCGGTCCAGCTGGTCCTCCAGGTGCTCCAGGCTCTCCAGGTCCCAGTGGAGTCAACCTTGATGAACTTCGCGAGATTGTTCGTTTGATGGCTAAAGAAGAACTGAAGAACTTGACATCTGAAGATCGTGAACCAGTGAAGATTGTTGTGGAGTGTGATAAACTGTGTCCCACAACCAATCCCACTCCCTCCACACCTACCACTAGACCTATAACAGTGAATCCTTCACCAACTGCCAATGAAACAGTCAGACCCACCTTGTCCACTAGACGCCCGATCTTCCCTAGTCCAGGGACTCATCTCTTTGTGAGGACCTGCCGTCGTGGACTGAGCCGCATGGATGCTGCTCCTTCTTGTCGTCTCATTCTCTTGTGTGATCCAACTAGTCCTTCAGGATTCTACTGGATTGAGACCAGCCACCTCTATGACAGTGCTCGCTCTCTCAACCAGATGTACTGTTACATGGAATTCGGTAAGTGCCTGGTCCCAGGGATCACTAGAGTGGGTCTGATCAACATGACTAACAATGCTTCCAGCTGCCCAAGACACTTAGAACTGATAGAGCAATCAGGAAAGAGAATGTGTGATAGTCCACTCTATGGTGAACGGTTCACGTCAGTTGTATTTCCAACTTTCAACATCAAATACAATCATGTTTGTGGTAGAGCAGTGGGGTATGCTCGTTATGCACCATTTGCCTTTTACTACAGTGTTACCGGCTCCTACAAATCCATTGACCAACCTTATGTTCATGGACTATCTATTACCTACACAATCAATGATGAGCGCAAACACATCTGGTCCCTGGCTGGAGGATATTCAGACCCTGGTGGTGGACAGGCCTCCTGTCCATGTGCTGGTGATTCATCCCACCGTCCCCCATCTTTTGTCGGTGATGACCACTATTGTGAATCAGGTGGTCATTCTACCACAGCTGCTAAGTGGTACATGGACAATCCCCTTTGGGATGGACAGGGTTGTCACTCATCCTCCCGTTGCTGTGACAACAGACGTCAGCCGTGGTTCTGGCAAATCTTACCTGAAATGACTGATTCTGATATTGAGGTTCGCTGGCTGCGTCCAACTGGATCAGCCTACAATGTTGCTATTGAACAACTTGAGCTATATGTCTACTGACAGGACATAGTCCACAGCAACAATGATAGTGAGTAGTGTCTGCTAATTACCCAGATTTCAGCATCAGAAGTACACAATTTCACAGCAAATATCACATACGATTGATTATATATAAACAGACTGATCATTAGTTTGATTCATAATTTAATTATTAATAATAATATTATATCCAATTTCTACAATAATAATAGTGATCATTGACTAATCAGTATAGACAATACTATTAAGCTGTGGCATATATTTGCCTGCCTGAACACAATAGTCATACACATGTTCAGTAATGTAATCATGTGACACTGCATGCACATATACAGCTGTGTACATGATGGCACATACTGCTGTACATACGTAACTAAATACATCATAAAAATGATGCCATGGATATATTATTAGTTCCGAGCTCGAATTCGGCTCAATCCGTTTTGACAAGGTGTTATGTTTTAGTGGAAATACATTGTCTTTTAGAGCTGTCTATTATCAGTAAGAATATGTGGTAATGCATGCGATATTGACAAAGTGGCTGATGACGCAATGAGCAACTGCTCCGTGTGACGTTGATCACGTGCGATAACACGTGTTCAGTATTTGGCAGAGATCGAATGAGTGCGAGCGCCTACTTTTTGTTTGAACGTATTTTCGAAACTTGTAATAATTAATCAGGAAGGAAATGAGAATGAAGGGTTTGTCGTATTCCCTTTGAACAGATGAGGTCCCTTTCTTTGGAGCACCACGTGGAGTAGGAGAATGAAATGACGGAAGAATTGAACTCCAGATGTTGTCCGAAGAGACAGTTTGAATGTTTCGCGTGTGTCTATTCCGATCTTTTACACTGACTAACCCTGTTAATAATATCAAGAACTTGATGCTTTATTGATTATACAAGTGTATATTTGAGCGATATATTTCCAAGAGTGGTTCGCGATTGATGTTTTGTGTGCAACTTTGTGGTTATTGCCCGGGTATGTCCTCCACTAGATGGTTTAGCCCGATTGATGGGGTAGAAGGCATTGAGGAGTTGTTGATAGTCGTCAGAATAGTAGCACAGCCTTAGTCTCGCATAACTTCCACTGTGCGATGAAAAATTAGTTTGATAGTAGTGCGATGAAAAGTTAGGCGGAAGTGTGTCTGGTTAATGAGACTAGCACAGCCTAGTATATACATAATAATATTATGGGTATATTACTAGACTTGGTCCCACTGCTATTCAACACTATATTCCTATTATGGATCTTTTTATCTGTAAACTTGAATTTTGATACTTATATTCTGTAACAGTTTCAACTTTTTTATTTTATGTACCCTTCAATTATTATTTAATCCCTTTCTAGATTTACATGCAGCTGTTTTCCCACGTGAGGTAAAAGCAATAAACATAACCTTTTCATGCCAACCCTCATACAGGGAAGGATTGTAGGCAATGCTTCAAAACAGCTCACACTCAGGAGGCAACTTGCTCACTTGGGAATTAACCTAATTCCAGCTGCTTTCAATCCACGAACTTATAAACAAACGCATGACCTATTTATGCATTAACTCTGGTTTAAGCCTGCTACATACACTGAAATAGTATTGATTATCCTTATTTGTTTGTTTTAAGGGGAACTAAGGGTTTCAAATTTGTTAACCTCAGTCAATATTGTGTTGAGTACTGTTCAATTTTGAAACAGCTGATGGAAATTCATAATTAAACGGCTCCGATCCAGGGCTGTTAAATAATAGTAAGATATAAAAATAACCTGTTTTTCATTTCATATTTAACGTTTTCACAATTTTAGTTTCTTTTTTTTCAATAATAATTGTTTCTATACAGTTGTATACCATATTAAAATATTTCAGTGACAGCGTACATTATGCCATTGCACAACTTAATAAGTAATACACCATGTTAACCGCTTAGCTTATACTCCTGGTTCGTATATGAATATAAGGTCATACAATTTTACCTGTTTAATTGCTGGATGCATAATAACTGCACTTCATAATGAATATGTACATGCATGTTTTGTGTGCCCTCCAACAGGAAGATGCATTGATTAATAGGATTTGGGTAATATTTCCATGATTCACACATCCACCGTGATATAAATTATTGTGTGCAATTCAATAATTTTGTTGAATGAATTGTTCAACACACTTAGTAAACATTCATTTTTATTAAAATTGTCTGTTAGTTTGTGCCAGAAAACTGTAGTACAAGGAGGTTTGGCAGATGCAGTAGTAACAGATTGAAGAAATAGATTTGCTGTACATACACACAAATATACTGACATGTTGACAACCTTGGATTCAATGCCACAGAAAGTAGGTTTGTGTTTGGGATTTGTATTGATTTATTAATTGTTTCTTTATATACAATTGATATCAAAATCTTAATTCAAGACCATTATGAAGATTTCATACAATTTCAACCTTGAGCTCGAACTGTTCAATGTACACTTTAGGTCGTGATGGCAAAGATGGCTCTCCAGGGATACCATCTCCTCCAGGCCCCCAGGCCCCCCAGGTCCCCCAGGTCCCCCTGGTCCTAGTGATGGTCTTCCTGCATTGCTCTCCTGGTCTCCCTGGTCCAGCTGGTCCCACTGGTCCTCCAGGATCTCCAGGTCCCAGTGGAGTCAACCTTGATGAACTTCGTGAGATTGTTCGTTTGATGGCTAAAGAAGAACTGAAGAACTTGACATCTGAAGATCGTGAACCAGTGAAGGTGGTTGTTGAGTATGATAAACTGTGTCCCACGAATGAGCCCACCCCTTCCACACCTACATATAATCCCCTAAAATCCTCACCAACTCCTAAGGAACCTAATTCCCTACCCACATTACCTACCAGGACCACAAGGCGATGTGCTCGAGGTCTGACTCGTAGAGACCAAGGTCAATCTTGTTGAGATATCTATCAGTGCAACCCTCACCTCAGCTCAGGCTACTACTGGATAACCACAAAACATGGAATAAGATACTACGAAATACTCCACTTTGTCTACTGTCAGATGGAAGACAAGAATTGTGGATTGTGAGGAATGATGAGAGTTGGGTTCTTGAACATGACAGACTCTGCAGTGAGCTGCCCTCCTTCGTTGATCATGACCAATCAATCAGGGAAGAGACTTTGCATCAGTTCGGCCATGGGTCGGGATCAGTTTTCTTCAGTGGAATATGAAACTTACAATGAAAGCTATGAATATGTTTGCGGAAGAGCTGTTGGCTATTCTTACCATACTCCGCATGCTTTTTATTTCAGTAACCCAGGTAGAAGGATGTTCACTTCAATTGACCAGCCTTATGTCGCTGGATTGTCCATTACTTACAGAGCCAATGGCAAACGGGAACACATTTGGTCCTTTGCTGGTGGGGCATATGGAAAGCAGGGAAGTGGTAATAACTGTCCTTGTAATACAGGTGGTGATAGACCCCCACGTTATGTTGACAACAACAACTACTATTGTGAGGCCAGTCGCTTGATCGCATCAAAGGAGAGAATATGGTACATGAACAACACTCTTTGGGACGGGAAGGACTGCTATCCCACATCTCGATGTTGTGACAACAGACGTCAGCCGTGGTTCTTTACGGCTCTACCATATCATGTGAATACCAATATTGAAGTACGCTGGATGGATCCACAGTATAGAAGCAATGGCATGGTTGGCATCAAACTGCTGGAATTGTATGTGTACTAACTATAGTGCGGTGTGGAGCATTCATTGGTTAGCATCAATTTAACTAATAATATGAATGAAGTAATTATTAATTCTACATACAGTATTAATTTACATTGCTCTAGCTATTGAGTCATACATAAGTCTTGAGTGTGTTATATATAATTAAATTTCTGATTTGTTACACAATTTATGTAATCTGAGAGCATGCATGGAGGGTACATCTGTTTTGCATTTTCTCAACAGAAGATATTGAATCAATAACATACATGAATACACCCTTATGTTATAAATAAAATTGTACATATATTATTACACCAGCTCAGTGGTGTTGGAGTATATCTTGATAATAATCATAATATATAGATAATGCCGGATGTGTATATAGGTAGAGTAGTATGAGTCAGGGTAATATTTTGATATTACTGAATGATATGAAACATGCACACAGTCTCTTGTACAGAGAATGAGCTATTCTTAATAGCTGAAGCCACCTAGTGTGGCTAGAATATAGAATAGAATAATTAGAATAATAATAATAGATTACATATTAATAGAATTTTAGAATATATACACCATTTCCACTAATTATAAACAATTATATAATTATGATAGTGTCTTGTACTTTAATGCTTTGTATTAGGCTTGTGCAGTAACGATAACATTTGTATGAACCACTATCCTTCATCAGTATGACATGCTAATTTTCTTTGCTGATTCCCTCTCCACAACAAGTACCTTTTAAGTAACTCATTACTTTCGAGTATGTGGTAATAATATATGAACAGGAAGCATCAAAACCGCATATGCTAAGTGCTGAACCACATACGTTGTTCAGACACATGATGCATGATAATCGGTGAAGGAAATAAACAGTGCGTACCTACAATGCAACTGGTTCTTATATAATCTATAAGGATGAAAAAATTGTACTAGTCATGGCATGTGACCTAGTTCAACAGTTTGTGGCGATTGTTGTAGACTTGCCCTATTGTGCTCCTTAGTGCAAGTCTTGGCTCTCTGGAGAGAAGAAACTGGAAACAGGTTATATTGACAAATGATGACAAAGATGTGCTGGCCCTACAAAGGACTGTATAGTTCACTTTCTGACATGTCTTGAAAGTGTTTCACATGGCCCTTTCCTTGAGTGTGGCGTGTAACATCATTAAAACCCCCATGTGCTGCTCTGAAGTGGTCTTGACAGAGCTTACAGTAGGCAAATGATGGTCCACAAATACTAGCTGTGATTCCAGGTGGAACCGTCCACGTAGACAGGAAATCTGGCTGGTTTTCATTTGGCTGACTGAAAGGACTTCCATGTGTCCAACTTGCCCCATGGTTGCACCATAGAAACTCCATACTACACAATCTGAGGATGATTTATTCATAGCATAAAGAATTAAATTTTATTCATATCATGAATAAATTATCCATTGCACGAGTGCATATTCCGTACAAGTCGTTCCTTTATCGTACAACGGAGAGAAATCCTAATTTCTGTACAATTGCGAATAATTACCTATGGTTGGCAGCACTGTTTTCGGTGTGCAACAATTATTATTCACATTGCATATTTTGTCCAAATTCCTGCAGTATTCCTTCATTTTCAATCAATGATCTTATATGATACGTATAATATTATATATAGCTGTGTAGTCCACATGTACTAATATATATATATATGTTGTGATAAGTGTAGTTTATTCCCGGGTATGTCCTCCATGGATAGGTCCCAAGTGAGCACTCTTCAGGAAGTGGGTCTGTGTAGTTGGTGAAGTAGGCTATGATGACACTAGATGGTTTAGCCCGATTGATGGAGCAGGGTAGAAGCCATTGAGGAGTTTGCATGATAGTTGTCGGTATGTAAGCTTAATTTAATGGAGTTTAGTACTTCAAAGAGATCATCATAGCAATCTTCGAACTCCTTCAGTTTCTATCATTCCAAATTTGGTAATTGATGTAAGGGGGAGGGGGTGACCATTTGGGGGATAGTACCATGCATCTCTTCAATCACCTACACATAAATGTATATTATCAAACATTTATATAATACCATTTAAATCATGAAGTTGCAAGTGCTATGCTTACATACAAAAGGAGTACGTCAATATTAATTGTAATGTTATTATGCATAGTGTTGTGTGTAGAACATTTTTGAAAAGATAACTAATATATAAAATGAATAGCGAGAGCATAGCATACTGCTGCACATATTTATTGATATCAAATGTGCTAACTACTGAAAGTTTTGTTGTTGAAAAATTTGCCTCATCTCCAACTTCACTTTATGGTACAACACCTGTATCATCCACCATGCTATTGGTAGGGCAGTGTAGCGTAGTACAAAGTAGAGAGATTTGGTGAAGCTCTGAGTCTCTTCTCCATATTTACTCAAATGTAGTACAAGTGTAATACTTAATGTTAGTGATCCAAATCCAAAGACAAGTACTGCTATGAACATGAGTATCAGTATCTGTCGAAGTGCTTGTTTTGGTGTGATTCTGTATTCCTCATCTTTGATGAAGATTTGATCAATTGTGAAGGGAATGGATGTTATGATGATGCATACAAACATTGCACACCACACTGTGAGAATGGCAAATCCGTACAAGTGTGGATTTGCACTCACTAGTAAGAGTTGAAATGGAAGACATATTAATAGACCCACTACACTCATGTAGATCCCCCAGAGAGATATTGTTGTAATGATTCTGTGTTGATTTCTTCGACAACATTTTGTGAATATGCTCCATGTTCTGGGAATGGGAAATGTGATGTACTTGGTGTGAATGTAGGCGAGCATTAGGGAGCTGATTAGCATAAACCCCAAAAGAAAGTTTGATGTTGTACAATTTGTAATTACATCAGTATATGGATAACATGTTGCTATGTGTATTTTGAGTATCATGTAACCGTTGAAGACATGAGCAAGACTTGCTACAGCCCAGAATAAGGGTACTTTAGCTTTGCTCCTACTTTGTTGTAGACTCTTGATCAGTTGTCCTCCCTTGGTGTAGAGTAGGAAGGGAACTAGTAGAGGAATAGTCATGATCAGAACATAGAATCCTTGATTTGGAATGCGAAAGTTGTGTTTTCCCTGAGGCATGTTGTGATTTATCCGAACATCGTATCCAAGTTCTACCCCAAACCTCAATTCCATATATAACACTCCTGATGATTTCTCTTCATATTGTCTTTGAAGCTTTCCAGAAATCACTGACAAAATCTACATTTTTATTTTAAAAAGGAATGAGATTCACATCAGCATAAGCAATACAGATAAGATATTGTGAACAAGAATGAATGAACTGATACAAGAAAGTACGTACATACGTCCACATGTCTTATCTTGCTTAACATAGTCTGTCAAGGATTGTACATGTATGCATGTATAAATACTGTATAAGATATATGCAAGGACATAATATATACCTGTATAGTGACAGGTCCTAATGTTGGATAGCCATCAGGAATGAGTGGAGTTTTGATGCAAGCAATCTGGGATGGAAAGTATAAAGGCGAAGATTTGTTGAATAACAGGTAGTAGGTCACAGTGGGTAGGTATTCTCCAAATTCTAGTAATGTTCCTTTACTGCCAATGCTGTATATCGGTGTAGTGGTCCACATGTACCAATATATGTTGTGATAAGTGTAGTTTATTCTCGGGTATGTCCTCCATGGATAGGTCCCAAGTGAGCACTCTTCAGGAAGTGGATCTGTGTAGTTGGCGAAGTAGGCTATGATGACACTAGATGGTTTAGCCCGATTGATGGGGTAGAAGGCATTGAGGAGTTGTTGATAGTTGTCAGGATAAGCTTTGATGGAGTTCAATATTTCCAAGGGATCATCACAAACTTGATAGCGATCACATCCTCCACAAATACCTTCTATGAGGATAGTCCACAGAACCAGTATTATTGCTCCACTCATTCTTCACTCAATCGTACCTGGTCACACATGGGAGACATCAATAGTGAATCACTCTTATTGTACATTCAACTATATTATTGCAAATTTTCACCTTCCATTCAGGATGTTTCCCATATTTATGGATCACAATTTTCTAATATTATAATAATATATATATATATATATATATATATATATACATATATTCAGATTCCCATTTTCACTTTCAAAATTATCCCTGACAAAACTGATTGTACAATACTGATTTCGTTTTGCTTTCGATTTCAACTCCTCCTGAGCTGATAGTCCACACTAGAATACGATGCATCCTACCAAGTCTTACACAGTTGTAGCTAGCTAGAGTGTATATAATGAGCATAATACTATAATGGTAGCATCTTAGTACATACAATGTTCATGGGATGAACTCTGACTGTTACAGGCCTACAGCTGCTGCAGACACCCTCATTCATCCAACCCTTCAAAGCTTGTTGGGTGTTTGGAATAATTAGAGTGGTCTCTTCAGAGTTGAATTCCAAGAGAACCGGTCAACCATCTTCAACCAGGCTGTTGGCTGAAGGTAGGTTTCATGTTTACTGTAATATGCAGAGAGTACCTGGTAGACTGGTGACTTGTGTTGTCGTAGGTCACTGTGATAATATTATGATACATTTTACACACACTTTTGCATGTACATTCGGATGTGGTACCAGTGATAATTTTAGACTATTGCTATCCATGGACTGTCCACATCAAACTTAATACCAGAGGTACAGATACTTGTACTCCCTCCTGGAGGTGGTTTGGACCAGCTGGGGACCAGCAAGATAGGTCTTAATCTTGTCACTTGTCACACTGTGTTTCCCCTTCATCAATACATTACAAGTAATAATGCATAAATTAAATTTTGTATGTACCTACACTAACCTCGTTATTCTCTAGCAGGATAATTCCACAAAGGATAAAGGATGTGTGACTTAGCTATACCCTGCCAAGGATGATTCCCTTCTTCCAGAACATCATTCATTCTATTGCTTGAAGGTCACAAAACCATAATCACAAAACAGCACTTTCATCTTCAATGAACCTCACAATTGAGTCTACTCACGTATATATGGGGTTAATGGAGAGGTTTCAACATCCATTGAAAGAATGTGTGTTTGTGTGTGTGTGTGTGTGTGTGTGTGTGTGTGTGTGTGTGTGTGTGTGTGTGTGTGTGTGTGTGTGTATACATTCATAAGCTTAAGTCTACACAATACAGGGTCATTGGGAGCATTTGAATGGAGAAGAAATAGTACATTCATTTGAATGTTAGATAAATAATCACTGATGTTTATTTAGTTCTGATTTTGGCTCAACGTTTTGAACAAGGTGTAGTTTTATAATGGGGATACATTGCATTCTAGAGTTGTTCATTAACAGTACAAGCAACATAGTAATGTATACGATATCACCATTATAAGGCTGATGACGTAATAATCAATTTGCACCGTGTGACGACGGTCACGTGCAATAACACGTGTTCGATATTTGACGAAGATCGGACTAGCGTGAGTGCCTTCTTTTGCTTGAGCGTATTTGGAAAA
This sequence comes from Chondrilla cf. caribensis, assembly GCA_964020155.1. Lineage (NCBI taxonomy): Eukaryota > Metazoa > Porifera > Demospongiae > Chondrillida > Chondrillidae > Chondrilla > Chondrilla cf. caribensis. Next base: position 4,247,340 of record OZ026559.1, read on the forward strand.
GAGAATTGATCAGGAAGGAAATGAGAATGAAGGATTCTTCGTGTTCCCCTTGATAAGATGATGTCCCTTTCTTGGAGGTCAGTGTGGAGTAGGAGAATGAGATGACGGCAGAAGGATCGAACTCCAGATGTGGTCCGAAGACAGCTCGACGAAATTTCGTGTGTGTCTATTGCCGATCTTCGTACATTGACTAACCGTGTTTGAAATATCAAGAAATGGACGTTTTTTAACTATATACCTGAGCGACATTTTCAATAGAGTGGTTCGCTTTTGTTGTTCAGTGTACTTCTATACAAATAATACATTATTTACATTGTTGTTGTCGTTGTTGTCGTTACTCCTAGTTTATCATAATTCTATACTGCCTTCTAGTACAGTGTGAGGTGATACAGACCTTAAGGTTCCCCTACATATTGGTATGTCCCCTACAGTGTATCCATGTGTACCCTCTAGTGGTAGGGAGTCCTTAGTTTGGTGTGTGCTTTTACTAGTTACTTGAATATGAGTAATATTAATGATGGAGTGTAACTATTACAGGTAGACTGAGCTGTGTTGTGTACATATACCTGTCTTTCAGGAGAAAGATTTAATTGTTGTAATTCATCATAGTATCATGTAGAAGACATGCATGGATGTGTCCGTGTGGTGGAGGTGGATTTTGTAAGGTGGGGGAGGGTATATTTGAGTTGGACATTGACCATTGTTTATATTAGTAAACTGTACCTTGAAGCCTGTCTGGTTGCCTATTGCCACATTAGGTTGTGGTTTGTTAAGATAAAGAATGTCTCTCATCTGACTGCTACCATGTACCTGGAAGACCATCCTTCATTTGGTGTATATATTTGTTTGTATATATATACATATTACCTAATTAAAGCAGTGCATGTACAATGTAATAACTTGCTAATTATTACCCACCTGGTGTTAGAGGAGTGTAACAGCAGACAACCCTCACAATACATACATATGCAGTATGTGTAGGATGTTTACTGGTAATTGGTATCACCGGCTATAGCTGTGTATTGGAATAATTACATGGATACACATTTGAGCACATGCAGCAATGTGTATTGTGTACATGTGTACATACCTGTGTGGGTTGCATACTGCCAGTGGCACCACAAGGTTGAGACAACTACATGACTGAGGTGGATCATGTGTGGGTTTGTACTGATATTGGCTAAGGTGGTCACGATCCTGAAACAGTTGCTCAATTGCAACCATCTCTGTTTATTGTAAGCTGTAAGACGTCCATATATTTCGACCTACTCACTCGGAATATGTCTGGATGCATTGAATTGTACCCTCAACTCAGTCTGCATACATTGTCGATTTAATAATAATAATATCATTATTGTAATAGAATATTTGCTGCTCTAATTGAGTATGAAACAATTTTGTGTTAAAATTAGATTAATTATACTTCTTGACACAAGAATAATATATATAATATATGTAGCAGGTCCATTGCTCTGATAGTGGAGTGAGTATAAAACCATTTTCAATTTACAATGTGTTCAAATCACAAAGTTTATAAATTAATGAAATAATTATCACAATGGTGTCGTTGAATACTCTCAAGTGAAGCTCACTGTACTACAAACACATGATAATATGTATGTATATGCACATATAAAACATATGCATGTATCATGAGTTTTACATGTTCCATGCTATTATACAATATACACATAATGTCCTATACAAGCAGGTGGATGCTTGTTAGCATCACAACTGTTGCATTCCAATGTCCACCTCAATGCACAAACACTCAAACAGGAAATAACTTCAATCTTTACAATGCAATAGGAGTGAAGTTAAGCGGGTGTGTGTATAAGTGTGGTCACCACAAGTCACTTGATCAGCTCACATGATCCTCCTACACTCTGCTCTCCATATATATTACACTTGACTATACACAGACTAGTTTACCAGTGATCCAGCTCAGTATAATATTGTACATACATACGGACTTGTGATCGATGGAGCAGAAAAGTTTATTGATCTTTGTCATATCCCTTGTGATTGCACTTGGAACAGCAACTGCTCAAAAGTGTAGTGCAAGACGCCTACCAATGGGACCACTGTTAGGTCCTCCTGGTCGTGATATGGCAGCAGGTCGCGATGGTCTCCCCGGTCCTCCAGGCTCTCCAGGTCCCAGTGGAGTCAACTTTGATGAACTTCGTGAGATTGTTCGTTTGATGGCTAAAGAAGAACTGAAGAACTTGACATCTGAAGATCGTGAACCAGTGAAGGTTGTTGTGGAGTGTGACAAACTGTGTCCTGCAACTGATACAACCACCTCTAAACCTGCCAGTAATAATTCCACCCAACAACCAACTACTCAGCCCTCCTCGGTAAAAACCTACACACCTCAGCCTGGTAGCACTCAAGGAAATCGATCTTGTGGAGAAGGACTGACCGTCAATGACCCAGCAATGTCTTGCCAACATGTTCTCCTCTGTAACTCCCACCTTCGGGTTACTACTGGGTTTATACCAACCATCACTCCAATCTGAACCGTGGAATTGTTCGTGTGTACTGTCACATGGAACCTGACATCTGTGGAGTGGCTGGAGTGATGCGTGTGGCCTTCTTGAACATGACTGACACTAGAGTCAATTGCCCATATCCACTGACACAGGTCACACAGTCTGGAAAGAGGATGTGTGTCAGCCCAACATCTGGAGCTCAGTTTTCCACTGTTGAATTTGGTGCTTACAGTATTGACTATAACTACGTGTGTGGAAGAGCCATCGGATATGCCTACTACAAAAACTACGCTTTCCACTACAGTTCTTCTCCGTACTCAACCATTGAACAACCATACCTGAGTGGATTGTCCATCACCTGCCAAATCAAAGGTAAACGCAACCACATATGGTCCTTCGCTGCTGGATTACGTGAAGTCAGCAGCGCTCATACTGCAAATTGTCCTTGTGCTGCCAGCACTGGTAGAACTCCTCCATGGTTTGTTGGGCACAACTACTACTGTGAATCAGGATCTCATGGTGATCCCCCCAGGCAGTGGTTGACGGGGAACCCCCTGTGGGATGGGAAGGGTTGCTATTCCAAATCTAATTGTTGTGCCAACAATCGCTTGCCGTGGTTCATGAATGCTGTGCTAGAGACTACCAATTCCGATATTGAAGTTCGTTGGATGGACCCACAAACCCATGCTAATGGGGCGATAGGCATTGAACAATTGGAGTTGTATGTGTACTAACAGATCTACTCTAAGTATAAGCAGCATTTGATCTCACAAGAGTTACCTGTTGTAGCATATAACACTGTAGGCAGTATACTTGTTTATCTACTTTCAATTCTTGTAATTACTTGTGGAGTGTATATTATGTAGCAAGCAAATGCTGTAAGGTTAGTTATTAATTGCATATCAAAAGTATTGATCATTCTTTAATTCATGTATCAATATAAAATCAATTTATGGAAGCACAAGTGCATGAACACATCAGCCATTCTTTGTGCAATGTTTTCCACATTGGATATTGACATACATATGATTCAAAGGAAGCTGTAATGTTTGAACTAGAGCTGAAGAACATTTAAAAAGATATATTAACTTAATTTTCCAATGTTCTGTGATGACCTCAATAGATGTAGAATGCTTCTTAACCTGTCCATCTTTAGTACAAGTAACAGTCACTTTATCACATACGAGTAGAGAGAATAGTGACTAGGGCTGCCACAATATATCGATATATCTATATATCATGATACATTTAGCCTCGATTCAATGATATATCGATATACGTACTACAATGCTCTAAACTTAAAGTATATAAGTAATTTGAGCTAGTTCAAAAATCTTTCTTAGGTTCAGAAGAACCTTTGCTGAAGTTATTACATTCAGTGGAGCTTCAGCGCACAAATTCTAGTCCAATTTCTAATTGTTGGCATTCGAAATCGGCCATCTTTCTTCGTGCAATATAAATTAGAATATAAATTCATTATTGCGGTTACACGTAGCAACACATATTATATATGGAGCATAACATCAGGAGTGTGTGTGTTAACCTAATTGAATAATTATATTTGAAAACTCTCACTAATGTACACAAGTGTACTACTATGCATGCAAATTTACTATTGAAATTAATAACTTGACAATGTATCTATAAAATTTAATCATGTATATCGTGATAATATTGTGATATAAAATGTCATGATAGATGATATAAGGTTAACAAATATCATGGCAGCCCTAATAGTGACATCATAAGAACCCTCTGTGTTACGTCAACCACATGGAAAACACGTGTCCCCTCTTTGGTGGAGACTAGTCTCGTTCCCAAACCTATAGTCTTTGGGCTACTGTCTTCTATTCTTGTTAGAGTGCCTTTGGAGGATTAGCAATTTGTGTGAGTGCCAAATGATGGAGAATTTTCAAGATTTCTTTTGAACAGGTGATTTCCCTCTACTGGAGCTTCTTTTGGAGTAGGGGAATAAAGTGATGAAGAATGATTGAACTCCAAATGTGGTGCTAACCAACAGTTCAAAGAATGTGATCTATTTTTACTGGCTTATCATATAGACTGTTCAACTCTAACCTTTCTATATAAAATGGATTCTTTTTACCTGTGTAAAAAGTGTAAAATGTGTGCTCAAATTGACTATTATGTTTCATTCTATATTTCGCCAATGATGACCACTATTGTGAATCAGGTAGCCATTCTTCACCATCTAGTAAATGATACAAGGACAATCCACTTGGGACAGACAGGTTTGTCACTCCACATCCTGTTGCTGTGACAACAACCGTTTGCTGCATGTGGTTTTGGCACACATTACAGAACACTGCCAATTCTGATATTGAGGTTCGTTGGATGGACGCAAAGGGACATAGTACAGGCATTGAACAATTGGAGTTGTATGTGCACTGAATCTCTATTGAGTATGAACTGTGTGTGGATTTCTTCTAATTGCTTTGCTATTGTTGAATTGATTGCTTTATTTGAACTATTGCAGTATTCATAAATATTGTTCAATCAATTGAATTAATTTCATTGGTTAATGATTGAGATGCATGCTTACATGTCAATATAATAATACATTATACAGCAGGTATCAACATGTGCATACTTAGACAGTAGGCTCCATACAGACTGTGGTGAGTAGGTAAGGGATTTTCACATTATAACACAATCATAGCCTCCTGGAAACAAAGCTATATAATAAGAAGCACTTGTATACATGTTTTGATGATGCACACTATCTTATTGATATCGATTGATATCGGCATAGACCATTCATGAAGTCACACATTCAATGCACATTCACACACACACACACCACACCACACCACACACACACTTAACTATACCTGCCGACTCCCAATACATACTAATAATTGTTATGAAGGTGTACATCTATGTACTAGCAATTGCAAATGTGTACTGGCTAGTTTGTATACATGCATTTTTATGGTAACTCCCAATTTGCCCGTGTTCAGATATCACTTACACACTCCCAGTCCTACACATTCTATCCTGTGAGTGTTTATGCTGTAGAAAGGGTGTTGTCTAGCAACATAATGAAGTCAGTTTCAATATTGAATGTCATTTTCATGTTATGACTGCTGTGGCTTTACTCACTCACAACAATAATACTAAAAATATTATGCATAATAATATTATGTATCTCTTACGAAAGCTGAGTGGAATTCAGCCTGCTAAGGGAGAAAGGAGAAAAGCGAAAAACCGGCAACTGCGGGACTCGAACCCAGGGTGTCTGACTAAAGCCGTCATAAACCACTGAGCCACGAAGCCACCACAGAAACCAGCCTGAGAACTGTAACATCGACTCGCGATAATCCACACAGCCGTGTGGTCTCGCCGGTGTGTGACTGCAGTTAGCAGTAGTCACCGGTGTAGTATGAAAGGAGAATTGTGGAGGCTGGTTTCTGTGGTGGCTTCGTGGCTCAGTGGTTTATGACGGCTTTAGTCAGACACCCTGGGTTCGAGTCCCGCAGTTGCCGGTTTTTCGCTTTTCTCCTTCCTCCCTTAGCAGGCTGAATTCCACTTAGCTTTCGTATCTGTCATACGCCTGCTTACTTATATATGATCATCTATGATTTAAGATTAGATGAAATGATTAAACCCACTAAAAACCGAGTAGACTAGGAGTAGTAGTGAAGACATCTAACGAAGTTAGTAAAAGAACTGTAACATTATGTATCTCTATTCTGTACTTCGATACCGAAGCAACACACACACACACACACACACACACACACACATGTTACCTACTGTCTTCTAATACATACTACGTATTATGAAGGTGTACATCAGTATGTATAGTTATCAGTTGCACAAGCTAATGTGTACGTGACTTGTGCATAAAACCCCTATGGTGGAAACTCTCCATTTGCTCATGTTTAGATATCCTTCCTATACTTCCAGTCCTATTATGTAGTAGACCCCCCACAGGACTATACCAACTCAATGATACAGTCTACCTTTTAGCCTGTGAGTGATTATGTTGTATCAAAAGTGTTGCCTAGCAACTTACATAATAAAGTCAATTTCAATTTGAAATGTCATTTTTGATGTTTTGACTGCTACCAGTTCACTGCAAGAGCTCTGTACTCTGAAATTCAACTCACTGCTATAATTGGGATCTGTGAATACACAAGAAACCTCATGAATGTTGTTCTATGTAATTATATGTCATGCAACATGGTGGATGTGTATTATGATGAGGTAATGCTATACTAATGGCAATTTGAAATCTATTTAAACCTCAATCGTCACACTTTTGACCACAAGTGCTTAGTTCTAGTCTGTCCTCACTCAATGAACTGGACGCAATGAATTCAAAGAAGACCTGTTTCTATGCTGTGTCTCTCTTTCTCGTATTCTTCACTCAGCACTGCTGTGGACAAGACATGAAGCTAAAAAAACCCCAACCCTCTCCATCTCCATCTTCTTCTCAAAGTTCTGAACAGTGTAATGCAAGACACCTGCCAATGGGACCACTGGTAGGTCCTCCTGGTCGTGATGGTCGTGATGGTCTCCCCGGTCCAGCTGGTCCTCCAGGTGCTCCAGGCTCTCCAGGTCCCAGTGGAGTCAACCTTGATGAACTTCTTGAGATTGTTCGTTTGATGGCTAAAGAAGAACTGAAGAACTTGACATCTGAAGATCATGAACCAGTGAAGGTTGTTGTGGAGTATGACAGCATGTGTCCTACAACTGCTATCCCTACCGCTCCACCTACAAGGAATCCACTAACACGTACATCTACAAAATCTCCATCCACAACCAAACGCCCTAACCCTCCAAGGCCACTACCTACTAGACCTCCAGTGAATGGATCGTGTGCTCAAGGGTTGACTAGAGATGACCCAGCTCTATCTTGCGACGACATCCTCATCTGTAACCCTTACCTTCCATCCGGCTACTACTGGATCACAACTAGACACCAGCCAAATCAGAACAATGTCATTGTTGAAGTTTACTGTCACATGGAAGGGGACATCTGTAGAATGAGAGGACTGACTCGTGTAGCTCACCTCAACATGAGTGACCCTTCTGTCAACTGTCCTCCTCAACTGATCACAACCACTCAGTCTGGAAAGAGAATGTGCACCAGTCCAGTCCACGGCCCTCATTTCTCTTCTGTTGTGTTCAACACTTACAACATTGACTATAGTTTTGTATGTGGGAGAGCTATCGGGTTTGCACTTCGAGGACCACATGCCTTTTACTACAGCACAATGGGATCTTACAAAACCATTGACCAAGCCTATATTGATGGGCTGTCCATTACTTATAGAGTAGATGGCAAACGCAAGCACATCTGGACCCTGGCTGGAGGTCATCAAGACCCTACTAATGGACGTAATTACAATTGTCCATGTGCTGGTGGCTCCACATACAATCCTCCATATTTCGTCAATGATGACCACTATTGTGAATCAGGTAGCCATTCTGCACCATCTAGTAAGTGGTACATGGACAATCCACTTTGGGACGGACAGGGATGTCACTCTTCATCTCGTTGCTGTGACAACAAACGTTTACCATGGTTTTGGCGTATTTTACCAGAGAATACTGATTCTGGTATTGAAGTTCGTTGGATGGCACCTGCAGGCAGTTCATATGGTGTTGGTATTGCGTTCTTGGAGCTTTACATTCGTTAACCTCAAGTGAATCAGACTGTGTGTGTGTGTGTGTGTGTGTGTGTGTGTGTGTGTTATTGTGTCATAGCATAAAACCTTATGTACTACATAATAAGTGTCATGTAAATTTAATTAACGCTAAGAAATCCATTGCGCCCAACGTTTCATTTCCAATAAGACCTCTCTCTCTCCCTCCCTCCCTCCCTCCCTCCCTCCCTCTCTTTTTTTTTTTTTTTTTTTTCCATGTCACCATTCATTATTAACAACAAAGGAAACCAGTACTGAGGACTGGTAGCTAACATGCATACTTAGAAATAAAATGAATAAAAAATAAGGGGAAAAAAAAACAAACAGGGTAATGGGACATGTGGGTTGACTAGCACTGCCAATTGTTCTGAAGAAAAAACAAGCACAGTATAGCTAAGACAACCGAATATGAACTGTAGACCTATGTGTATAACACTGAAATTGTTGAAAGAACACAGACTTACAAAGATACATTTACAAGTAGACAAAAGAGTTCAACCCAACCAGTTGCGCTTGCACCAGATGTTGTAAGATGCAGTGATGGTACGCCCAATGACATCACACTCGAAGGATCGCCTTTCGCTGGCCTTGGGCTTCAACACACGGTAGAGGTCCTGGAACCCATCAGTGTTGATGAAGCCTCTAGAGCCGACTTCAAGGGTGATGACCTGTGTCCTGTGGGTTCTTGAACAGGCAGTCTTCAGCTCCCTATACCTGTCGATCTTCCTCGCGGTGGCATGGCCTATGTTGGTCTCATATGGGATGGTGAGCTCAATGAGGTACATGGTGGAGGAGGACCAGATGACCATGTCCGGACGCTGATCTGTTAGAGCAATGTCCTGGGGGAAACAGAAGCTGAGATTGGGGAGATCAGCGATAATCCGCATCCCTGAAGGAAGATGACGTTTGGAAAAGTCATAGATAGCTCTGAGAACATCATCATGCCTGGTGTTGAACCTCCTCAGTTCCAGAGCTGTCTTACAAGAGTTGAGGACATGGCTCAGAGACTGGTCCTGACCACAGAGCTGGCACTTGGGTGAAGACAGCTTCTTCCACCTGAACAGGTTGAGGTTATGTGGAAGAGTATCTGTCACCGCGTTCAGGGCAAACTTAAAGCACCACTCTGGAAGACTGGAGATGGCTGTGGACCAGTTCTGAGCAGGGCTTCCATCAAACACCCTTGTAGTGAATCCTTGGACAGGTAAACTGTTGGTGTGAGCCAATCTTGATGATGTGTCCTCAGCCTGGATCTTGGACTTGACCAATGAGGTGATGTGTCTCTTTGTAGCACCAGGATCTGTCTTCATCACATCCACCACATCCAAGTGGGGTCGGAAGGAGGCACGCTGCTGATTAGTCTCTGCAATGGTTTGCTCAGATGCAATGGCCCGGACAGCGGGGTCCCTTGAGCACATGTGGGAACCAGCCTTGGCAGCATGAACCTTCTTGAAGGTGGTGACCAGATGGGGGAGTTCGAGACCTCCGTTGGACTTGGGGAGGAAGAGACGGTTGGGGTCGGCGGACTTGGCAAGACCACTCCATTTCTTTAGATATCTGGTGGCAATGGGCTGCAGCGTGTTCTGCAACCAGGAGATGGCTAGGTGAGATATGGAGAGGTCCCAAGTCAAACGGGGAAGGATGGCAACCTTGAACAGTGTGAGCTTCTGTTGGCGAGTGATGGGTGTTGCATCAACCTTCTGGAGCATGGATGACAGTTTGGCGATGAGATGATCCTTGGTCTCAGCTGAGGTAGAGTGGATGGCAACAGGGGCACCAAGGAAGCAGAACGTGGTGTCCCCAAGATAGGGAATAGGCTCACCACTGAGTGTGAGCTTGGGGTTGTAAGGTTTCCCTGTAGAGGCCTTGATGGCAAGGCACACACACTTGGGGACATTAGCCCTCATCCCAGACCAGGACAGCCAGGACTCAGTGAGACTGAGTATGTGCTGACACGAGGCAGGTCCATCACCAATGAGGGAGGTATCATCTGCATACTGCAGGAGGTTAATCTTCTTCCGGTAGGAGTTTAGGGTGTAGCCCAAATGGGAACAGCGTTGGACGATGGAGTCAACCAGGGTGTTCATCACAGTGTTGAAGATGATCACTGACAGTGGGTCACCCTGGTAAACACCCAGTTGGAGTTGGATGGGGTTGGTTGTCCAGGACTTGGATGAGATGACAGCTGTGAGCCCGTCATAAAGGTTGGAGACTAGGCTGATCATCTCAGGAGGGGCATGGTAGTGGGCTAGGGAGAAGGTGATTAAATCGTGATGAACACTACCGAAGGCGTTCGCCAGATCGAGCCAACAAACGGACAAAGACTTGTGCCTCCTCTGGGCCTCACGGAGGATGGACAGCAACTTGAGGTGGTGCTCCGAACAACCTGGCACCCCGTCGATGAAGGCTTTCTGAGTGGCAGTGTTCAGGTAGTTGTTGTCCAGCATGTATGATAGCCACCTGCGCTTCACCAGGCTGGTGAAGACCTTGCTGATACATGACGTAAGGGCAATTGGGCGAAAGTTCGAGGGGTTGGTGGGGTCGTCTTGAGCCTTCATCTTGCCCTGGAGGCGGATGATGCCAACCTTCCACGGTGTAGGGTAGGTCTGTGTCATCCAGCAGCGGTTGAACATGTGAAGAAGCGCCGGAAACAGAGAAGGGCATCTCTTGATCACCTCATATGATATCTGGTCAGCTGGGCTGGGGGCAGACGATGACTTCAGATTGGTGATGACCTTCCTCAGTTCTTCCTCTGTGAAAGGGTCGGTGGACATGGGCGAGGAAGGCGGTGGACACTCTGGCATCCACTCAGGGCGGTGGAATGACCTGGCTGTGGTGGAGTAGACACGGGAGAAGTATGCTTCAGCTTCCTCTTTGCTGAAGGATGGCTGAATGGAGGAGCAGTTGTCGTTGTCGAGGATGTGGCGTGCAAACTTGTGTATATTGCGGCGACAGTCTTTCCTCATCATCTTGGCAGAGGCTTTTGAGGAGAGTTTCTTGGCTTCATTGACAAGTTTGCAGTGCTGACGAATGAGCCGGTGGAATTGGCTTGCCAAGGACCTGACCTCTTCAGGTGAGGAGCTACCCTTCCGGAGCTTGCGCAACTTCCTCTTAGCTTCCTTCTTCTCAGCTGAGATCAGCTGGATGGCCTGTTGCTTGGCAGGAGGCAGCTGCGTTCCATTGTGATGGTGACGATGGTGATAGGGTGCTGATTCACCAAACCTGGACAGCATGAACTTATACAGCTCCTGGATGATGACATTGTGCATGACATTGACATCCGTGGCGCTGACAACAACAGGGGCAATATTAGCTTCCACAAAGTTGTCCGCCTCATCCCAATGAGTTTGGGTGGAGGGGAGCTTCACACGAGGAAGGAGCACGGGGGCGGGGGAGATGTTGTGGAGGACAGGTGGATGTGGTGATTGAGTGTGGGGGTGTTGACTAGGTGTTGATGAGCAGGTGTGAGGTGATGCATTGTGGGGCAAATTAACAGGTGGTACAAGGAATGTGTTGATTTGTGGTGGATGAGGTGAGTAAGGAGCTGATGAGTGATGGATGCTAGAGGGTGAATTTACATGATCAATAGATGAATTTGGGGGTGATGTATGGCATGAACTGAAAGGTGGTACAAAACAATTCTGGGGTTGGGGAGGATTAACGGGTGGTACAACACTATTGATTATATGCGAGGAGTTGGGTTGAACAACACTACTGGCTGGATAAGATGGTGTAGGTGATACAAAACTATTGGTGTGGTGGGGTGAAGGGGACGGTACAAAACTATTGGTGGGGTGGGGTGAAGGGGACGGTACAAAACTATGGTGGGGTGGGGTGAAGGGGACGGTACAAAACTATTGGTGGGGTGGGGTGAAGGGGACGTTGCAAAACTATTGGTGGGGTGGGGTGAAGGGAGTACTACAGTACTATTGGTGTGGTGGGGTGGAGGGGGTGATACAATACTATTAGTGTGGTGAGGTGAAGGGGATGGTACAATACTATTGGTGTGGTGGGATGAAGGGGGTGATACAAAACTACTAGTGGGGTGGGGTGAGGTGGGAGATACAATACTAGTGTGGAAGGATGGGTAGGTGGATGGGACAGAGACAGTGGCATGCTCACGCCGTGATGGCAGGGGATCAGTAGGGGGGATACATTGATCTCTCTCTCTCTCTCTCTCTCTCTCTCTCTCTCTCTCTCTCTCTCTCTCTCTCTCTCTCTCTCTCTCTCTCTCTCTCTCTCTCTCTCTCTCTCTCTCTCTCTCTCTCTCTCTCTCTCTCTCTCTCTCTCTCTCTCTCTCTCTCTCTCTCTCTCTCTCTCTCTCTCTCTCTCTCTCTCTCTCTCTCTCTCTCTCTCTCTCTCTCTCTCTCTCCCTCCGAAAAATGACAACTAGGATCTCAAATGACTTTTGAAACACTTTCTGACGTATTTGCTGCACACAGCGCAGAGTAAGAAATAAAAGTATTTTGCAAGAACCTTGCAAATTCTTGGTATTTATATTGCATATGAAATTTGTCATGGAAATTGTCATCGTGATGTCTCAATAAAAATTAATGCCTGTCAACATGGCTTCTACAATGGACGCCGTTTTTCACCTCACAAAAGTGAATGCCCGCTCTTCTTTTGAAAGAGTTAGGAGGAATACAACGGTAGAAAGTTGTAGATAGACTTAATTATTGTTCTAAACAGCTGAGTGTCATCCTCAAACTTTACCTTGACGTTGGAGAAGCTGACAACGAATGAACTTTACACCAACGTGACGGAATAAGTGAGCGACTTGTGTTTGAAAACTTAGTATTTTGATATCATACTCAGTGCTCCATGCACTGCCCCTCTCTCCCACCCTGCTAACGAAAATTCACCATCAATTCGGTAATTGATACGGATGAATACAACAAAAGGTTCAAAATGATACATTTCCTACAAAATTAATAAAAAAGGCTTATGGTACAGTGGACAGTAACCACAGATCGAGGCAAATAGAATGGCTACTCTGTCAGATATACAGCATTGTCAGATAATTGCCCCCCCCCCGTACTTGGATTCGATGTGTTCCTGGTGATAACTGTGGTGTTAATAGTATTGAAGCTTGTATACAAACGAGTACTTGCAGCTGATACTAGGATTGTCAATGTTTTCAATACTAAAACTGTACAGGAGGAAGATTCAATTCATCCAAATCCATCCAGTTCTGCTCCTGGCAATATAACCCTTCCCAAAAATGAAGCAAAGGAACAGCAACTTAATCCTATGTCAGATCGGAAATTCTTTAGGAATGCATCAGCTATTTTCAATACGAGCTGTCAGTTTACATTATTGAATGTTTATGTTTATTTCAACAAGGAGCGCTGCTGTGAATATGGAAGAGACAAGTCTCTAGAAGAACTTTGTGGACAAGTGAGCGAAACCACTCTAGGTAACAAAACACCTCTAGGTGATCTGTGCACCTGTGTTGATTTCATGGCCTGTAAAATGGTAATTGTGACAGGAATATCATCAAATCACTATTCTGAAGTACAAGACGGAATAGCTTCTGCTCAGATCTTTCACCCGAATACAACGATAATTGTTCTCAACCTTGGTCTGGAAGATGAAGAGGTGAGACAACTTACTAGTTTACGCAATGTAAAAGTGGTTAGGTTTCTTTTTGAAGAGTATCCTCCTCATGTGAGAACTTTGAAGAATTTTGCTTGGAAGGTATTGACAGTCTACTTTGCATTACAAAAATACGAGATTGTTTTCTGGATGGATGCAAGTGTCCGAATCAGAGCACCATTGACCCAAAGATTACTCCATGACCTACAAGTTTTCCCTTTCAGAGCTGAAGTGTTAAAATATTTTTACGATGCTGTGTACACTTATAACAGTACCTACAAAAGGTTTGGAGTTACTTGTCGTGAGATGAGCAGAAAGTCCCAAGTCCAAGGAGGTTTTCACCTTTCTCGTAACAGCTCTTTCTTGCATAAGTATCTCTATGATGAGTATGTACAGTGTGTCCTTGACAAAGATTGCATCCATCCTCCAAACTCCACAGTTCATTGCCCAAAGAAAATGTCATTTCCACCAGAGGGAGGTCCATATCCGGAAGAGATACCAAATGCCGGCTGTTTCAGATATGACCAAAGCATATTAACCATTCTTGTATACAGAAATTTCAACATAACAGAGGATGCTCCTTGCATAGCAAGTCTTAATCACACTCTGCTTGTATACAAGTTTCCAACACAATGCTTTACCATCCAGCACTGACTGAATTATAGAACATTGAATTTACTGAGTTTGTCCTTCTTTTAGGCTGGTAACCACCCTTAGCCTAATTAGTATCTAAATTGAATAGCATCAATTGATATGCAATTGACGCATTGCTACTTTAAATTAGACAGGTACATTATTGTACAGCAATGAAGTCTTTCCGTATTCATGTATACTTCAACTGAGTCAATTTAGTGAACCATTAGTATTAGATATATGAGAGAATGGAATGATATGCCCCAAACGATTGATCTATATTTTATAGTATGTGCATGAATGTACTGTGGATGTCGTATATATAATTATGTAATATATATATATATATGGTGAGTGTATTGTATCTGTTTGTGTTTGTTGTGTGTGTATATATGTGTGTGATAGTGTGTGTATAATTAGATGTATCCTCGCTCAAATTCTAGCCTAATTTCTAATTCGCAGTGTTTTGAAATCAACCATCATTTTTCCACTTATTATAAATTAATAAGTGGAATTGTATATCGGTGATGACTACTACTGTGAATCATTCTCATCCAAGTGATAAGTGGTACATGGACAATCCCCTTTGGAATGGACACCTCCTCCCGTTGCTATGACAACAGACATCAGCCGTGGTTCTGGCAAATCTAACCTGAAATGGCTGATTCCGATATCGAGGCTCTCTGGCTGCGTCCAAATGCCCACAATGTTGCTATTGATCAACTTGAACTATATGTCTACTAACACTATCACACTTAGTCTATAATAGCAATGACAGTAACTAGTGTTCAGTTGTCAACTTTGAAGTACACATTTCTACAGCAAATATACATTACAATGTATTTGTTACGAACAGCAGATAAATTGATCTGCATGTAATGATTATTAATGAGCACACAATTGTAAAACAGGACTAAAAATTATGATTATGTAGATTATATATTTTGCTTAATGTGTGTATGTGTGTGTGTGTGTGTGTGTGTGTGTGTGTGTGTGTGTGTGTGTGTGTGTGTGTGTGTGTGTGTGTGTCTGTGTGTGTGTGTGTGTGTGTGTGTGTGTGTGTGTGTGTGTGTGTGTGTGTATGTGTGTGTGTGTGTGTCTGAAACATAATAGTCATGCACATGCTCAGTATAATTGTCATGTGGCACTGCATATACATTCATAAGTCTACACTATACATGGCTATTGGGAGCATTTGAATGGGGAAGAAATGGTGTATTCATAGAAATGGCACTGTTGCAGATAATTATAAATAACAACTTATAATTATTTTGGTTCTAATTTGGCTCAACGTTTCGACACATGTTATTGTTATGATGGAGATACATTGCATTCTAGAACTGTTCATTTTAAGTACAAGCAACATAGTAATGTATACGATATTACCAGTAGAAGGCTGATGACGTAATAAGCAATGAGCACCATGTGACGTTGATCACGTGCAATAACACGTGTTCGATATTTGGCGGAGATCGGACTAGCGTGAGTGCATTTTGCTTGAGCGTAATTGGAAACTTTTTCAATCGTGAGAATTGATCAGGAAGGAATTGAGTATGAAGGGTTCTTCTTATTCCCTATGAACAGATGATGTCCCTTTCCTGGAGCTCCGTGTGGAGTAGGAGAATGAAGTGATGGCAGAAGGATCGAACTCCAGATGTGGTCCGAAAGACAGTTCGACGAATTTTTGCTTGTGTCTATTACCTATATTTTGTACATAACCGTGATTGAAATATCAAGGAACGGATGCATTTTAACTGTATATTTGAGCGACATTTTCAATAGAGTGGTTCACTTATGTTGTTCTGTGTACAATTATACATTATTTACACTGTTGTCATTGTCGTTGTTGTTGTTGTTGCTCCTAGACTATCATAATTCTATACTGCCCTCTAGTACAGTGTGAGGTGATACAGACCTTAAGGTTCCCCTACATATTGATATGCCCCCTACAGTGTATCCATGTGTACCCTCTAGTGGTAGGGAGTCCTTAGTTTGGTGTATGATTTTACTAGTTACTTGAATTTGTGAATGTGAGTAATATAAATGATGAAGTGTAAATATTATAGGTGGACAGAGCTGTGTTGTGTACATATACCTGTCTTTCAGGAGAAAGATTTAATTGTTGTAATTCATCACAGTATCATGTAGAAGACATGCATGGATGTGTCTGTGTGGTGGAGGTGGATTATGTAAGGTGGTGCAGGGTATATTTGAGTCGGACATTGACTATTGTTTATATTAGTAAACTGTACCTTGAAGCCTGTCTGGTTGCCTATTGCCACATTAGGTTGTGGTTTGTTAAGATAAGGAATGTCTCATCTGACTGCTGACATGTACCTGGAAGACCATCCCTCATTTGGTGTATATATTTGTTTGCATATATACATAATACCTAATTAAAGCAGTGTGCATGTAATAACTTGCTAATTATTACCTACCTTAGGTATTTGAGGAGTGTAACAGCAGACAACCCTCACAATACATACATTATATGCATATGTAGTATGTGTGGGATGTTTACTGGTAATTAGTATCCCCAGCCAGCTGTGTATTGTAATAAATACATGGATATACGTTTGAGTACATGTAACAAGGTGTATTGTGTACTTGTGTACGTACATACCTGTGTGGGCTGCATACTGCCAGTGGCACCACAAGTTTGAGACAGTTTCATGGCTAATGTATTCAACTATCCAGACTGAGGTGGATGGTGTGCCTATGTACCTGAGTGGGTTTGTACTGATACAGGCCAAGGTGGTCACAATCCTGAAACAGTTGCCTGCCTACAACCATCTCTGTTTATTGTAATCTGTTTTAGATGTTGATATATTTCAACCTACCCATCTTCAAAATATGTCTCAATAAATTGTATATAATACACTGTGTACACACGTACACATATTATGTACA
The DNA here is from genome assembly GCA_964020155.1 of Chondrilla cf. caribensis. Taxonomy (NCBI): domain Eukaryota; kingdom Metazoa; phylum Porifera; class Demospongiae; order Chondrillida; family Chondrillidae; genus Chondrilla; species Chondrilla cf. caribensis. Next base: position 4,264,639 of record OZ026559.1, read on the forward strand.
CTCAACTCAGTCTGCATACATTGACGATTTAATATTACTATAATATTTGACATATTCGCTGCTCTGATAGTGGAGACAAAGACTTTATATTGTGTTAAATTTAGATTAGTTATGTACTCTATTGACAAGTATATAATGTGTATATAGTAGGTCCATTGCTCTGCATGATAATGGCGTGTGTATAAAGCCATTTTCAATTGATAATGTATTCAAATCATGAAGTTTATGAATTAATACTATGAATAATTATGTGAAATCACAATAATAGTTGAATTACTCAAAGTGAAGCTTACTATACTACAAATTCATGCATGTGTCATGAGTTTTGCATGTTCCATACTGTTGCACAATGTATTATTATGATGTCCTATACAGGTAGGTGCATTGTGTGTTAGATTCAAAACTGTTGCATTCCAATGTCCACCTCAATGCACAAAGTCTCAAACAAGAAATAACTACCACCTTTACAATGCACCAGGTGTGACGTTTGGTGAGTGACCTAAATGTGATCGCCATGGGTCACCTAATCAGCTCATGATCCTCCTACACTCTGCCCTCCATATATAATTGCATGTAAACCATTACGTAGTCAGTAATTCCGTTCATGGTCAATTTATCGTACTTACACAATTGTGATGGAGCAGAAAAGTGTTTTGATCATCTCTTGTAATTGCACTTGGAAGTATAATGGAGGTTGCCTGCCAATGGGACCACCACATGATCAGTAAAACTTGCATATGCTGCACTGAAGTGGTCTTGTCAGAGCTTACAGTAGGTGAATGATGGTCCACAAGTACTAGCTGTGATTCCAGGTGGAAGCGTCCACGTAAACAAGAAATCAGGCTGGTTTTCATTTGACTGACTGAAAGGACTTCCATGTGTCCACCTTGCCCCATGGTTGCACCATAGATACTCCATACTATGCAACCCGAGGATGATTTTTCATAGCATGAAAAACTAAATTCTGTTCATAGCATGAATGAATTATCCAGTGCACGAGAGCATATTCTGTGCAAGTCGTTCCTTTAGTGTGCAACGGAGAGAAATCCTGATTTCTGTACAATTACGATTAATTATGGATGGTTGGCAGCACTGTGTTTGGTGTGCAACTAATATCATTCACATTGTTTGCCTATTTTGTCCAAATTCATGCCGTATTCTTTCATTTTCAATGATATAATATGATACGTATAATATTATAGATAGCTGTGTAGTCCACATGTACAAATCTATGTTGTGATAAGTGTAGTTTATTACCGGGTATGTCCTCCATGGATAGGTACCAAGTGAGCACTCTTCAGGAAGTGGGCCTTTGTAGTTGGTGAAGTAGGCTATGATGACACTAGATGGTTTAGCCCGATTGGTGGGGCAGGGTGGAAGCCATTGAGGAGTTTGCATGATAGTTGTCGGTATGTAAGCTTTAATGGACTTTGGCATGCACACTTCCAAGAGATCATCATAGCAATCTTCGAACTACTTCAGTTTCTAGTTCTCATTCCAAATTTGGTGATTGATGTAAGGGGGAGGGGGTGACGGAGATCTGTTTTGACCATTTGGGGGTCAGCACCATACATCTCTGTAATCATCTACACATAAATGTTATCAAACATTTATATGATACCATTTGAATCATAAAGTATAGAATTGCAAGTGCTATGCCTACATACAAAAGGAGTATGTCAATATTAATTGTAATGTGATTATGCATAGTGTTGTGTGTAGAACATTATTGAAATGATAACTATATAAAATGAATAGCGAGAGCATAGCATACTGCTGCACATATTTATTGATATCAAATGTGCTATCTACTGAAAGTTTTGTCGTTGAAAAATTTGCCTCATCTCCAACTTCTCTTTGTGATACAGCACCTGTATTATCCATGATACTATGGGTAGGGCAGTGTAGCGTAGTACAAAGTAGAGAGATTTGGTGAAGCTCTGAGTCTCTTCTCCATATTTACTCAAATGTAGTATAAGTGTAATACTGAATGTTATTGATCCAAATCCAAAGACAAGTACTGCTATGAACATGAGTAGCAGTATCTGTCGAAATGCTTGTTTTGGTGTGATTCTGTATTCCTCTTCTTTGATGAATATTTGATCAATTGTGAAAGGAATGGATGTTATGACGATGCATACAAACATTGCACACCACACTGTGAGGATGGTAAATCCGTACAAGTGTGGATTAACACTCACTAACAGGAGTTGAAATGGAAGATGTAGTAATAGACCAATTACACTCATGTAGATCCCCCAGAGAGATATTGTTGTAATGATTCTGTGTTGTTTTCTTCCACAGCATTTTGTAAATATGCTCCATGTTCTGGGAATGGGAAATGTAATGTACTTGGTGTGAATGTAGGAGAGCATTAGGGAGCTGATTAGCATAAACCCCAAAGCAAAGTTTGATGTTGTACAATTTGAGATTATATCAGTATTTGTATATGGATAACATGTTGTTGTGAGTAATTTGAGTATCATGTAGATGTTGAAGATATGAGCAAGACTTGCTACAGCCCAGAAGATTGGCACTTTAGCTTTGCTCCTACTTTGTTGTAGACTCTTGATCAGTTGTCCTCCCTTGGTGTAGAGTAGGAACGGAGCTAGTAGACCAAGAGTGCCAATCAGAACATAGAATCCTTGATTTGGAATGCGAAAGTCTGTTCCCTGAGGCATCGTGTGTTTTACCCGACATCATCATATCCAAGTTCTACCCCAGACGTCATATCCATGTATAACACCCCTGATGATCTCTCTTTGGATTGACTTTCCAGCTTTCCATGAATCACTGACAAAATCTACATTTTATTTTAAGAAAGAATGAGATTCACGTCAACAGACCCAGTACATATCAGTTATGTTGAACAAGAATGGATGAACTGATGCAAGAAATTACGTTGTTGTCCACATGTCTTACCTTGCTTAATATAGTCTGCATGTCAAGGATTGTACATGTATGCATGTATACATAATGTATAAGATATATGCAACAACATTATATACCTGTATAGTGACAGGTCCTAATGTTGGATTGCCATCAGGAATGAGTGGAGTTTTGATGCAAGCAATCTGGGATGGAAAGTATAAAGGCGAAGATTTGTTGAATAACAGGTAGTAGGTCACAGTGGGTAGGTATTCTCCAAATTCTAGTAATGTTCCTTCACTGTCAATGCTATATATCGGTGTAGTGGTCCACATGTACCAATATATGTTGTGATAAGTGTAGTTTATTATCGGGTATGTCCTCCATGGATAGGTCCCAAGTGAGCACTCTTCAGGAAGTGGGTCTGTGTAGTTGGTGAAGTAGGCTATGATGACACTAGATGGTTTAGCCCGATTGATGGGGTAGAAGGCAGTGAGGAGTTGTTGATAGTTGTCGGGATAAGCTTTGATGGAGTTCAATATTTCCAAGGGATCATCACAAACTTGATAGTGATCACATCCTCCACAAGTACCTTCTATGAGGATAGTCCACAGAACCAGTATTATTGCTCCACTCATTCTTCACTCAATTGTACCTGGTCACACAT
>OZ026559.1:4273173-4390673 GCA_964020155.1 Chondrilla cf. caribensis
TTAGCCATTTCAGATCACCTACCTATTCTTCTTGAAATCTCTTGGAAATTAACTAAACTACCCATAAAAACCATGAGACGCAGGTCATTTAAAAATCTAAATGTAACTGAATTCAATGAAGACATGTCCAAACTACCTTGGTCTATTCTTGAAGTGTTTGATGATGTTGATGACAAACTCATGGCTTTTGAATCCCTATTAACCGACATCCTGGATCTTCATGCCCCATTGAAGTCAGTACGCATCAAAAAGAATCCTGCCCCTGGATTTCTAGATCCATTAGAGATGATATGGACAAAAGAAATAAACTTCTGAAGAAATTTCGTTTACATCGTACTCCAGAGAATTGGGAATCTTACAGAGCTCAGCGTATAATCTTGTAACAGCCCGCCAGCGACTTGCCAAGAGAAATCACTTCCATCAGCTTATTGCAAACAATTCCCATCCATCCACTCTCTGGCAAGCCCTCAAAATGGCCACTTGTATCCGTCCAAATTCTGACTCCTGGAGTGCTTTCAGTTCATCCCATACTTCTATTGCCAACAGTCTGAACGATCACTTTCTCTCCATCAGTACTTGTTCAAATAATGACTTACCCTTTCCTACAACTAGTTATGATTACTCAACCCCTTTAAGTCTCACCCCAATCAGTACGGAATCGTGTGAAAAAGCTCTGCTTGATCTTAAACTGAATAAATCTACAGGATCAGACAACATACCAGCCTTAGCTCTCAAAATCTCCCATAAAGTTATTGCAAAACCACTTTCCTCAATTATCAATACATCGATCACTTCTTCTTCTGTTCCCTCCTCCTGGAAACATGCTTTAGTTAAACCTCTACACAAAGGTGGTGACCGTTGCCAACTGTCTAACTATAGGCCAATTGCCCTACTCCCTCTCTGTAGCAAAATTCTTGAGCGTTGTGTCAAAAATCAACTCTGTGATCATTTAACTACCAACAAGATTCTCCACCCTCTACAGTCAGGTTTTCGTCCAGGTCACTCAACTGAAACCACTCTTCTTCACTATACCGATACTTGGTACAAAGCTCTGGACCGAGGAGAATACATAGCAGTAGTGTTCCTTGATGTATCAAAAGCATTTGATACCGTTAATCATTCTCTCCTCCTAAAAAAACTACATCTTATTGGTTTGGACCCATCTGCTACTAAATGGTTTGAATCCTACCTTCACAAGCGTTCTCAAGTCACCTGTATTAATGAGTCTTCTTCCACCCTTGGTTATCCCTCTTCTGGAGTGCCCCAGGGCTCTATACTTGGCCCCTCCCTCTTCTCAATTTTCATCAACGACCTTCCATCTGTATTAACTGGCTCAACAACTGTTCTGTTTGCCGATCATACCACCCTATTCCTCAGCGGAAATGACATCAGTGAGGTAACTATTACTCTCCAAACCACAATTGATCTTGCCACCATGTGGATGTCAAAAAATGGTCTAAAAGTTAACCCTCTAAAAACTAAGTCCATGCTCATCCATTCAAGCCGCAAAAAGAACATACTGTCCATCAACAACAGGCCAATAGAACAAGTACGCTCATTTAAATTCCTTGGTGTAACTCTTAATGACACGCTAACCTGGAAAGATCATGTCGACTCTGTTGCTGCCAAAGTTGGTAGAAATATTCAGCTCTTGAGAAGACTGTCTTGGTTCCTTCCTCGACCTACCTTGCTGTTATTCTTCCACTCATATATCCAACCATCCTTTGACTACTGCGATGTAGTGTGGAATAGTTGCTCTAAATATGAGTCTGATCGTCTGGAGAAACTACTGAATTATGCAGCTAAATCAATACTACGTAAAAGACATGACTTTTCATCGACAACTGCCAGAGAAATTCTTGGTCTGTCAACCCTACAATGCAAACGTAAATTTCATCTACTTTGTCTCACCTTCAAATCAGTCAACTGTCTCCATCCAACATACTTATCTGACCTATTTTTCGCCTTCACTCATCATCACAACACCAGAAACCCGGGCCAACTTAAATTACCACCTATGAGATCCTCCTTTGGTCAACGCTCCTACAGCTACTCTGGAGCCTTGCTATGGAACTCCCTTCCAGCTGTTGCCCATCAAGCAAGAACAATAAAAGATTTTGTGAATATTATTAAACACATTAGTATATAATTATAGGTTACTACCCGCCTACGAGGGAGGTATCGTATTTACTGCGCGAGACCCGAGGGCGCGAAGCACCCGAGGGCGAGAGCAGTAAATACGATACCTCCCGAGGTAGGCGGATAGTAACCTATTTATCGCCAAATAAACGCCCAAAAGCGCGGGAAGTTTCACTGTTTCATCTCGAACTTGGAGATTTCTGATATCCAGTTTAGTTTTGTTTTATTGAGAATTACCCATGTCTGGCAAGAAACGCAAAAACAATGAAGAAAAGAAGGGAGCGAAATTATCTAGGTTCAATTTTGATTGTGATGCCGACTTTGAGGACCTAAGTCGAGGCTACATCCCTCCGAGTACGGCTGCGGACACGGCCAAGTGCGTGAAACTGTTCAAAGATTGGACGATAGAGCGGAATCTAGCCTACCCTGAGGACCAAATTCCTGATGACATTCTTCTGACGGACAACGCGAAGGATTTGTGCAAGTGGCTATGTCGTTTCAGCGCTGAAATCCGCAAGAAAGATGGGAGTCGCTACCCACCGAAAACAATACAGCATTATTTAGTCGGCTTACAGCGACACATCCGCGAAGAGAAGAGATGTTCCTTCGATTTCATGAAGCAAAGCGAGTTTGTTCCTTTGAAGAATTTACTAGATGCTTTGTACAGGAAATTGCATTCAGAAGGCGTTGGTTGCTCTTCAAGCAAAACAGAAGCATTAACAGACATTGATGAAGAAAAATTATGGTCTACAGATATTCAAGAACTACTTGACTTCTAACTTTTACTTTAAATTTCAGTTGCTGATGCTCTACTGTACTAGTGTTGTGTCGCCTTTTTGCTATAATGATATTCATTTCTTGGAATGCGCAAAATTGTAATAGCTTATATAACACCTTGCAATTACTGCCCTTTTAAGGTAAAAACTGGGCGCTTACGCGATACTGTCCCTGCGCGCACGTGCGCGCCGGGCAAGTATCAAATTTACTGCCCAGGCGGTGCCTTTGATGTTTGACCTCATCAGGCGATAACTTATACATATTGCCTAAATTTTACATTTATATCTCGTAGCTGCCTGCATGTACCTATTATTGATATATTATGTATTTACTCATTAATATTATTATAATTATCAATGTAATTTAATATTATTCATTTATCTACATGTGGATCTTTCTTTTACTTTTTAACCTTGTATCCTTTTTTTTTTTTTTTTTTTTTTTTTTTTTCTTATATAATATTATATTATACGTATATATATATATATATATATAAAAGGAAAGAGAGAAAGAAGAAAAACTATGGCCTAGAAATACATATCACACACAATTCTAAATTATGAAGTAGAGCTACAGCCTAACACAGAAACAGAATTAAAACCTTGTATCCTACGTCTGTTTTTTTTTTGTTTTTTTTTTTTCTTTTTTTCTTTCTTTTTTTTGTGGGCGCCTAGTATAGTAGCCCCCAGGGCTAAAGGCTCACCCACGTTAAATAAGATTCCATATCCATATCCATATCCATATATATTAGTCTGCAGTGTACATGTTCATACATTTCTTAAACATGATAGTCATGCACATGCTCAGTATACTATAAAATTTACATGCTAGTGTCCAGCTAGTAAGTGGTACATGGACAATCCCCTTTGGGACGGACAGGGTTGTCACTCCTCCTCCCGTTGTTGTGACAACAGACATCAGCCGTGGTTCTGGCAAATCTTACCTGAAATGACTGATTCCCATATTGAAGCTCGCTGGCTGCGTCCCAATAGTTGGTGCAGTGTTGCTATCGAACAACTTGAGCTATATATCTACTGACAGGACTCAGTCCACAGTAGCATTGATAGTGAGTAGTGTCTGCTAATTACCCAGATTTCAGCATCATAAATATGCAATTTCACAGCAAATATAACATAGGATTGATTATATATAAACACACTGATCATTAGTTTGATTCATAATATAATTATTAATAATATTATATCCAATTTCTATAATAATAATAATGATTATTGACTAAACAGTATATACAATACTATTATGCTGTGGCGTATAATTGCCTGCCTGAACACAATAGTCATACACATGTTCAGTAATGTAATCATGTAACACTGGACATATACAGCTGTGTACATGATGGCACATACTGCTGTACATACATAACTAAAAACATCATAAAAATGATGGATATATTAGTTCCGAGTTCGGTTCAATACGTTTTGACAAGGTGTTATGTTTTAGTGGAAATACATTGCCTTTTAGAGCTGTCTATTATCAGTAAAAACATGGTAATGCATGCGATATTGACAAAGTGGGTGATGACGCAACGAGCAACGCACCATGTGACGTTGATCACGTGCAATAACACGTGTTCAGTATTTGGCAGAGATCGAATGAGTGTGAGCGCCTACTTTTTGTTTGAGCGTATTTTCGAAACTTGTGAGAATTAATCAGTAAGGAAATGAGAATGAAGGATTCGTCGTATTCCCTTTGAGAACAGATGAGGTCCCTTTCTTTGGAGCTCTACGTGGAGTAGGAGAATGAAATGACGGAAGGATTGAACTCCGGATGTTGTCCGAAGAGACAGTTTAAATATTTTGCGTGTGTCTATTCCGATCTTTTACACTGACTAATCCTGTTAATAATATGAAGAAATTGATGCTTTATTGATTATATGTGTATATTTGAGCGATATAATTCCAAGAGTGGTTCGCGATTGATGTTTAGTGTGCAACTTTGTGGTTATTCCCCTGGTTACCAGGTATGTCCTCCATGGATAGGTCCCAAGTGAGCACTCTTCAGGAAGTGGGTCTGTGTAGTTGGTGAAGTAGGCTACGATGACATCAGATGGTTTAGCCCGATTGATGGGGTAGAAGGCATTTAGGAGTTGTTGATAGTTATCAGCATAGTAGCACAGCCTTAGTCTTGTATAACTTCCACTGTGCGATGAAAAATCGGAAGTTGGGCGGAATTGTGTCTGGTTAACGAGACTAGCACAACCTAGTATATACATAATAATATTATGTGTATATTATTAGACTTGGTCCCACTGCTATACAGGCTGCAAACACTATATTCCTATTATGGATTTTTATACTGTCTGTAAACTTGAATTTTGATATGAAAATACTTATATTCTGTAACAGTTGTAACAGTTTCATCATTTTATTTCATGTACTCTTCAATTATTAAATTTAACCCCTTTCCAGATTTACATACAGCTGTTTTCCCACGTTGTGAGGTAAAAGCAATAAACATAACCTTTTCATGCCAACCCTCATACAGGGAAGGACTGTAGGTGATGCTTCAAAACAGCTCACACTCAGGAGGCAACATGTTCACTTGGGAATTAACCTAATTCCAGCTGCTTTCAATCCACGAACTAATAAAAAAATGCATGACCTATTTATGCATTAACTCTGGTTTAAGCCTGCTACATCCACTGAAATAGTACTGATTAATATCCTTATTTGTTTGTTTTAAGGGGAACTAAGGGTTGCAAGTTTGTGAACCTCAGTTAACATTGTGTTGAGTATTGTTCAATTTTGAAACAGCTGATGGAAATTCATAGTAAAGCAACTCAATCCAGGGCTGTTAAATATTATTATATTATATATTATAAAATGACCTGTTTTTTATTCCATATTTAATGTTTTCACAATTTTAGTTTCTTTTGTTCGATTCTATACACTTGTATACCATATTGAAATATTATTATAGTGACAGTGCACGTTAGACCATTGCACAACTTAATAAGTAATAATCCATGTTAACCGCTTAGCTTATACTCCTGGTTCATATATGAATAAGGTCATACAATTATACCTGTTTAATTGCTGGATGCATAACACTGCACTTCATGATGACTATGTACATGCATGTTTCGTGTGCCCTCCAACAGGAAGACGCATTGATTAATAGGATTTGGGTTATGTTTCCATGATTCACACATCCACCGTGATACAAATTATTGGGTACAATTCATAATTTTGTTGAATGAATTGTTCGACACACTTAGTGAACGTTCGTTATTATTAATTTTGTCTGTTATTTTGTGCCGGAAAACTGTAGTGGACAAAGAGGTTGTATAATTGTTTCTTTATATACAATTGATATCATAATCGTAATTCAAGATCATTATGAAGATTTGATACAATTTCAACCTTGAGCTCGAACTGTTCAATGTACACTTTAGCAAGGTTCCGTTTGAACCATAATGCATAATTGCGACACTATACAGTTGCCGTAGCAACATAACATGGCAGCAGGAATGTTTCCCAAGAGATCTAGTAGACCCCATACCTAGAGCATTGTGCTGACAAAGCACCTAATTGAATGTGTTGTTTCATCCAACACTGCATATTTTATACCAATACAATTCAGTATTGTACACCTGTGATATCAATGCCGGTCCCATGTGCGTGCTAATGTCGCTGTGTTACTTGTTAATCATCTCCAGCATAGAAAGTTCAGCGATGACAAAATCTAATACTCTTGTCTTTCTGTCCCTTTCTCTTCTCTCTAGCTGCTGTTTGTCCCAAGAGAAGCAGTCTCAACCTTCTCCATCTCCTCCTTCTCCCAGTTCTGACCAGTGTAATGCAGGATACTTGTTACAAGGTCCACTGGTAGGTCCTCCTGGTCGTGATGGAGCTCCCGGTCATGATGGGGTAGCAGGTCGCGATGGCAAAGATGGCTCTCCGGGGATACCATCTCCTCCAGGCCCCCCAGGCCCCCAAGGTCCCCCAGGTCCCCCTGGTCCTAGTGATGGTCTTCCTGGCTCTCCTGGACTCCCTGGTCCAGCTGGTCCCACTGGTCCTCCAGGCTCTCCAGGTCCCAGTGGAGTCAACCTTGATGAACTTCGTGAGATTGTTCATTTGATGGCTAAAGAAGAACTGAAGAACTTGTGAAGGTTGTTGTGGAGTATGATAAACTGTGTCCCACAAATGAGCCTACCCCCTCCACACCTACATATAACCCACTAAAATCCTCACCAACTCCTAAGGAACCTAATTCCCTACCCACATTACCTACCAGGACCACAAGGCGATGTGCTCAAGGTCTGACTCGTAGCGATCCAGGTCAATCTTGTCGAGATATCTATCAGTGCAACCCATACCTCAGCTCAGGCTACTACTGGATAACCACAAAACATCGAATAAGATACTATGAAATACTCCACTTTGTCTACTGTCAGATGGAAGACAAGAATTGTGGATTGCGAGGAATGATGAGAGTTGGGTTCTTGAACATGACAGACTCTGCAGTCAGCTGCCCTCCTTCGTTGATCATGACCAATCAATCAGGGAAGAGACTTTGCATCAGTTCGGTGGGTCGGGATCAGTTTTATTCAGTGGAATATGAAACTTACAATAAAAGCTATGATTATGTTTGCGGAAGAGCTGTTGGCTATTCTTACCATACTCCGCATGCTTTTTATTTCAGTAACCCAGATAGAAGGATGTTCACTTCAATTGACCAACCTTATGTTGCTGGATTGTCCATTACTTACAGAGCCAATGGCAAACGCAAACACATTTGGTCCTTTGCTGGTGGGGCATATGGAAAGCAGCCATCTGGTAATAACTGTCCTTGTAATACTGGTGGTGATCGACCCCCTCCTTATGTTGCCAATAACAACTACTACTGTGAGACCAGTCGCTTGATCGCATCAAAGGAGAGAATTTGGTACATGAACAACACTCTTTGGGACGGGAAGGACTGCTATCCCACATCTCGATGTTGTGACAACAGACGTCAGCCGTGGTTTTTGACTGCTCTACCAGATCGTGTGAATACCAATATTGAAGTACGCTGGATGGATCCACAGTATAGAAGCAATGGCATGGTTGGCATCGAACTGCTAGAATTGTATGTGTACTAACTATAGTGCGGTGTGGAACATTAATTGGTTAGCATCCACACATGATAAGTGCAGAACCAGATATGTTGCTCTGACACATGATACATGATAATCAATGAAGGAAATAAACAATACATATGACTGGGTATTATCTAGTCTATAAGGATGAAATGAAAGTACTGGTCAGGGCGAGTCTTATAGACTTGCCCTATTGTGCTCCTTAGTGCAAGTCTTGGCTCTCTGGAGAAAGAAACTGGAAACTGGTTATATTGACAAACGATGACAAAAATATGCTAGCCCTACGAAGGACTATGTAGTTTGCTTTCTGACAGTTCTTGAAAGTGCTTCACATGGCCCTTTCCTTGAGTGTGGCTTGTAACATCATTAAACCCCCATGTGCTGCACTGAAGTAGTCTTGACAGAGCTTACAGTAGGCAAATGATGGTCCACAAATACTGGCTGTGATTCCAGGTGGAACCGTCCACGTAGACAGGAAATCTCGCTGGTTTTCATTTGGCTGACTGAAAGGACTTCCATGTGTCCAACTTGCCCCATGGTTGCACCATAGAAACTCCAAACTACACAATCTGAGGATAATTTATTCATAGCATAAAGAATTAAATTTTATTCATATCATGAATAAATTATCCATTGCATGAGTGCATATTCCGTAAAAGTCGTTCCTTTATCGTACAACGGAGAGAAATCCTAATTTCTGTACAATTGCGAATAATTACCTATGGTTGGCAGCACTGTGTTCGGTGTGCAACAATTATTATTCACATTGCATATTTTGTCCAATTGCAAATTCCTGCAGTATTCCTTCATTTTCAATCAATGATCTTATATGATACGTATAATAATATACATAGCTGTGTAGTCCACATGTGCAAATCTATGTTGTGATAAGTGTAGTTTATTCCCGGGTATGTCCTCCATGGATAGGTCCCAAGTGAGCACTCTTCAGGAAGTGGGTCTGTGTAGTTGGTGAAGTAGGCTATGATGACACTAGATGGTTTAGCCCGATTTATGGGGTAGAAGGCATTGAGGAGTTGTTGATAGTTGTCAGGATAAGCTTTGATTGAGTTCAATATTTCCAAGGGATCATCACAAACTTGATAGTGATCACATCCTCCACAAGTACCTTCTATGAGGATAGTCCACAGAACCAGTATTATTGCTGCACTCATTCTTCACTCAATTGTACCTGGTCACACATGGGAGACAACAATAGTGAATGACTCTTATTATACAGTCAGCTATATTATTGCAAATTTTCACCTTCCATTCAGGATGTTTCCGATATTTTTGGATCACAATTTACTAATAATAATATAATAAGAATCAATCGGATTCCTATTTTCACTTTCAAAATTATCCCTGACAAAACTGATTGTACAATACTGATTTTATTTGCTTTCGAGTTCAGCTCCTCCTGAGCTGATAGTCCACACTAGAATAGGTATGCATCCTACCACGTCTTACACAGTTGTAGCTAGCTAGAGTGTATAATGAGCATAATAATATGGTAACACTTTGGTACATGCAATGTTCATGGTATGAACTCCAACTGTTACAGGCCTACAGCTGCTGCAGACTGCACCTCATTCATCCAACCCTTCAAAGCTTTTTGGGCGTTGGATAAAAAATGGGGTGGTCTCTTCAGAGTTGAATTCCAAGAGAACCGGGCTACGGTTTTCAACCAGACTCTTGGCTGAAGGTAGGTTTCATGTTTACTGTAATATACAGAGAGTACCTGGTAGACTAGTGACTTGTGTTGTCGCGGGTCACTGATATAATAATATTATGATACATTCCACTCACACTTTTGCATGTACATTACATTTGATGATGCATTTTACACACATTTTTGCATGTACATTACCAGTGATAATTATAGATTTCACTATTGCTCTCCATGGACTGTCCACATCAAACTTAATACCAGAGGTACTGACAATTGTACTCTCTCCTGGAGATGGTTTGGACCAGGTGGGGACCAGCAAGATAGGTCTTAAGCTTGTCACTTGTCACACTGTGCTTCACCTACATCAATACATTACAAGTGATAATACATAAATTAAATCTTTTATGTACCTACACTAACCTCGTTATTCTCTAGCAGGATTATTCCGCAAAGGATAAAAGATGTGTGACTTAGCTATACCCTACGAAAGATAATTCCCTTCTTCCAGAACATCATTCTATTGCTTGAAGGTCACAGAACCAAATTCACAAAACAGCACTTTCACAGTCCAGAGTGTGTATGTATGTGGCTGTGTTTGTGTGTGTGTGTGTGTGTGTGCGTGCGTGCGTGCGTGTGTGTGTGTGTGTGCGTGCGTGCGTGCGTGCGTGCGTGCGTGCGTGCGTGCGTGCGTGCGTGCGTGCGTGCGTGCGTGCGTGCGTGCGTGCGTGCGTGCGTGCGTGCGTGCGTGCGTGCGTGCGTGCGTGCGTGCGTGCGTGCGTGCGTGCGTGCGTGCGTGCGTGCGTGCGTGCGTGCGTGCGTGCGTGCGTGCGTGCGTGCGTGCGTGCGTGCGTGCGTGCGTGCGTGCGTGCGTGCGTGCGTGCGTGCGTGCGTGCGTGCGTGCGTGCGTGCGTGCGTGTGTGTGTGTACATTCATTTAAATGGCAGATAAATACTCACTGATGTTTGTTAAGTTCTGATTTTGGCTCAACGTTTTGACAAGGTGTTGTTTTATGATGGGGATACATTGCATTCTATAGTTGTCCATTAACAGTACAAGCAACATAATAGTAATGTATACGATATCACCATTATAAGGCTGATGACGTAATAATCAATTTGCACCGAATGACGACGGTCACGTGCAATAACACGTGTTCGATATTTGGCGGAAATCGAACCAGTGCGAGTTTTGTTTGAGCGTATTTGGAAACTTTTTCAATCGTGAGAATTGATCAGGAAGGAAATGAAAATGAAGGATTCTTCGTATTCCCTTTGAACAGATGATGTCCCATTCTCGGAGCTCCGTGTGTTGAAGGAGAATGAGATGATGGCAGAAGGATCGAACTCCAGATGTGGTCCGAAGACAGCTCGACGAAATTTCGTGTGTGTCTATTGCCGATATTTTTTTACATTGACTAACCAGGATTGAAATATCAAGAAAAGGATACTTTTTAACTGTATAAGTATATAATTGAGTGACACTTTATAGAGTGGTTCGCTTTTGTTGTTCAGTGTACAGCTATACAAGTATACATTATTTACATTGTTGTCGCTGTTGTTGTCGTTGTTGCTCCTAGGTTATCAATATTCTATACTGCCCTCTAGTACAGTGTGAGATGATACAGACCTTAAAGTTTGGATATTGGATATTACATATTGGTATGTCCCCTACAGTGAATCCATGTGTACCCTCCAATGGTAGGGAGTCCTTAGTTTGGTGTGTGCTTTTACTAGTTACTTGAATGTCAGTAATACAGTTGAATTTGAGTAATATTAATGACGGAGTATATATATTATAGGTGGACAGAGGTGTGTTGTATGCATATACCTGTCTTTCAAGGGAAAAATTGAATTCATATTATCATTAAGATGGCATGCATAGATGTGTTGTGGAGGTGGATTTGGTAGGGTGGTGCAGGGTGTATTTGAGTTGGACATTGAATATTGTTTATATTAGTAAACTGTACCTTGAAGCCTGTCTGGTTGCCTATTGCCACATTAGGTTGTGGTTTGTTACTGTAATGAACGTCTCTCATCTGACTGCTACCATGTACCTGGAAGACCATCCCTCATTTGGTGTATATGTTTGTTTGTATATATACATATTACATAGGTGGCTGAAATAGGGGGGGTCAGGGGGCCATGCCCCCCCCACTTATCACAAAGGTGAAGCCAAGAATGTCTATGTAGAGTATTGCATGCATGGACAATATTAATCATGAGTTCAGCACCATGGCCTTTAGGCCCCCCACTAAACCATTCCTCCGCCTATGTATTATCTAATTAAAGCAGTGTACATGTAATAACTTGCTAATTATTACCTACCTTAGGTATAGGAGGAGTGTAACAGCAGACAACCCTCACAATACATACATAGGCATATGTCTATAGTGTGTGGGATGTTTACTGGTAATTGGTATCAAATAATTACATGCATATATGTGTTTGAGCACATACAGCATTGTATATTGTGTACATGTGTACATACATGTGTGGGTTGCATACTGCTAGTGGCACCACAAGGTTGAGACAACTACAAGGCTATTCCATTCAACTATCCAGACTGAGGTGGATGGTGTGCCTATGTACCTGAGTGGGTTTGTACTGATACTGGCCAAGGTGGTCACGTTCTTCAAATGGTTGCTTGATTACAACCATCTCTGTTCATTTAAGCTGTTTAAATGTCCACGTATTTCAACCTACTCATCTGCAAAATATGTCTCAATGCATTGAATTGTACCCTCAACTCAGTCTGCATACATTGTCGATATAATATCCTTATTATTGCAATATTATAGCATATGCGCTGCTCAGATAGTGGAGTGGGTATAAAGTCACTTTTGAATGTGCTAAAATTGGACTAATTATACCATTTTGACATTGCTAAGTATCATTTTGTTCAACAAATGTTTGATGAAACATAGTATATAATTGTTGCCATGTTTATTTATTTCCTGGAGAAGTCTCTGTACCTCATGCCATGCAATGTTCAGATGCCACCAGATTCACCTGCACAAGAGAGAGAAGAAAACCTTATGATCTGAGTATTATTATCAGAATGACATCTCAATAGCAGTAATCTTGAATTCCTATACAGAAATAATAAATCAATTGAAATGATATGATATGTTATAAATCAATGATTGTAGGTCTCAATTTCAACTTGGTACTATCTGGAGTAGACCTTAGGGAGTCTTATATACAATATGTCCATACTCTCATGCATTTGTCATGTGTTTTACGTGTTTTATGCATATATGAATTTATACAACATTCCAAAGCCCACCTTAATACATGAATCTCAGGAAACAGGAAATAACTTCCTTTACAATGCACAGGTGGCAGATTTGGTGTATTGCTTGACTTTCCGAAGTGTGATGGGGACGAATCACCTGATCTGCTTAAACATGATCCTCCTACACTCTGCACTACATAGGTATAATAATTGCGTGCAACTATAAGCAAACTAGTTTACCAAGTAATCCAGCACAACATATTGTACACACGCACTTGTGATGGAGTGGAAAAGGTTTTTGATCTTCATTCTCTCTCTTTTGATTGCACTTGGAACAGCAACTGCTCAAAATTGTAATGTAGGACGCCTGTCAATGGGACCACTGATAGGTCCTCCCGGTCGTGATGGCAATCCTGGACATAATGGAGCTCCTGGTCGCGATGGTCTCCCTGGTCCAGCTGGTCCTCCAGGTGCTCCAGGCTCTCCAGGTCCCAGTGGAGTCAACCTTGATGAACTTCGTGAGATTGTTCGTTTGATGGCTAAAGAGGAACTGAAAAACTTGACGTCTGAAGATCGTGAACCAGTGAAAGTTGTTGTGGAGTGTGATAAACTGTGTCCCACAACCGATCCAACCACATCTAAACCTGCCAGTAATAATTCCACCCAACAACCAACTACCGAGCCCTCTTCGATAACAACCTACACACCTCAGCCTGGTAGCACTCCAAGGAATGAATCTTGTGCAGAAGGACTGACTGTCAATGACCCAGCAATGTCTTGCAAACAGGCTTTTCTTTGTAACCACTACCTTCCTTCCGGTTACTACTGGATTTATACACGCCATCACACAAACCTGAACCATGGAATTATTCGAGTTTACTGCCACATGGAGCCCGACATCTGTGGAGTGGCCGGAGTGATGCGTGTGGCCTTCTTGAACATGACTGACACTAGAGTCAATTGTCCTTATCCACTGACATTAGTAACACTATCTGGAAAGAGGATATGCATCAGCCCAACATCTGGAGCTCAGTTTTCCACTGTTGAATTCCGTGCATACGTCAACTATAGCTATGTATGTGGAAGAGCTGTCGGGTATGCCAAGAATCAAAACTATGGTTTTTACTACAGTTCTAGGTCCTACACATCCATTGAACGACCCTATGTGAGTGGATTGTCCATCACCTACCAAATCAACGGCCAACGCAACCACATATGGTCCTTTGCTGCCGGTTATCGATCAAGTAGTAGTAGCACTCTCAACTGTCCTTGTGATGTAGGGGGTACTAGGTCTCCATCATTTGTTTGTCAAAACTACTACTGTGAAGCTGGCACTCATTCCTCCACATCAACCTCATGGTACACCACCAACCCCCTGTGGGATGGGAAGGGTTGCTACTCTGGATCAAGTTGCTGTGGCACCAAACGCTTGCCATGGTTCGTGACTACTCTGCCTGAGACTACCAATTCTGATATTGAAGTTCGTGTGATGGACCCACAAGGCCATGCTACTGGGGCGATAGGCATTGAACAACTGGAGTTGTATGTGTACTAACAGATCTACTCTAAGTATAAGCAGCATTTGTACCTCTCACAAGAGTTACCTGTCGTAGCATATAAGACTGTAGGCAGTATACTTGTTGATCTAGTTTCAATTCTTGTAATTACTGTGGAGCGTATATTATGTAGCAAGTGAGTGCTGTAAGATTAGTTAATAATGATAATTATATAAATCTTTCATTTATTAATGTATCAATATGAAATTGGTTTATAGAAGTACAATTGCATGAACTCAGCAGCCATTCTTCGTACAATGTTTTCCACATTGGATATAGACATAATTGAAAGGAAGCTATAATGTTTGAACTAGAGCAGAAGGACTAGACAAAGAGCATTTGAAGAAATCAACTCAATTTTCCAGTGCTGTGTGATGACCTCATGATCAATAAATGTAGAATGCCTCTTAATATGCCCATCTTTAGTACAAGGAACAGACACTTTTATCACAAAAGAGCAGGAAGAATAGTGACACAATGAAAACACTTGTTACGTTGATCAAGCACAAAACACGTTTCCCTTCTTCAGTGGAGACTAGTCTTGTTCCCATGCCTAGTTCCAGGGCTACTGTCTTCTATCTTGGTAGAGCACCTTCGGAGGATTATTATTTTGTGTGAGTGACAAACAGTGGAGAATTCTTAGGATTCCTTTTGAATAGGCAATTTCTCTCTACTGGAGCTTCTTGGGGACTAGGGGAATAAGTGATAAAGAATGATCAAACTCCAGATGTGCGAAACAACAGTTTGACGTATGTGACCTGTGACTGTTGGCTCATCATTTAGACTGTTCAACTCTAATTTTTCTTTATAAAATGAATCATTTTTACTCCAGACCTATAAAAAGGTGTAAAATGTGTGCTTGAATTGGCTATTATGTTTTATTCTATATTTTGCCAATGATGACCACTATTGGAATCAGCTAGCTATTCTTCACCATCTAGTGGAAAGTGGTACAATCCACCTTGGGACAGACAAGGATGTCACTCAACACCCTGTTGCTGTGACAACAGCCGTTTGTTGTGGTTTTCACGCACATTACCAGAGACTGCCAATTCTGTTATTCATGTTCGTTGGATGGACCCATAAGACATGGTGTAGGTACTGAACAATTGGAGTTGTATGTACACTATATCTCCATTGAGTATGAACTGTGTGTGGAATTCTTCAAGTTGCTTTACTATTGCAGTATTCATGAATATTGTTCAATCAATTGAATAAATTTAATCGAAAATGACATTCAATGGAGAAGTATCCTTACATTTTTTGCACACACGCACGCACGCATGCACGTACGCACGCACACACACGCATGCACGCACGCACACACGCACCACCACCACCACCACTACCCCCACCACATGCACCATACACACATTTAACACCAAACCTGCATGATGGTAATCTCTATTTGCCCCTGTTCAGATATCATGTATACACTCCTAGTCCTACACATTCTAGCCTGTGAGTGTTTATGCTATAGAAAGAGTGTAGCCTAGCAACATAATGAAATCATTGAATGTCATTTTCAATGTTTTAATTTCTGTGGCTTTACTCACCCACAACAACAATACTAATAATATTATGCATAATATTATTATGCATCTCTAGTACATCAATACCGAACACACACACACACACACACACACACACACACACACACACACACACACACACACACACACACACACACACACATGCACACACACACACACACACACACACACACACACACACTCACATACACACACACACACACACACACACACACACACACACACACACACACACACACACACACACACACACACACACATACACACACACACACACACACACACACACACACACACACACCACACATTATCAGTTATCAGTTGTACAAGCAAATGTTTACGTGGCTTGTAGGTAAACCTACATGGTGGAAACTCTTCATTTGCTCATGTTTAGATATCCTTCCTACACTCCCAGTCCTATTATGTAGTAGACCCTCCACAGGACTGTACCAACTCAATGATACAGTCTACCTTCTAGCCTGTGAGTGATTATGCTATATAAGGGTGTTGCCTAACACGAAAAAGTTGTTTCCTATCAACGTACCTAATGAAGTTATTTCCAATTGAAATGTCATTTTTGATGTTTTGACACTGCTGCCAGTTCACTCACCCACAAGAGCTCTGTACTCTGAAAATCAACTCACTGCTATAATTGGGATGTGTGAATACACAAGAAACCTCATGAATGTTGTCCTATGCAATTATATGTAATGCAACATGGTGGGAGCATATTATGATGAGGTAATACTAATAACAATTTGAAATCTATATGAACCCTAATCATCACACTTTTGACCACAAGTTCTTGGTTCTAGTCTGACCTCACTCAGTGAACTGGACGCGATGAATTCAAAGAAGACCTGTTTCTATGCTGTGTCTCTATTCCTTATATTCTTCACTCAGCACTGCTGTGGACAAGACTTGAAGCTTAAAAAAACTCCCCAATTACAACCCTCTCCATCTCCATCTTCTTCTCAAAGTTCTGAACAGTGTAATGCAAGACACCTGCCAATGGGACCACTGGTAGGTCCTCCCGGTCGTGATGGAGCTCCCGGTCGTGATGGAGCTCCTGGCCATGATGGAGTTGGGATAGCAGGTCGTGATGGTCTTCCTGGCTCTCCTGGTCTCCCCGGTCCAGCTGGTCCTCCAGGTGCTCCAGGCTCTCCAGGTCCCAGTGGAGTCAACCTTGATGAACTTCGTGAGATTGTTCGTTTGATGGCTAAAGAAGAACTGAAGAACTTGACATCCGAAGATCGTGAACCAGTGAAGGTTGTTGTGGAGTACGATAAACTGTGTCCTACAGCTGATCCCACATCTGCTCCACGTGTAAAGCAGCCAAACCCATCAGCAACGATAACTACTTCAACCATCCAGCCATCATCTCCACCAGTTACCAAGCAACCAACAGTCGCCTTCAATGGAACACTACCTACTCGGTCTCCAAAGACAGGGTCTTGCCCTCTAGGTCTCACCTCAAATGATCCTGCTGAATCATGTCGCGAAATTCTTCGTTGCAACCGTCATCTCAAATCAGGCCATTACTGGATAATGACTAAGCATCAGCCAAACCAGAATCATGGACTCATTCGTGTGTACTGTCACATGGAGGATGGCATCTGTGGGGTAGGAGGACTGGCTCGTATTGCAAATTTAAACATGACCAACCAACGTAATAGATGTCCCTTTCCTCTGACCTTGACCACACAGTCTGGAAAGAGAATGTGTGTCAGTCCTGTGCATGGTGCTCAGTTCTCTTCAGTTCGTTACGACGCATACCACATGAATTACAGTTTTGTGTGTGGGAGAGCTATTGGCTATGCTTACCGTGGACCATATGCTTTTTACTACGGTCTTTCTGGCTCCTACACATCCATTGACCAACCCTATGTCTCTGGACTCTCCATCACTTACAGAATTAATGACCAACGCAAGCACATCTGGTCCCTGGCTGTAGGGTTTGCAGACCCTGGTACTGGAGCTACCGTCAACTGTCCATGTGCTGGCAAGTCTACGCACAATCCTCCACATTTTGTCAATGATGACCGCTATTGTGAATCAGTTGGTGGTTCTCCAACATCTGATATATGGCACATGGACAATCCTCTCTGGGACAAACAGGGTTGTCCCTCTTCCTCCCGTTGCTGTGACAACAGCCGTTTGCCATGGTTTTGGCGTACACTACCAGACACTACCAACTCCGATATCGAGGTTCGTTGGATGGACCCACAGGGACATGGAACTGGTATTGTAGGCATCGAGCAATTGGAGTTGTATGTGCACTGAATCTCCATTGAGTATGAACTATGTGTGGATTTCTTCTTATTAAATGCCTTTACTATAGTTAAATTTATTGTTCTATCTCAGTATTCCTGATTATTGTTTAATCAATTGAGTTAATTTCATTGATTAATTATTGTGATGTATACTTACCTATCATTACAATTCATTCACAGTACTGATACATGTACACATACTGTACTGATCAAAAGTAATGCCTCTGTTTGAATTATAATTTGAAATGTCATTTTTGATGTTTGACTGCTGCCAGTTCACTCACAAGAGCTCTGTACTCTGAAATTTACTTACTGCTATAATTGGGATGTGTGAATACACAAGAAACCTCATGAATGTTGTTCTATGCAATGCAATAACGCTATAATAATATATGTAATGCAACATGATGGATGTTTATTATGATGAAGTAATACTACACATTCTAATGGCACTAATAACAAGTTGAAATCTATTTATTAGACCTCAATCATCACACTTTTGACCACAAGTGCTTAGTTGCAGTCTGTCCTCACTCAGTGAACTGAACACAATGAATTCAAAGAAGACCTGTTTCTATGCTGTGTCTCTCTTCACTGCTATAATTGGGATGTGTGAATACACAAGAAACCTCATGAATGTTGTTCCATGCAATTATATGTAATGCAACATGGTGGATGTGTATTATGATGTGGTAATACTGGCACTAAAAGCAAGTTGAAATCTATTTGAACCACAATCATCACAATTTTGACCACAAGTGCTTAGTTCTAGTCTGTCCTCACTCAGTGAACTGGACACAATGAATGCGAAGAAGACCAGTTTCTATGCTGTGTCTCTCTCCCCTGTATTTTTTGCTCAGCACTGTTGTGGACAAGACTTGAAGCTGAAACAAACTCCCCAACCTTCTCCATGGCCATCTATATCTTCTCAAAGTTCTAAACAGTGTAATGAAAGACGCTTGCCAATGGCACTACTGGTAGGCCCTCCCTGTCGTGATGGAGCTCCCGGTCGTGATGGCATTCCTGGACTGGTAGGTCCTCCTAGTCATGATGGTGCTCCTGGTCGTGATGGAGTTCCTAGTCGTGATGGAGTTAGGATAGCAGGTTGCAATGGTCTCCCTGGTCCAGCTGGTCCTCCAGGTGCTCCAGGCTCTCCAGGTCCCAGTGGAGTCAACCTTGATGAACTTCGTGAGATTGTTCGTTTGATGGCTAAAGAAGAACCGAAGAACTTGACATCTGAAGATAGTGAACCAGTGAAGGTTGTTGTGGAGTGTAACAAACTGTGTCCTACAACTGCTATCCCTACCACTCCACCTACAAGAAATCCTCCAACGCGTACGTCCACAAAATCTCCAAACACAACCAAACGCCCTAATCCTCCAAGGCCAATACCCACCAGACCTCCAGTAAATGGATCGTGTGCTCAAGGGTTGACTAGAGATGACCCTGCTCTATCTTGTGATGAAATCCTCATCTGTAACCCTTACCTTCCATCTGGATACTACTGGATCACAACCAGACACCAGCCAAATCAGAACAATGTCATTGTTGAAGTTTACTGTCACATGGAAGGGGACATCTGTGGAATGAGGGGACTGACCCGTGTAGCTCACCTCAACATGAGTGACCCTTCTGTCAACTGTCCTCCTCAACTGATCACAACCACTCAGTCCGGAAAGAGGATGTGCACCAGTCCAGTCCTCGGCCCTCATTTCTCTTCTGTTGTGTTCAACACTTACAACATCGACTACAGTTTTGTGTGTGGGAGAGCAATCGGGTATGCACGCTATGGACCACATGCCTTTTACTACAGCACAACAGGATCTTACAAAACCATTGACCAAGCCTATGTTGATGGGTTGTCCATTACTTATAGAGTAGATGGCAAACGCAAACACATCTGGTCCCTGGCTGGAGGGTGGGCCGACCCTGGTGGTGGAAATACCGGCTACTGTCCATGTGCTAGTGGCTCTACATACAATCCTCCATATTTTGTTCATGATGACCACTATTGTGAATCAGGTAGCCATTCTGCACCATCTAGGGGAAAGTGGTACATGAACAATCCACTTTGGGACGGGCAGGGATGTTACTCTTCATCTCGTTGCTGTGACAACAAACGTTTACCATGGTTTTGGCGTACCTTGCCAGAGAATACTGATTCCGGTATCGAAGTTCGTTGGATGCGTCCAACTGGAAGCAGTTGGTACGATCTTGGTATTACATTCTTGGAGCTTTACATTCGTTAACCTCAAGTATATCAGACTCTGTGTGTGTGTGTGTGTGTGTGTGTGTGTGTGTGTGTGTGTGTGATAATATACTGTATAATCTAATGTACTTCATATTAACTGTAATGTGAATTTACTTTGATGTTTCTCGTAAATGAAACTCAACTTGAATCAATCACTCATTAATACACAACTCAGGCTGAAGCTGAATTCTAGCAAAGTGAGGCTACATTTGTAACATAACTACGCATGACGACCTTTAAAGATGAAAGGGTGGTACAAAACTTTGTAGTCTGAAACATACGTGAATATACTTAAATGTGTCTAGGATGTACTTTGATGAAATGAGCTAATAATGACTACATAAAGTACAGAATGCAGAACTAATTAAGAACAGGATGCGATATAAGGAAGGTTAAAGTTACAATCAATTAACTAACCAGTAAGACAACTGAAGCCTTACAATTACACATAGTCATGTACTCTCTCAACACTACATGTACATACCACGACACATTATGCACATTGTTCTACTGATGGGGAAAGTGTATTATACTACTATCCTGTTACTGAGGTGGTCCTATTACTGATATAGTCCAATTACTGAGGTGGACCGATTACTGAGGTGGTCCTATTACTGAGGTGGTCCTATTACTGAGTTGGTCCTATCACTGAGATGGTCCGATTACTGAGGTGGTCCTATTACTGAGGTGGTCCTGTTACTGAGGTGGTCCTATTACTGAGGTGGTCCTATTACTGAGGTGGTCCTATTACTGAGGTGGTCCTATTACTGAGGTGGTCCCGTTACTGAGGTGGTCCTGTTACTGAGGTGGTCCTATTACTGAGGTGGTCCTATTACTGAGGTGGTCCTATTACTTAGATGGTCCTATTACTGAGGTGGTCCTATTACTGAGGTGGCTCTATTACTGAGGTCATCCTATTTCAGTGTTCATGGTCCCATTATATACTGAAGTGTTCAAATGTGGTCTATGCCAAGATACTCCTATCATGTGATCTTGATGCTGAGATGGTCTTTTAGTGTGTATGCAATACACATGGTATCCTATGCAATATTTACAAACACGTACACATTACACTATGTTGGGTCTCACTGTACAGCACTTGTCCACTTCATCTAATTATGATATTATTCAATTAGCAACTGCTGAAGTCATCCTAAAGTATGGTTTCCTCCATTACAATGACTTCTGCAGTACAAAGACTTTTGGGGCCAGGCCTTTGTTAGTGTCTGTTGTCATGGTGATCTTTGTGTGTTACAGTTGAGTGGCTTCCCTATGAATATTACTATGGAGATTTTGCTATCACTATGACTATAATTATAGAGTACTGTGCTGTTATATTTGAGTTAGTGTCTCAAGATGGAGTGGGAAAGGTTTTGTGTATTCTTTTTGTATCTCTCATTTCTTGGAACACTTTGCTACTCTCAAAAAATGCCATCTCCTCGACCCTCTCCATCTCCATCTCCTTCCTCCAGTACTGAACAGTGTAATGTAGGACGCCTGCCAATGGGACCACTTGTAGGTCCTCCCGGTCGTGATGGTCGCGATGGTCTCCCAGGTCCAGCTGGTCCTCCAGGCTCTCCAGGTGCCAGTGGAGTCAACCTTGATGAACTTCGTGAGATTGTTCGTTTGATGGCTAAAGAAGAACTGAAGAACTTGACATCTGAAAACCATGAACCAGTGAAGGTTGTTGTGGAGTATGACAGAATGTGTCCTTCCAATAATCGTACCAAGGCAGTGAAGCCAACTAAAACCTTCCCAACTTCATCACCAACAACCTGCAGACCTCCTCTCACTAGACCTCCTCTTACCAGAACTCCAAGGAATACATCTTGTGCGGAGGGACTGAGTATTAAGGACCCGGCAATGTCTTGTCATCAAATCCTCCTCTGCAACCCTCACCGCTCTTCAGGCTACTACTGGGTTTATACCAACCATCTCTCCAATCTGAACCATGGCATTGTTCGTGTTTACTGTCACATGGAGCCCGACATCTGTGGAGTGGCCGGAGTGATGCGTGTGGCTTTCTTGAACATGACTGACACCACAGTCAATTGCCCATCTCCACTGACACTGCTAAAGCAGTCTGGAAAGAGGATGTGTGTCAGCCCAACATCAGGAGCTCAGTTTTCCACTGTTGAATTTGGGGCTTTCAGTTTTGACTATAACTACGTGTGTGGAAGAGCTGTCGGGTATGGCAAGCACAGACCCTATGCCTTCTACTACGGTTCTAGGTCCTACACATCCATTGAACAACCCTACGTGGGTGGATTGTCTATCACTTGCCGAATTAGAGGTCAACGCAACCACATATGGTCCTTTGCTGCTGGTTATCGATCAGGTAGTAGTAATGGCGCCAATTGCCCCTGTGATGTAGGGGGTACTAAGCCTCCATCGTTTGTTGGCCACAACTATTACTGTGAAGCAGCATCTCATTCCGCCTCATCTAACAAATGGTACACCAGCAACCCCCTGTGGGATCGGAAGGGTTGTCATTCAAGCTCTAGTTGTTGTGACAACAGGCGCATGCCATGGTTCGTGACTGCTCTGCCTGAGACTACTAATTCCGATATCCAAGTTCGTTGGATGGACCCACAAACCGATGCTCGTGGTACTGTAGGCATCGAACAATTGGAGTTGTATGTGTACTAACAGATCTACTCTAAGTATAAGCAGCATTTGTACCTCTCACAAGAGTTACCTGTCGTAGCATATATGACTGTAGGTAGTATACTTGTTGATCTTGTTTCAATTCTTGTAATTACTTGTGGAGTGTATATGTAGCAAGCAAATGCTGTAAGTTTAATTCATAATTGCCTATCACAAGTATTGATCTTTCATTTATTCTTGTATCAATATGAAATTGGTTTATGGAAGTACAAGTGCATGAACACAGTGGGCATGTTTTCTACATTGGATATACTAGACATAATTCAAAAGAAGCTATTATGTTTGAACCAGATCTGAAGTAATAGGCAAGGAACAGCTAAAATGTTATTAACTTAATTTTCCAATGCTGTGTGATGACCTCAATATATGTAGAATGCTTCTAGTCTGCCGATCTTTACTATAAGTATCCGTCACTTTTATTACATAAGAGCAGGAAGAATAGTGATGTCATAAGAGCACTCGTGTTACATTGATCACGTGCAAAACTTCAGTGGAGATAAGCCTCATTCCCAGACCTAGTTTCAGGGTTACTGTCTTCTCTTCTTGTTAGAGCGACTTTGGAGGATTAGCAATTTGCGTGAGTGACAAATAATGAAGAATTTTCAAGATTCCTTTTGAACAGGGGATTTTTCTCTCCTGGAGCTTCTTGTGGAGTAGGAGGACATAAAGTGACAAAGAATGATCGAACTCAAAATGTGGTGCTAACCAACAGTTCGAAGAATGTGATCTGTTTTTGCTGGCTCATCATATAGACCGTTCAACTCTAATCTTTGAATATAAAGTGGATTCTTTTTACCTGTATAAAAATGTGTACACATGTGCTTATATTGACTATTATATATGCATATTGTTCCATATTTCGTCAATTGACTATTAGTCAACATTTCGTGAATGATGACCACCACTGTGAATCAGGTTCACCCTCTGTTGTATGGCACATGGACAATCCCCTTTGGGACGGACAGGTTGTCACTTGTCATTCCATTTCTGTGACAACAGGTGTTAGCCGTAGTTTTGGCATACAATACCAGACACTACCAATTCTGATATCGAGGTTCGTTGGATGGACCAACAGTACAGGTATTGGACAATTGGAGTTGTACGTGCACTGAGTCTCCATTGAGTATGAACTGTGTGTGGAATTCTTAAGATTGCTTTACTATTCTTGAATTAATTGCTTTAACCAATCAATTGAATCAATTTGATTGGTTAATGGTTGAGATGTATATACTTACATATCAATATAATTTGATAATATATAAATAGTAGAATATACTGTTTACAGTACTGATAGAAAGGATTGTACACTGTCACACACATGTGGCATGTGTGAACATGATCTAGGAGACACATTCACTATAAAATGCAAAATAATATTAAACACAATATTAATCATATCAATACAAAATATTGTACATACATAGGCGGTGGAACCAGGGGGGCAGTTGCCCCCCCCCCCCCTTAAGTTTGGGCAGGAGGGGCATTGCCCCCCTACTTTTTAAGGAGACATGTAACATTACATAGGACACAGGAATCTAATACACATATTATATACATGCACATATACGCATATTAATATAATTTTGAATGAGCCTTGGTGTTATGAACATATGCATAGCATTTACTGAACACTGAAGTGAAGGAGTGGCTAGTATATGCGAATTTGGTGGCTTAGTGTTCTGTACTGCACGTGCACTGGACCACCGCCCCCCTATATAAGTATGGTCACCTCGAATCACTTGATCAGCTCACATGATCCTCCTACACTCTGCTCTCCATATATATTACATTTGACTATACACAGACTAGTTTACCAGTAAACCAGTTCAGTATAATATTGTACATACATACACACTTGTGATCGATGGAGCAGAAAAGTTTTTTGATCTTTGTCATGTCCTTTGTGATTACACTTGGAACAGCAACTGCTCAAAAGTGTCCTTAATAGAGAGGTCCCACTGTATCACACAAGAACAATATTTGGAATTGTCTATTGCTTTTTATGATGTTCACTCTGATAAATGAGTGCATGTATGCTCGTATGCATAGTTTGTACTACATGTACATAAGAAACACATAAATTGCTATATAATAAAGACTAAGATATCTTCACATGAAACCCTTGACAAAGCTGCTGTTGATTGTTATTGCATAGGTGTGCAATCTCAATTATATGGTTGGGAGATTTGAGTTCGTGTACACAACATCCCCTTGTATGAATTCCTATGCAATTGTAGGTGTGAATGTGCACATTACAGGGGGTCCTGTATCCAAAATGGATACCTTTGTCAGCACCACTGTAGCTGCACTACAATGGGTTCCCCTTAATTGCAGTGGCAATCTTTGGAACAGGTCTGTATGTGATATATGAATCACCACGACCAATGGGGTAAGGTTGAAATACTCCTTTTTTCACACCATTCTGCAGTCTTCAAACTCGAATTACTTGGGCATCTTTTTTAAATTCAGAAAAAAACTTTTGCTGAAGTTATTACGTTCAGTAAAGCTTCAGCATACAAATCCCAGCCTAGGTGCTAATTCTTGGTGTTTCAAAATGGGCCATCTTTCTTTGTGCAATATAAATTATAATATAAATATTTACTATTGCAGTTACACGTGGAAACACATAATTATTATATCTCGGACCATGCAGCATTTCATACTGGAAGTCAAAATGAAGCCAATATAGGGCCAATATACATACGTGCCACTATATAAAAACAGACGAGAGCATACACAATCAATATAATATTACACATAGTAACAAACCTATCCCCTAATGTACTCGATATATTATTATAAAAATTAATGCCCTATAATGTTGGGGTGTGCACAACAGACACTTTGTACATAATTGCAGGTGTGAATCTGTGTACACATGATGTTTTGAAACTGATCACAGGGAGTCATGTATACATTGCCTGAATTCAGTTGAATAGCTTTGAAGGCATCCATGGTAGGCACAACAATCCAAGCCTCTTGCAATAACAATCATGTAACTGGATACATCGGCTTGAAATGAACATAGAGTAATACAGTTACAGTACAGTAAACTGTTGGCACTAGTTAAGCTACTGACTTGGAGGTAGTCCCAATAGAATGGCAGGCCTATAGCTGGTGGGCCCCTATTGTTTAGGCGGACCTATAGGTGACATGCTCTTATTGATGAGGTGGTCCTATAGCTGACATTCTCCTATTGATGACGCGGTCCTATTCCACTGAAGTCACACAGTTACAGGTGATCAGATGAGAACTTTACTGATATGGCCTTAATGCTCTGATGGTCTTTTAGTGGGACTGTACAGTACATGATATCCCATGTATCATTAACGAGTTTGTAAACATCACACCAGAATGGTTTCCACAGTACACGTACAGTACAGTTGATTATTTGTAATATCCCTTAGATAGTTTGTACAACTGCCAAAATTTGTGTAGAGTATGGTTTTCTCGATTACAATGATTCTTGTGTTATAAAGATGTTTGGGGCGGGGGCAATGCCTTCATTAGTGAGTTGTTATGGTCATCTTTGTGTGGTACAATTGGTTAGCTTCCATATGAATATCATTTTCATGATGCTACTATGAATATGATCACACAGAGTGCTATGTGTTTTTGCTTAGTGTCTCAGGATGGAATGGGGAAGGTTTTGTGTCTCCTTTTTGCGTCTCTCCATTATTGGAACACTTTGTTACTCTGAAAATTGCCACCACAGGAATTACCAACTCAATGATACAGTCTACCTTCTAGCCTGTGGGTAATTATGCGGTGTAAGGGGTGTTATCTAGCAACGTACTTAATGATTCAGAAGTTGTTTTCAATTTGAAATGTCATTTTTGATGTACTGACTGCTGCCAGTTCACTCACTTACAAGAGCTCTGTACTCTGAAATTCAACTCACTGCTGTAATTGGGATGTGTGGATACACAATAAACCTCATGAATGTTGTTCTATGCAATTATATGTAATGCAACATGGTGGATGTGTATTATGATGTACTAATAGCAATTTGAAATCTATTTAAACCCCAATCGTCACACTTTTGACCACAAGTGCTTAGTTCTAGTCTAACCTCACTCACTGAACTGGACGCAATGAATTCAAAGAAGACCTGTTTCTATGCTGTGTCTCTCTTTCTTGTATTCTTCACTCAGCACTGCTGTAGACAAGACTTGAAGCTGGAGAAAACTCCCCAACCCTCTCCATCTCCAGCTTCTTCCCAAAGTTCTGAACAGTGTAATGCAAGATCCCTGCCAATGGGACCACTGATAGGTCCTCCCGGTCGAGATGGTACTCCTGGACATAATGGTGCTCCCGGTCGTGACGGGGCAGTAGGTCGTGATGGTCTTCCCAGTCCAGCTGGTCCTCCAGGTGCTCCAGGCTCTCCAGGTCCCAGTGGAGTCAACCTTGATGAACTTCGTGAGATTGTTCGTTTGATGGCTAAAGAAGAACTGAAGAACTTGACATCTGAAGATTGTGAACCAGTGAAGGTTGTTGTGGAGTATGATAAACTGTGTCCTTCCAATAATCATACTAAGGCCAAGCCAATGAAACCCTTCCCAACTTCACTACCAACAACCTACAGACCTCCTTTCACTAGAGCTCCAAAAAACAAGTCATGTGCAAAAGGCCAATCTGTCTATGACCCAGCAATGTCTTGTCATCAAATCCTCCTCTGTGACTCCCACCTTCCTTCCAGCTACTACTGGATTTATACCAACCATCACTCCAATCTGAACCATGGAATTGTTCGTGTTTACTGTCACATGGAACCCGACATCTGTGGAGTGGCCGGAGTGATGCGTGCGGCCTTCTTGAACATGACTGACACTAGAGTCAATTGCCCTTATCCACTGACACAGGTCACGCAGTCTGGAAAGAGGATGTGTGTCAGCTCAACATCTGGAGCTCAGTTTTCCACTGTTGAATTTGGTGCTTACAGTATTGACTATAACTATGTTTGTGGAAGAGCAGTCGGATATGCGAAGTATACTATAATTACGCTTTCCAATACAGTTCTACTTCCTACAAATCCATTGAACAACCCTATGTGAGTGGGTTGTCCATCACTTGCCAATCAAAGGTCAACGCAACCACATATGGTCCTTCTCTGCCGGTTATCGAACAAGTAGTATTAATGTTGCCAATTGCCCTTGTGGTGTGGGGGGTACTAAGCCTCCATTATTTGTTGGCCACAACTACTACTGTGAATTAACATCTCATTCCGCCCCATCCAACCAGTGGTACACAAGCAACCCCCTGTGGGATGGGAAGGGTTGCCATTCAAGCTCTAGTTGTTGTGGCAACAACCGCTTGCCGTGGTTCATGACTGCTCTGCCGGAGACTACCAATTCCAATATCAAGGTTCGTTGGATGGACCCACAAACCCATACTTATGGTATTGTGGGCATTGAACAATTGGAGTTGTATGTGTACTAACAGATCTACTCTAAGTATAATTAGGATTTATACCTCTCACAAGAGTTACCTGTCAGTGCTATCAGTATACTTATTGATGTAGTTTCAATTCTTGTAATTACTTGTGGAGTGTATATTATGTAGCAAGCAAATACTGCAGATTGGTTAATAATTGCAAGTATTGTTCTTTCATTTATTCATGTATCAATCTGAAATTGGTTTATGGAGGTATAATTATATGAACACAGCAGCCACGTTGCTAACAGACTAAGTATTTTCCACATTAGATATAGACAAAATTGAAGGGAAGCTATAATGTTTCAACTAGAGCTGAAGGACTAGGCAAAGAACATTCAAAAAGATATTAATTCAATTTCCAATGTTGTGTGATGACCTCAATAAAATAATAATCAATGCTCATCTTTGGTACAAGAAACAGTCACTTTTATTACATACAAGTAGGGAGAATAGTGACATCATAAGAGCACTCGTGTTACGTTGATCACACGCAAAACACATGATCGGTCTTCGGTGGAGACTAGCCTTGTTCCGAGATCTTGTTCCAGGGCTAATATCTTCTTTTCTTACTAGATGATAGAGCACCTTTGGAGGATTAGCAATTTGTGTGAGTGACAAATGATGGAGAATTCTTAGGATTCCTTTTGAACAGGTGATTTTCCTCTCCTGCAGCTTCTTGTGGAGTAGGAGGACAAAAGTAAAGTACTAGTATAATATTATTACGCTGATGTTTGTTCAAAATGACTAATGAATATCTCTTTCAACATTACATGGGGAGCATCCCCTAGATCTGTAGTGGGATAAATTTGATGGTGTACATAATCTTTAGGTAAACATACCTCAAGCAGAGCATGCACATAAGGTATAGTAGAAGTGTAGCAGTAGACAACTTCAATGAATACATGAATTGTAATCTGCACACATGCTCACTAAAATTAAATGATCAATATAATTACTAGTCTAATTAAGGTTGGATCTAATCAATGTGACCGGCAATGGTACTCGCTCTCAAGGCAATTGAAACTGATGGAACAGTCAGCTAAGATAATGTGCAATAGTACATAGGGGGAGTTCTTGTTCACATCAGTAATCTTGCCAACTTCAACACAATGGTTGTTATAGAGCTGCAGTTGGATATACACAATTTGCTCAATATGTGCTCTACTACAGCATTTTTAATTCCTCCAAATCAATTTCCCAAACCTTATGTTCATGGAATGTCTATGACATTCAGAGTTATGGTATGATGTGGAGCTACATAGTGTGGGCAATGGACACAGACAACTGTCCATGTGTGGGATACTTACTGATATTGGTATCACAAACTCTGAATATTAATTGCAGACAATAAAATACAACAACAAGATGTATTGTGTACATGTGTACCTATCTGTGTGGGTTGCATCTGATACTGTCCCCACAAGGTTAAGAAAAGTACATGACTAATACATGAAACTACACAGACTGAGGTGGATGGTGTACACATCTACCTGGGTGGGACGTGCACTGAGGTGTGTCGAGTACATATCTTTGTGGGATGAATACTGATATACCGATATCGGTGTTGCCAGCTTGTAGCAATTGTATGTTAAAATACACAGCTGCCTACACTGAGGTCTGTAGTGTACATGTGCACTTGTGAGGGATGTGTACTGATATTTGTGATTATGAGGCTCAAACAGTTGTCCGTTGTGATCGACCTTTGTTGAGCTGTGGAGATAGTATGATATCCTACTTTATCCAACACATTTCAAGGAACTGATGTTGCTATCGATGAATGGGTCCAGTCCCACTGTATAATGTGCTCAGTACATGGATATATGTACGACAAAGTGTACCTTGACACAGTTGTGGCCACCTATATTTGCCATATTATGCTGATGTTTGTTCCTAATGACTAATGAATATCTCTTTCAACATTGCATGGAGAACATCCCCTAGATCTGTAGTTGAATAGATTTGAATGTGTACATAATCTTTTGGTAAACATACCTCAAGCAGAGCATGCACATAAGGTATAGTAGAAGTGTAGCAGTAGACAACTTCAATGAATACATGAATTGTTATCTGCACACATGCTCACTATAATTAAATGATTAATTTAATTACTAGTCTAACTAAGGTTGGATCTGTTCAACGATTGAACCAATCGATGGTTCTCACTGTCCTAGACAATTAAAACTGATGGAAAACTCAGGAAAGAGAATGTGCAATAGCGCATTCAGTGCATGCATGGTTCTTGTTCACATCAGTAATCGTTCCAACTTCAATACGATGTTTGTTATAGAGCTTATGTTCATGGAATGTCTATGACATCCAGAGTTAATATCATGTGAAGCTAGCTTATAATAAGGATGAGCAATGGACACAGACAACTGTCCATGTGTGGGATGCTCACTGATATTGGTATCACAAGCTATAAACGATAATTGCAGACAATGAAATACAACAACAAGATGTATTGTGTACATATGTACCTACCTTTGTGGGTTGCATCTGATACTGTCACCACAAGGTTAAGAAAAGTACATGACTAATACATGATGCTACACAGACTGAGGTGGATGGTGTACACATCTACCTGGGTGGGATGGGCACTGTTGTGTGTTGAGTACATACCTTGATACTACACAGACTGAGGTAGATGGTGTCGAGTACAGAGGTGTGTTGTGTACATGTACATGCATGCCCTGATATTGGTGCATCAGACACTTAGTTGTATGCAACCATCTCTGTTCACTGTGTTTTAGATAATATTTATTTGCTGATACATAATTGTGCCATGGAACTGGGGCATGATCATAATAATGATAGTTGTCCTCATTGACAATATACCCTGGTATACTATTACTTACCGTATACTTACTTTTTGAGGCCTAAGGGTGCTTATGTATCACAAAACAGTATGTTTTGGAAAGCTGGTTGATAATTAGCTTGAAGGCTGATACTTTAAGGAAAATAAAAGGTTTGTTATTCCTGTTATTTTAATAATAATATAGGCCTCGCATCCACAAATTTTGTTGTTTGAGGAGACTTTAGAATAGATTTGTATTCGAAATCGTATGAATTACTGGTTTAATGATAAGTTAAACATTGAAACAACACAAACAGCCAATATGATTGAATCAGACAGAAACTAATAGTACGTATATATATATATATATATATATATTATATCACTTCTCTTGCACTGAAGGTTACCACGTAAAATTAATATTGAACGTAGAGAGTGCTTCGAGGTTATTGCTGGGACAGTAGGTAAGTTACTGTCCGGGTTGTGCCTTCAATCACGTCATCAGGTGATAATATAGTAATATGGTATACTTGCTGCTTTGAAAGTGGAGTGGGTATAAAGCCAGGTTCAATTGTTTTAAAATTAGACTTGTTATGCATCATTATTGGCATTGCTGTAGCGTCACCTTGTTTGAATGGATATACTGTATATTTGGTGAAAATTTATCTCTTTACATTTATTTGCTGAAAATTCCTGTAGGATCTTTCTGTCCCCCTACTATGCAATATTAAAATATCAACAAATATGTCTGCACAAGGGGGAGAAATCTGGAATGGCAGTAGTCTATATCAACTCCATACAGTAATTGAGGGAATATTGCCACAAATTGCTATGCTTAATTGTCCCAATCCTGCCTCAACAGTATCTAATGTAAAGCTCATAATACCATAGGCTCATACATAATATGTCATGCATGAGCCTATGGTATTGTGAGCTTTGCATGTTTGATGCCGTTGCATAATACACACATGTCTCATCCCAGCAAGTGGCTGCTTGTTGAAATCACAACTGTTACATTCCAGTGTCCACCTCATTGCACAAAATCTCAAACACATGTTTAGGGAAATAGCTTGTTTTGCAATGCAGACTGCACAGACTGTCCTTTGGTGGAGTGACCTCATCTGATCATCACCTGATCAGCTCATACATGATCCTCCTACACTCTACCCCACATATATAATTCCACGGCATCATAAAACCACCACTTTACTAAGTAACCCAGCTCAACGTATCGTACACACGCACTTGTGATGGGGCGAAATAGGTTTTTGATCTTCATTCTCTCTCTTGTGATTGCATTTGGAACAGCAACTGCTCAAAAGTGTAATGTAGGACGCCTGCCAATGGGACCACTGTTAGGTCCTCCCGGTCGCGATGGTCTCCCTGGTCCAGCTGGTCCTCCAGGTGCTCCAGGTTCTCCAGGCCCCAGTGGAGTCAACCTTGATGAACTTCGTGAGATTGTTCGTTTGATGGCTAAAGAAGAACTGAAGAACTTGACATCTGAAGATCGTGAACCAGTGAAGGTTGTTGTGGAGTATGACAGAATGTGTCCTACAACTGATCCCACTCCCTCCTCACCTACCAATAACACTTCCACCCAGCAACCAACTACATGCAGCCCCATAGCTAGCAACCCACAAAATCGATCTTGTGCAGGACTGACTAGTCATGACCCAGCAATGTCTTGCCACCACATTTTGCTCTGTAACCCTGCCAGCCCATCTGGTTACTACTGGATTGCTTTTACCAATCATTCAAATTTGGACAATGGTGTCGTTCGTGTTTACTGTCACATGGAGCCTGACATCTGTGGAGTGTCCGGACTGACGCGTGTGGCCTTCTTGAACATGACTGACACTAGAGTCAATTGTCCTCTTCCACTGATACTAGTTATACAATCTGGAAAAAGGATGTGTGTCAGCCCAACATCTACTTCACAGTTTTCCACTGTTGAATTCGCTACGTACAACATCAACTACAACTATGTATGCGGAAGGGCCATTGGGTATTCAAAGAATCAGAATCGTGGTTTTTATTATGGTTCTAATTCCTACAGATCCATTGAACAACCCTACGTGAGTGGATTGTCTGTCACTTGCCAAATCAAAGGTCAACGCACCCACATATGGTCCTTTGCAGCTGGTTACAAGGAAAGTAGCAGTACTTCTTATAATTGTCCTTGTGCTCGTTTCCCGGGTTTTACTCCTCCATCATTTGTTGGTTACAACTACTACTGCGAGTCAGGCTCTCATTCCTCCCCATCAAACCAGTGGTACATGGACAATCCCCTATGGGATGGAAAAGGGTGCTACTCTACATCAAGGTGTTGTGACAGCAGCCGCTATCCGTGGTTCTGGACTGTTCTGCCAGACACTACCAATTCTG
Organism: Chondrilla cf. caribensis; assembly: GCA_964020155.1. Lineage (NCBI taxonomy): Eukaryota > Metazoa > Porifera > Demospongiae > Chondrillida > Chondrillidae > Chondrilla > Chondrilla cf. caribensis. The sequence continues at coordinate 4,307,006 of OZ026559.1, forward strand.
ATATCCACGTTCGTTGGCTGGCACCACAGGGACATGGAACTGGTATCGTAGGCATCGAACAATTGGAGTTGTATGTTACAACTCCAAATTAAGACAATAGTAGCATTTGTGTAGTTCTCCCAAGTAGGTTTTGCTAAAAAATGTATCCAGTTGACTGTACAGCATAATTTCAAGCAGTCCCAGAAGTAGATGTAGTGAGTAAAAGAGTTTAGTGTGGAGCTACTGTAGATGTAGTGATTGCTGTAAGAGTAATCAGCGATGTCATAATGATCATTCATGTAACAGTATGAAATTGAATCATATATGCATGCGTACATGATGAGAGTGCATGCGTTCAGCAGACATTTTCAGTATATCATCATTTTATGTAATCCATATATATAATATGCAATTGTACCAGGCACACCAGTTCAGTTTTGAAGTCGAAAGGTCCCATAGACCTAATAATGATGCATTAGTAAAATTATCAAGGAAATTGTAATTATTCAATTGTACTGCAATGTATAATGCACATTATACCAGGATGCTCTCAAATAATAGATCGTGCACAGTGCTGGAACCTCAATATATGGAAGAGATGGTCCATGCAGGTATTGCATGTATTCTTTGAACCATGATAGACTTAAAGTTGTTGGACCTGTACAAATAGCTGTCTGTAGTCGATGTGGCTTTGTATATAGTAGAGTTACCATATTCACACAAATTCCGTTATTTCACTGAATATTGTATCCAGTACTCCCGTGAAAACATTATCAATATGAAAATGCCAAATTTCCTGTAAAAAAGCTATGGAATGAGGGGACTGTTTCGCGTAGCTCACCTCAACATGAGTGACCCTTCTGTCAACTGTCCTCCTCAACTGATCACAACCACTCAGTCTGGAAAGAGAATGTGCACCAGTCCAGTCCTCGGCCCTCATTTCTCTTCCGTTGTGTTCAACACTTACAACATCAACTATAGTTTTGTATGTGGGCGAGCTATCGGGTATGCACGCTTTGGACCACATGCCTTTTACTACAGCACGAAGGGATCTTACAAAACCATTGACCAAGCCTATGTTGATGGGCTGTCCATTACTTATAGAGTAGATGGCAAACGCAAGCACATCTGGTCCCTGGCTGGAGGGTTTGCAGACCCTGGAGATGGAAATACCAACTACTGTCCATGTGCTGGTGGCTCTACATACAAACCTCCATATTTTGTTCATGATGACCACTATTGTGAATCAGGTAGCCATTCTACACCATCTAGTGGAAAGTGGTACATGAACAATCCCCTTTGGGATGGACAGGGATGTCATTCCTCATCTCGTTGCTGTGACAACCAACGTTTACCATGGTTTTGGCGTACTTTGCCTGAGAATACTGATTCTGGTATTGAAGTTCGTTGGATGCGTCCAACTGCAACAAGTTCGTATGATGTTGGTATTGCATTCTTGGAGCTCTACATTCGTTAACCTCAAGTACATCTGATGTGTGTGTGTGTGTGTGTGTGTGTGTGTGTGTGTGTGTGTGTGTGTGTGTGTGTGTGTGTGTGTGATAACATACTGTATAATCTAATGTACTTGATATTAAGTGCAATGTGAATTTAATGAAATTGAATGAAGGCAAAGAATTTCATTATGTCAAACGTTATAGTTCCAATAAGATAAATGACACAGGTATAGCAAGTGAGAATCAAGGACATCGACTAGAATATTGTGGTTAAGGTGTTATGTAAACAATAATTATTAAGTCACAGGAAGTGTGGGTGAGACACACACAATCCGCATGATGATCAGTGACATTTCTACTGCACGAATTCAAATGTATATACGAATAAAAAATCTGTATGTTTTTCTTCCCTTTATAGATCATCTATTATTACAATGTTTCTTATAATATGAATGATTACCTTGAGAATAATGGTCAAGTCAAAGGACTGCATGTATGACATTGAATGTACATGTAATATTCATGACCACATTTGTATAGTAGTACGTATATTGACAAGCTTTCTATCACTTAGTGAGTGCACAAGCACGATACATATGATATAATACAGTGGAACCTCTCTATTGTGGACACTTTAGGACCTTAATTCTAGTCCTTATTACAGAGTTTTCCTCAATTTAGAGGTCATTCAATACACTACATATCTATCATACCTATAATACAATCCACACATTTGCATATGTGATATTACTGTACTTAAAGATACCACGGCATACAATACACCACACAGAAAATATAATAGCTGAAACAACATGTTTAATTCATATCCTACCAGTGTTTGAATCACTGTTGTGTGGTCTGATTACTGAAGTGGTAATAAAGCTGAGGTGGTTCTATTACTGAGGTAGTCCTATTACTGGAGTGATCCTATTACTGAGGTGATTCCATAACTGAGGTGATCAAATGTAGTCAACATATGCAAAGGTATTCATATTATATAGTCTTGATGATATGATGGTCTTTTAGTGTGTATGACACATGGTATCCTATGCAATATTCACAAACACATGCACATCACACTATGACTCTCCCGGGAACCTGTCGGTCTTGAGTTCACACCCAAACTGTCTCATCACCGGGGAGAGGCAGGGTAGAAGTCATTGAGGAGTTTGCATGATAGTTGTCGGTATATAAGCTTTAAGTGGAGTTTAGCACTTCCAAGAGATCATCATAGCATGCAATCTTCGAACTCCTTCAGTTTCATCATTCCAAATTTGGTGATTGATATAAGGTGGAGGGGGTGACGGACGTCTGTTTTGACCATTTGGAGGACAGTACCATGCATCTCTTCAATCACCTACACATAAACATATAGTATCAAACATTTATATTATAATACAATTTTAATCATAAAGTATAGAATTGCAAGTGCTATGCCTACATTAAATAAGGAGTATGTCAATATTAATTGTAATGCGATTATGTATATAGTGTTGTGTGTAGAACATTATTGAAATGATAACTATATAAAATGAATAGGGAGAGCATTACATACTGTGGCACATTTTACTGATATCAAATGTACTATCTACTGGAAGTTTTGTCGTTGAAAAATTTGCCTCATCTCCAACTTCACTTTGTGGTACAACACCTGTATCATCCATGATGCTATTGGTAGGGCAGTGTAGCGTAGTACAAAGTAGAGAGATTTGGTGAAGCTCTGAGTCTCTTCTCCATATTTACTCAAATGCAGTACAAGTGTAATACTGAATGTTAGTGATCCAAATCCAAAGACAAGTACTACTATGAACATGAGTAGCAGTATCTGTCGAAGTGCTTGTTTTGGTGTGATTCTGAATTCCTCTTTGATGAAGATTTGATCAATTGTGAAGGGAATGGATGTTATGATGATGCATACAAACATTGCACACCACACTGTGAGAATGCCAAATCCGTACAAGTGTGGATTAGCACTCACTAACAAGAGTTGAAATGGAAGATGTAGTAATAGACCCACTACACTCATGTAGATCCCCCAGAGAGATATTGTTGTAATGATTCTGTGTTGATTTCTTCCACAGCATTTTGTGAATATGCTCCATGTTCTGGGAATGGGAAATGTAATGTACTTGATGTGAATGTAGGAGAGCATTAGGGAGCTGATTAGCATAAACCCCAAAGCAAAGTTTGATGATGTACAATTTGAGATTGCATGAGTATTTTTTCTATATGGATAACATGTAGCTATGAGTAATTTGAGTATCATGTAAACGTTGAACACATGAGCAAGACTTGCTACAGCCCAGAAGAATGGTACTTTAGCTTTGCTCCTACTTTGTTGTAGACTCTTGATCAGTTGTCCTCCCTTGGTGTAGAGTAGGAAAGGAACTAGTAGAGGAATAGTGCCAATCAGAACATAGAATCCTTGATTTCGAAACCGAAAGGGGTGTGTTCCCTGAGGCATGTAGTGATTTATCCAAACTTCATATCCAGGTTCTATCCCAAACGTCAAATTCATGTATAACACTCCTGATGATTTCTCTTCATATTGTCTTTGAAGCTTTCCGGAAATCACTGACAAAATCTACATTTTTATTTTAAGAAGGAATGAGATTCACATTAGCTGACCAGTCCAGTACAGATCAGTTATGTTGAACAAGAATGGATGAACTGATGCAAGAAAGTACGTTGTTGTCCACATGCCTTACCTTGCTTACCATAGTATGTCAAGGATTGTACATGTATGCATGTATAAATAATGTATAATGTATATGCAACAACATAATATATACCTGTATAGTGACAGCTCCTAATGTTGGATTGCCATCAAGAATGAGTGGAGTTTTGATGCAAACAATCTGGGATGACAAGTATAAAGGCGAAGATTTGTTGAATAAAAGGTAGTAGGTCACAGTGGGTAGGTATTCTCCAAATTCTAGTAGTATTCCTTCATTGCCAATGCTGTATATCGGTGTGGTGGTCCACATGTACCAATATATGTAGTGATAAGTGTAGTTTATTCCCGGGTATGTCCTCCATGGGTAGGTCCCAAGTGAGCACTCTTCAGGGAGTGGGTCTGTGTAGTTGGTGAAGTAGGCTATGATGACACTAGATGGTTTAGCCCGATTGATGGGGTAGAAGGCATTGAGGAGTTGTTGATAGTTATCGGGATAAGCTTTGATGGAGTTCAATATTTCCAAGGGATCATCACAAACTTGATAGCGATCACATCCTCCACAAATACTTTCTATGAGGATAGTCCACAGAACCAGTATTATTGCTCCACTCATTCTTCACTCAATTGTACCTGGTCATGGGAGACAAGAATAGTGAATGACTCTTATGATACAGTCGGTTATATAGCAAATTTTGACCTTCCATTCAGGATGATTCCCAAATTATTGGATTACAATAAACAAATAATACTATGTATATAATCCTATTTTCACTTTCAAAATTATCCTTGATGAATCTCTTTGAACAATACTGATTTTATTTTGCTTTCGATTTCAACTCCTCCTGAGCTGATAGTCCACACTAGAATAGGTATGCATCCTACCACGTCTTACACAGTTGTAGCTAGCTAGAGTGTATAATGAGCATAGTATTATGGTAACATTTTGGTACATGCAATGTATATGTTATGAACTCCGACTGTTACAGACCAACAGCTGCTGCAGACACCCTCATTCATCCAACCCTTCAAAGCTTGTTGGGCGTTGGATAAAAATGGGGTGGTCTCTTCAGAGTTGAATTCCAAGAGAACCAGGCAACCATCTTCAACTGGACTGTTGGCTGAAGGTAGGTTTCATGTTCACTGTAATATACAGAGAGTACCTGGTAGACTGGTGACTTGTGTTGTCGTAGGTCACTGTGATAATAATATTATGATACATTCCACACACTTTTGCATGTACATTCTGATGTGGTGCCAGCGATAATTTTAGACTTCACTATTGCTCTCCATGGACTGTCCACATCAAACTTAATACCAGAGGTACAGATAATTGTACTCCCTCCTGGAGGTGGTTTGGACCAAGTGGGGACCAGTAAGATAGGTCTTATGCTTGTCACTTGTCACACTGTGCTTCCCCTTCATCAATACATTACAAGTAATAATACATAAATTAAATCTTTTATGTACCTACACTAACCTCGTTATTCTCTAGCAGGATAATTCCACAAAGGATAAAGGATGTGTGACTTAGCTATACCCTACCAAGGATAATTCCCTTCTTAAAGTTTCCAGAACATCGTTCTATTGCTTGAAGGTCACAAAACCAAATTCACCAAACACACATACACACACAGTCCAGTGTGTGTGTGTATGTGGCTCTCTCGGTGCGTGTATGTGTGTGTGCGTGAATGTGTGTGTGTGTGGTGTGTGTGTGTGTGTGTGTGTGTGTGTGTGTGTGTGTGTGTGTGTGTGTGTGCGCGTGTGTGTATGTGTGTGTGTGTGTGTGTGTGTGTGTGTGTGTGTGTGTGTGTGTGTGTGTGTAATAACATAACATAATAGTCATGCACATGTCCAGTATAATTGTCCTGTGGCACTGCATATACATTCATAAGTCTACACAATACAGGGCCATTGAGAGCATTTGAATGGAGGGGAAATTGTATATTCATAGAAATGGCAGATAAATAGTCACTGAAGTTTATTTAGTTCTGATTTTGGCTCAACGTTTTGACAAGGTGTTGTTTTATGACAGGGATACATTGCATTCTAGAACTGTTCATTAACGGTACAAGCAACATAATAATGTATACGATATCACCATTATAAGGCTGATGACGTAATAAGCAATTTGCACCGTGTGACGTTGATCACGTGCAATAACACGTGTTCGATATTTGGCGAAGATCGGACTAGCGTGAGTGCCTTCATTTTGTTTGAGCATATTTGAAAAATTGTTCAATCGAGAGAATTAATCAGGAAGGAATTGAGAATGAAGGATTCTTTGTATTCCCTTTGAACAGGTGATATCCCTTTCCTGGAGCTCCGTGTGGAGTAGGAGAATGAAGTGATGGCAGAAGGATCGAACTCCGGATGTGGTCCGAAAGACAGTTCGACGAATTTTCGCCTGTGTCTATTACCTATATTTTGTACATAACCATGATTGAAATATCAAGAAACGGATGAATTTTAACTGTATATTTGAGAGACATTTCCAATAGAGTGGTTTGCCTTTGTTGTTCTGTGTACAATTATACATTATTTACACTGTTGTCGTTGTCGTTGTTGTTGTTGTTGCTCATGGGTTATCATAATTCTATACTGCCCTCTAGTACAGAGTGAGATGATACAGACCTTAAGGTTCCCCTACATATTGATATGTCCCCTACAGTGTATCCATGTGTACCCTCTAGTGGTATGGAGTCCTTAGTTTGGTTATACGTTAAATGACTATCTCTCATCTGATGGCTAACATGTGGGAGACCATCCCTCTGTTGTTGCGTAGATCCCTTAAGTAAGCATACCTTATTAAAGCGGAGTACATGTTATATCCTACATTAGATATAGAAGGAGTGTAACAGTAGACAACTATAAAACTAGAGAACTGGACTTCATACTGGCCTCACAAGCTTCATTACATACATTGACCATTAGCTGGATTACTGGTTAACTAGTGGTTTACATACAATTATATATAGTGCTTCATTACGACTAAGAGTTGGGGAATAAGGGCACGCACAAACACATTAAGCAACGAAGTAATCACAAACACACACACACACAATGCACGCACACACACTCATTCACACTTTTATGTGTATACTTTATCATTAATTTTGATTATGCAGATTCCTGTAAAAGACCAGGTTACATTTCATACCTGAAAGGTTCTAGTTTGATTTTTGACAATTAAATATTTATTATTTTTTGATTAATTAATTGTTCATTACATCCGAATTGAATCATAAACTATAAAATCGCAAGTGTTATGCCTACATAAGAAAGCACGTCAATAATTGGAAAATGATTATGCATAGTGTTGTGTGTAGAACATTATTGAGATGATAACTATATAAAATGAATAGCGAGAACATAGCATACTGCTGCACATATTTATTGATATCAAATGTGTTATCTACTGAACGTTTTGTTGTTGAAAAATTTGCCTCATCTCCAACTTCACTTTGTGATACAACATCTGTATCATCCACCATGCTATTGGTAGGGCAGTGTAGCGTAGTACAAAGTAGAGAGATTTGGTGAAGCTCTGAGTCTCTTCTCCATATTTACTCAAATGTAGTACAAGTGTAATACTGAATGTTAGTGATCCAAATCCAAATACAAGTACTGCTATGAACATGAGTAGCAGTATCTGTCGAAGTGCTTGTTTTGGTGTGATTCTGTATTCCTCTTCTTTGATGAAGATTTGATCAATTGTGAAGGGAATGGATGTTATGATGATGCATACAAACATTGCACACCACACTGTGAGAATGCCAAATCCGTACAAGTGTGGATTTGCACTCACTAGTAAGAGTTGAAATGGAAGACATATTAATAGACCCACTACACTCATGTAGATCCCCCAGAGAGATATTGTTGTAATGACTCTGTGTTGATTTCTTCCACAACATTTTGTGAATATGCTCCATGTTCTGGGAATGGGAAATGTAATGTACTTGGTGTGAATGTAGGCGAGCATTAGGGAGCTGATTAGCATGAAACCCAAAAGATAGTTTGATGCTGTACAAGTTGAAATTACATTAGTATCGTTTTTATATGGATAACATGTTGCTATCAGTAATTTGAGTATCATGTAAATGTTGAAGACATGAGCAAGAATTGCTACAGCCCAGAAGAATGGTACTTTAACTTTGCTCCTACTTTGTTGTAGACTCTTGATCAGTTGTCCTCCATTGGTGTAGAGTAGGAAGGGAGCCAGTAGACCAAGAGTGCCAATCAGAACATAGAATCCTTGATTTGGAATGCGAAAGTCGTGTGTTCCCTGAGGCATGTAGTGATTTATCCGAACATCGTATCCAGGTTCTATCCCAAACGTCAAATCCATGTATAACACTCCTGATGATTTCTCTTCATATTGTCTTTGAAGCTTTCCAGAAATCACTGACAAAATCTGCATTTTTATTTTAAAAAGGAATGAGATTCACATCAGCATAAGCAATACAGATAAGTTATTGTGAGCAAGAATGAATGAACTGATGCAAGAAAGTACGTACGTATGTCCACATGTCTTATCTTGCTTAACATAGTCTGTCAAGGATTGTACATGTATATATGCATGTATAAATAATGTATAATGTATATGCAACAACATAATATATACCTGTATAGTGACAGCTCCTAATGTTGGATAGTCATCAGGAATGAGTGAAGTTTTGATGCAAGCAATCTGGGATGGAAAGTATAAAGGTGAAGATTTGTTGAATAAAAGGTAGTAGGTCACAGTGGGTAGGTATTCTCCAAATTCTAGTAGCATTCCTTCATTAGCAATGCTATATATCGGTGTGGTGGTCCACATGAACCAATATATGTTGTGATAAGTGTAGTTTATTCCCGGGTATGTCCTCCATGGATAGGTCCCAAGCGAGCACTCTTCAGGAAGTGGGTCTGTGTAGTTGGCAAAGTAGGCTATGATGACACTAGATGGCTTAGCCCGATTGATGGGGTAGAAGGCATTGAGGAGTTGTTGATAGTTGTCAGGATAAGCTTTGATAGAGTTCAATATTTCCAAGGGATCATCACAAACTTGATAGCGATCACACGTACATCCTCCACAAGTACCTTCTATGAAGATAGTCCACAGAACCAGTATTATTGCTCCACTCATTCTTCACTCAATTGTACCTGGTCACACATGGGAGACAACAATAGTGAATCACTCTTATTATGCATTCAACTATATTATTGCAAATTTTCACCTTCCATTCAGAATGTATCCCATATTATTGGATCACAATATTATTTCTAATAATATTATATAATATTATATACTGATTTCGTTTTGCTTTCGATTTCTAGAATACGTATGCATCCTACCAAGTCTCACACAGTTGTAGCTAGCTAGTCCATTCAACTCTAAGTTTTCTATACAAAAATGATTATTAATACTCGCATAAACGTATGGAAAATGTGTGCTCAAATCAGCTATTATTGTTCTATTCTATATATGTGTACAAACATATCTATTCTAAGTATAAGCAGCATTTGTACCTCTCCCAAGGTTTATCTGTCATAGCATATAATACTGTAGCAATTCTTGCAATTACTTCTAGAGTGTACATGTAACAAATGAATGCTGTAAGTTTAGTTAGTTTATTCAATGAATGAAAATTATTGATCTTTCATTTATTCTTGTGTCCATATGAATTTGGCATTTTGAATGTTTCTCCAGCTGGTACGTGGTAAGTACATGAACAATTCTCTTTGGGATGGACAGAGTTGTCACTCCTCCTCCCGTTGCTGTGACAACAGACGTCAGCCGTGGTTCTGGCAAATCTTACCTGAATTGGCCGATTTCGATATCGAGGTTCACTGGCTGCGTCCGTCAGGCCACAATGTTGCTATTGAACAACTCGAACTGTATGTCTACTAGCAGTATTGCACTTGGTCTGTAGCAATGGTAGTGAGTATTGTCTGCTAATCATCCAAATTTCAGTGTCCAATTAAGTACACATTCTGCAACATTATTAACATTACATAGGCATGGTTACAACAGTTGAAGCTGGTGTGCATCATTATTATTAGTTATTAGTAATAATTATTCGATATTATAATAATTGATATTAGTAGTTATCAAGATGCTGTAAGTATACAATTATGAAATGTAACACAAAGTCATACAATATATAATCTTATGTATGTGTGTTATAATATTATTAGTCTGCAGTGTATGTGGCATTTCCAATAGAGTGGTTTCCATTCGGTGTTCATTGTACAACTATATGCAAATATACATTATTTACATTGTTTTCATTGTTGTTGTTGTTGCTCATGTTGGTCCAAAATTGATCAATAACTAGACAATTCCATCAATTGCCAGACAACTATAGAACCTGGGTCCAAAAGAAGTTTCCACCTATGGTCTCAAATGATGTTTGAAACATTTTCTGACGTATTTGCTACACATAGCGCAGAGTAAATAAAAGTAGCTGACAAGAAAGTTCAGAACCTCGGAGATGCTTGGAGTTTATATTGAATAATAAATTTGTCCTTGAAATCGTCATCGTGAGGACACAATAAATGTCTGTCAGAATGGCTTCTACAATGGACACCGTTTTTCAGCCGCCAAAGATGTATTTTTAATGTCAGCCCTTCTTATGAAAGAGTTAGGAGATATAGAACGGTCGAAAGTAGTAGATGGACTTAATCATCGTTCTAAACAGTTGAGCGACATCCCTAAACTTTACCTTGACGTCGGGGAAGCTGACAACGAATGAACTTTACACCGACGTGACGGAAAGAGTAAGCGACTTGTGTTTGAGAACTTAGTAGTACCTTGGTATCATACTCAGTGCTTTCCCGATTTGAGCTGTAGAATTCGATTAATAATATCTCGCCCGACGCCTCTAACATTCGTGACGGGATTTTCGGAAACTGCGGGCCGAAACGAGAATTAAAATTTGGGCTTGTGACTTTAGGCTTTGCCATACTTTAGACCAATTAAATGTGGATCGATGCTGGAACTCCGCACTACGCCACGAAAGGTTACCATTAATTAATATCGGTAATTGATACGGATGAATACGTACATGTAGCTACAACAAAAGGTTCAAAAGGGACAACATTTCCTACAAATAGAAAATTGTTTGTGTTGAAGTGCTGACAGTAACCACAGAGTAATAGATCGAGGCAAATAGAATGGCTACTATTAGGAGCATTGTCCGATATTTGACCTCCCGTACTTGGATTCGATATCCAACAGTGTTCCTGGTGATAACTGTGGTGTTTATAGTATTGAAGCTTGTATACAAACAAGTACCTACAGCTGATAATAGGATTGTCAAAGTTTCCAATACTGAAATTGTACAGGAGGAAGATTCAATTCATCCAAATCCATCCGGTTCTGCTCCTGGCAATGTAACCCTTCCTAAAAATGAAGCAAAGGAACAGCAACTTAATCCTATTCTGAAGCACAAGACTTAATAGCTTCTGCTCAAATCTTTCACCCAAATACAAGTATAATTGTTTTCAACCTTGGTCTGGAAGATGAAGAGGTGAGACAACTTACTAGCTTACGCAATGTAAAAGTGGTGAGGTTTCTTTTTGAAATGTATCCACCTCATGTAAAAACTTTGAAGAATTAATATGCTTGGAAGGTATTGGCAGTCTACAATGCATTACAAAAATACGAGATTGTTTTCTGGATGGGTGCAAGTGTCCGAATCAGAGCACCATTGTCAGAAAGATTACTCCATGACCTACAAGTTTTCCCTTTCAGAGCTGAAGTGTTGAAATATTTTTACGATGCCGCGTATACTTATGACAGTACCTACGAAAGATTCGGAGTTACTCGTCGTGAGATGAGCAGAAAGTCCCAAGTTCAAGGAGGTTTTCACCTTTCTCGTAACTGCTCTTTCTTGCATCAGTATCTCTATGATGAGTATGTACAGTGTGTCCTTGACAAAGATTGCATCCATCCTCCAAATTCCACAGTTTATTGCCCAAGAAAATGTCATTTCCACCGGAGGGAGGTCCATATCGGGAAGAGATACCAAATGCCGGCCGTTTCAGATATGACCAAAGCATATTAACCATTCTGGTGTACAGAAATTTCAACATAACAGAGGATGCCCCTTGCATAGCAAGTCTTAATCACACTCTGGTTGTATACAGGTCCCCAACACAATGCTTTACCATCCAGCACTGACTGAATTATAGAACATCTAATTACTGAGTTTGTCCTTCTTTTAGTCTGGTAACCACCCTTAGTTTGTTATAATATTATACTTGTTGTAATCCATAATGTATTGTGTAGGCATAGATGTGTTGTGGGTGTGGATTTTGTACTGTGCTCCTACAAATCAATTGACCAACCTTATGTTCATGGACTGTCTATTACCTACACAATCAATGATGAACGCAAACACATCTGGTCCCTGGCTGGAGGGTATGCAGACCCTGGTGATGGAGGTGCCCACAACTGTCCATGTGCTGGTGGTTCATCCTATCGTCCTCCATCTTATGTTGGTGATAACCACTATTGTGAATCAGGTAGTCATTCTTCTCCAGCTAGTAAGTGGCACATGGATAATCCCCTTTGGGATGGACAGGGTTGTCACACATCCTCCCGTTGCTGTGACAACAGACGTCAGCCATGGTTCTGGCAAATCTTACCTGAAATGACTGATTCCGATATCGAGGTTCGCTGGCTACGTCCAACTGGATCGAGCTTCCATGTCGCTATTGAACAACTTGAGCTATATGTCTACTGACAGGACTCAGTCTACAGTGACAATGATTATTCAGATAGTGAGTAGTGTCTGCTAATTACCCAGATTTCAGCATCAGAAGTACACAATTTTACAGCAAATATAACATAGGATTGATTATATATAAACAGACTGATCATTAGTTTGATTCATAATATAATTATTAATAATATTATATCCAGTTGCACTCTTCAGGAAGTGGGTCTGTGTAGTTGGTGAAGTAGGCTATTATTACATCAGATGGTCTAGCCCGATTGATGGGGTTGAAGGCATTGAGGAGTTGTTGATAGTTGTCAGGATAGTAGAACAGCCTTAGTCTCGTATAACTTCCACTGTGCGATGAAAAATCGGAAGTTAGGCGGAATTGTGTCTGGTTAACGAGACTAGCACAGCCTAGTATATACATAATAATAATATGTGTATATTACTAGACTTGGTCCCACTGCTATCCAGGCTGCAAACACTATATTCCTATTATGGATTTTTATATCTGTAAACTTGAATTTTGATATGAAAATACTTATATTCTGTAACAGTTGTAACGGTTTCAACTTTTTATTTTATGTACCCTTCAATTATTATTTAACCCCTTTCTAGATTTACATGCAGCTGTTTTCCCAAATTGTGAGGTAAAAGTAATAAACATAACCTTTTCATGCCAACCCTCATACAGGGACGGATTGTAGGTCATGCTTCGAAACAGAAATAGTACTGATTAATATCCTTATTTGTTTGTTTTAAGGGGAACTAAGGGCTGCAAGTTTGTGAACCTCAGTCAACATTGTGTTGAATACTGTTCAATTTTGAAACAGCTAATGGAAATTCGTAGTAAAGCGGCTCAATCCAGGGCTTTTAAATATTAGTAGGGTATAATAATAACCTGTTCTTTATTCCATATTTAATGTTTTCACAATTTTATTTTTCTTTGTTCGATTCTATACACTTGTATACCATATTGAAATATTATTATAGTGACCATGCATGTTAGACCATTGCACAACTTAATAAGTAATACACCATGTTAACCGCTTAAACTCCTGGTTCATATATGAATAAGGTCATACAATTATACTTGCTTAATTGCTGGATGCATAATAACTGCACTTCATAATGAATATGTACATGCCTGTTTTGTGTACCTTCCAACAGGAAGATGCATTGATTAATAGGATTTGGGTTATGTTTCCATGATTCACACATCCACCGTGATACAAATTATTGGGTACAATTCATAATTTTGTTGAATGAATTGTTCGACACACTTAGTGAACGTTCATTATTATTAATTTTGTCTGTTATTTTGTGCCGGATAACTGTAGTGGACAAAGAGGTTTGGCAGTTGCAGTAGTAACAGATTGAAGAGATAGATTCGCTGTACATACACACAAATATACTGACATGTTGACAACCTTGGGTTCAATGCCACAGCCCACATGCCCAACCTTCTCCATCTCCATCTCCTTCTCCCAGTTCTGAACCGTGTAAAGCAGGATACTTGTTACAAGGTCCAGTGGTAGGTCCTCCTGGTCGTGATGGAGCTCCCGGTCGTGATGGGGTAGCAGGTCGCGATGGCAAAGATGGCTCTCCAGGGATACCATCTCCTCCAGGCCCCCCAGGCCCCCCAGGCCCCCAGGGTCCCCCAGGTCCCCCTGGTCCTAGTGATGGTCTTCCTGGCTCTCCTGGACTCCCCGGTCCAGCTGGTCCCACTGGTCCTCCAGGATCTCCAGGTCCCAGTGGAGTCAACTTTGATGAACTTCGTGAGATTGTTCGTTTGATGGCTAAAGAAGAACTGAAGAACTTGACATCCGAAGATCGTGAACCAGTGAAGGTTGTTGTGGAGTATGATAAGCTGTGTCCCACAAATGAGCCTACCCCCTCCACACCTTCATATAACCCACTGAAATCCTCACCAACTCCTAAGGAACCTAATTCCCTACCCACATTACCTACCAGGACCACAAGGCGATGTGCTCAAGACCTGACACGTAGCGACCCAGGTCAATCTTGTCGAGATATCTATCAGTGCAACCCTCACCTCAGTTCAGGCTACTACTGGATAACCACAAAACATCGAATAAGATACTACGAAATACTCCACTTTGTCTACTGTCAGATGGAAGACAAGAATTGTGGATTGCGAGGAATGATGAGAGTTGGGTTCTTGAACATGACAGACTCTGCAGTCAGCTGCCCTCCTTCGTTGATCATGACCAATCAATCAGGGAAGAGACTTTGCATCAGTTCGGTGGGTCGGGATCAGTTTTCTTCAGTGGAATATGAAACTTACAATAAAAGCTATGAATATGTTTGCGGAAGAGCTGTTGGCTATTCTTACCATACTCCGCATGCTTTTTATTTCAGTAACCCAGGTAGAAGGATGTTCACTTCAATTGACCAACCTTATGTCGCTGGATTGTCCATTACTTACAGAGCCAATGGCAAACGCAAACACATTTGGTCCTTTGCTGGTGGGGCATATGGAAAGCAGGGAAGTGGTAATAACTGTCCTTGTGGTTATGGTGGTGATAGACCCCCACGTTATGTTGACAACAACTACTATTGTGAGGCTAGTCGCTTGATCACATCAAAGGAGAGAATATGGTACATGAACAACACTCTTTGGGACGGGAAGGACTGCTATCCCACATCTCGATGTTGTGACAACAGGCGTCAGCCGTGGTTCTTTACTGCTCTACCAGATCGTGTGAATACCAATATTGAAGTACGCTGGATGGATCCACAGTATAGAAGCAATGGCATGGTAGGCATCAAACTGCTAGAATTGTATGTGTACTAACTATAGTGCGGTGTGGAACATTAATTGGTTAGCATCCATTTAACTAATAATATGAATGAAGTAATTATTAATTCTACATACAGTATTAATTTACATTGCTCTAGTTATTGAGTCTTACGTAAGTCTTGAGTGTGTTATATATAATTGAAGCTTTGATTTGTTACACAATGTATGTAATCTGAGAGCATGCATGGAGGGTGCATCTGTTTTGCCTTTTCTCAACAGAAGATATCGAATCAATAACATACACGACTACACTCATAAAATGTCATAAAATTGTACATATATTATTACACTTCTTAAGTAACTCCAATCATTTAGCAATCTAGGCCACTGCTTACTTTGTAAAAGAGGAGAAAGAGTATAGTTGTCAGGTAAGTATGAACCACATCTCTCACCTGTATGATATCCTAATTTTCTTTGGTGATTCCCTCTCTGCAACAAGATTACCTTCGAGTAGGCATTAATATATACATATAGACAGGAAGCATCAAAACCGCACGTGATAAGTGCTGAACCAGATATGTTGCTCTGACACATGATACATGATAATCAATGAAGGAAATAAACAATACATATGACTGGGTATTATCTAGTCTATAAGGATGAAATGAAAGTACTGGTCATGGCGAGTCTTATAGACTTGCCCTATTGTGCTCCTTAGTGCAAGTCTTGGCTCTCTGGAGAAAGAAACTGGAAACTGGTTATATTGACAAACAATGACAAAAATATGCTAGCCCTACAAAGGACTATATAGTTTGCTTTCTGACAGTTCTTGAAAGTGCTTCATATGGCCCTTTTCTTGAGTGTGGCTTGTAACATCATTAAACCCCCGTGTGCTGCACTGAAGTGGTCTTGACAGAGCTTACAGTAGGCAAATGATGGTCCACAAATACTAGCTGTGATTCCAGGTGGAACCGTCCACATGGACAGGAAATCTCGCTGGTTTTCATTTGGCTGACTGAAAGGACTTCCATGTGTCCAACTTGCCCCATGGTTGCACCATAGACACTCCATACTACACAATCTGAGGATAATTTATTCATAGCATAAAGAATTAAATTTTATTCATATCATGAATAAATTATCCATTGCATGAGTGCATATTCCGTAAAGGTCGTTCCTTTATCGTACAATGGAGAGAAATCCTAATTTCTGTACAATTGCGAATAATTACCTATGGTTGGCAACACTGTGTTCGGTGTGCAACAATTATTATTCACATTGCATATTTTGTCCAATTGCAAATTCCTGCAGTATTCCTTCATTTTCAATCAATGATCTTATATGATACGTATAATAATATACATAGCTGTGTGGTCCACATGTACAAATCTATGTTGTGATAAGTGTAGTTTATTCCCGGATATGTCCTCCATGGATAGGTCCCAAGTGAGCACTCTTCAGGAAGTGGGTCTGTGTAGTTGGTGAAGTAGGCTATGATGACACTAGATGGTTTAGCCCGATTGATGGGGCAGGGTAAAAGCCATTGAGGAGTTTGCATGATAGTTGTTGGTATGTAAGCTTTAATGGAGTTTAGTACCCCAAAGAGATCATCATAGCAATCTTCGAACTCCTTCAGTTTCTATCATTCCAAATTTGGTGATTGATGTAAGGGGGAGGGGGTGATGGAGGTCTGGTTTGACCATTTGGGGGACAGTACCATGCATCTCTTCAATCACCTACACATAAACGTATATTATCAAACTTTTATATAATACCATTTGAATCGTAAAGTATAGAATTGCAAGTGCTATGCCTACATACAAAAGGAGTATGTCAATATTAATTGTAATGTGATCATGCATAGTGTTGTGTGTAGAACATTATTGAAATCATAACTATATAAAATGAATAGGAGAGCATATAGCATACTGCTGCACATAGTTATTAATATCAAACGTGCTATCTACTGGAAGTTTTGTCGTTGAAAAATTTGCCTCATCTCCAACTTCACTTTGTGATACAGCACCTGTATCATCCATGATGCTATTGGTAGGGCAGTGTAGCGTAGTACGAAGCAGACAGATTTGGTGAAGCTCTGAGTCTCTTCTCCATATTTACTCAAATGTAGTACAAGTGTAATACTGAATGTTAGTGATCCAAATCCAAAGACAAGTACTGCTATGAACATGAGTAGCAGTATCTGTCGAAGTGCTTGTTTTGGTGTGATTCTGTATTCCTCTTCTTTGATGAAGATTTGATCGATTGTGAAGGGAACGGATGTTACGATGATGCATACAAACATTGCACACCACACTGTGAGAATGGCAAATCCGTACAAGTGTGGATTTGCACTCACTAGTAAGAGTTGAAATGGAAGATGTAGTAATAGACCCACTACACTCATGTAGATCCCCCAGAGAGATATTGTTGTAATGATTCTGTGTTGATTTCTTCCACAACTTTTTGTGAATATGCTCCATGTCCTGGGAATGGGAAATGTAATGTACTTGGTGTGAATGTAGGAGAGCATTAGGGAGCTGATTAGCATGAAACCCAAAAGAAAGTGTGATGCTGTACAAGTTGAAATTATATGATCAGTATCTTTTCTATATGGATAACATATTGCTATCAGTGATTTGAATATCATGTAAATGTTAAAGACATGAGCAAGACTTGCTACAGCCCAGAAGAATGGTACTTTAACTTTGCTCCTACTTTGTTGTAGACTCTTGATCAGTTGTCCTCCCTTGGTGTAGAGTAGGAAGGGAGCCAGTAGACTGATAGTCATGATCAGTACATAGAATCCAGATTTTGGAATGCCTTGGTGTTGTTTGGTTCCCTGAGGCATTCGGTTGCGAACCCGAACATCATATCTAAGTTTTGACCCAAACGTCAAATCCATATATAACACTCCTGACGATTTCTCTTCATATTGTCTTTGAAGCTTTCCAGAAATCACTGACAAAATCTACATTTTTATTTTAAGAAGGAATGAGATACACATTAGCAGACCCAGTACAGATCAGTTATGTTGAACAAGAATGGATGAACTGATGCAAGAATGTACGTTGCTGTCCACATGCCTTACCTTGTTCAACATAGTCTGCATGTCAAGGATTGTACATGTATGCATGTGTACATAGTGTATAAGATATATGCAGCAACATAATATATACCTGTATAGTGATGGCTCCTAATGTTGGATTGCCATCAGGAATGAGTGGAGTTTTGATGCAAGCAGTCTGGGATGGAAAGTATAAAGGCGAAGATTTGTTGAATAAAAGGTAGTAGGTCACAGTGGGTAGGTATTCTCCAAATTCCAGTAATGTTCCTTCACTGTCAATGCTATATATTGGTGTGGTGGTCCACGTGTACCAATATATTTTTTGATAAGTGTAGTTTATTCCCGGGTATGTCCTCCATGGATAGGTCCCAAGTGAGCACTCTTCAGGAAGTGGGTCTGTGTAGTTGGCGAAGTAGGCTATGATAACACTAGATGGTTTAGCCCGATTTATGGGGTGGAAGGCATTGAGGAGTTGTTGATAGTTGTCAGGATAAGCTTTGATGGAGTTCAATATTTCCAAGGGATCATCACAAACTTGATAGCGATCACATCCTCCACAAATACCTTCTATGAGGATAGTCCACAGAACCAGTATTATTGCTGCACTCATTCTTCACTCAATCATACCTGGTCATGGGGGCCAACAATAGTGAATGACTTTTATTATACAGTCAACTATGTTGCAAATTTTCACCTTCCATTCAGGATGTTTCCCATATTTTTGGATCACAATTTACTAATAATATTATAATAATATATAATCGGATTCCTATTTTCACTTTCAAAATTATCCCTGACAAAACTGATTGCACAATACTGATTTCATCTTGCTTTTGATTTCAACTCCTCCTGAGCTGATAGTCCACACTAGAATACGATGAATAGGTATGTATCCTACCAAGTCTTACACAGTTGTAGCTAGCTAGAGTGTATAATGAGCATAATACTATGGTAGCGTCTTAGTACATACAATGTTCATGGGATGAACTCCAACTATTACTGGCCTACAGCTGCTGCAGACACCTCATTCATCCAGCCCTTCAAAGCTTGTTGTTCGTTGGATAAAAAATAGGGTGGTCTCTTCAGAGTTGAATTCCAAGAGAACCGGGCAACCATCTTCAACCAGGCTGTTGGCTGAAGGTAGGTTTCATGTTTACTGTGATATACAGAGAGTACCTGGTAGACTTGTGTTGTTGCAGGTCATAATAATATTATGATACTATTATTATTATCACAGGTCACTGTGATAATAATAATAATAATATTATGACACATTTTACACACACTTTTGCATGTACATTCTGATGTTGTGTCAGTGATAATTTTAGACTTCACTATTGCTCTCCACGGACTGTCCCTATCAAACTTAATACCAGAGGTACAGATAATTGTACTCCCTCCTGGAGGTGGTTTGGACCAGGTGGGGACCAGCAAGATAGGTCTTAAGCTTATCACTTGTCACACTGTGCTTCCCCTTTATCAATACATTACAAGTAATAATACATAAATTATATCTTTTATGTACCTACACTAACCTAGTTATTCTCTACCAGGTTAATTCCGCAAAGGATAGAGGAATTGTGACTTAGCTATACCCTGCCAAGGATAATTCCCTTCTTCCAGAACATCATTCTATTGCTTGAAGGTCACAAAACCAAATCACAAAACAGCATTTTTCATCCTCAATGAACCTCACAATTGAGTCTACTCACGTATATATGGGGGTTAACGGAGAGGTCTCAACAACCATTCAAATAGGCAATGAATATCATTATTGTCAGGTAACAGGCATTCATTGAATGTGTGTATGTGTGTGTATGTGTTGTGTGTGTGTGTGTGTGTGTGTGTGTGTGTGTGTGTGTGTGTGTGTGTTTGTGTGTGTGTGTGTGTGTGTGTGTGTGTTTGTGTGTGTGTGTTTGTGTGTATGTGTGTGTGTGTGTGTGTGTGTGTGTGTGTGTGTGTGTGTGTGTGTGTGTGTGTGTGTGTGTGTGTGTGTGTCTGAAACATAATAGTCATGCACATAATCAGTATAATTGTCCTGTGGCACTGCATATACATTCATAAGTCTACACAATACAGGGTCATTGGGAGCATTTGAATGGAGGAGAAATGATATTATATTCATAGAAATGGCAGAGAAATAGTCACTGAAGTTTATTTAGTTCTGATTTTGGCTCAACGTTTTGACAAGGTGTTGTTTTATGATGGGGATACATTGCATTCTAGAACTGTTCATTAACGGTACAAGCAACATAGTAATGTATACGATATCACCATTATAAGGCTGATGACGTAATAATCAATTTGCACCATGTGACGACGGTCACGTGCAATAACACGTGTTCGATATTTGGCGGAGATCGGACTAGCGTGTGAGTGCCTTCATTTTGTTTGAGCGTATTTGGAACTTGTTCAATCGTGAGAATTGATCACGAAGGAAATGAAAATGAAGGATTCTTCGTATTCCCTTTGAACAGATGATGTCCCTTTCTTGGAGGTCAGTGTGTTGAAGGAGAATGAGATGACGGCAGAAGGATCGAACTCCAGATGTGGTCCGAAGACAGCTCGACGAAATTTCGTGTGTGTCTATTGCCGATCTTTTGTACACTGGCTAACCGTGATTGAAAAATCAAGAAATGGACGCTTTTTAACTGTATAAGTATATATTTGAGTGACACTTTCAATAGAGTGGTTCGCTTTTGTTGTTCAGTGTACAGCTACGCAAATATGCATTATTTACATTGTTATTGTCGTTGTCGTCGTTGTTGTTGCTCCTAGGTTATAATTCTATACTGCCCTCTAGTACAGAGTGAGATGATACAGACCTTAAGGTTCCCCTACATATTGATATGTCCCCTACAGTGTATCCATGTGTACCCTCTAGTGATAGGGAGTTCTTAGTTTGGTGTGTGCTTTTACTAGTTACTTGAATGTCAGTAATACAGGTGAATTTGAATAATATTAATGCTGGAGTATAAATATTATAGGTGGACGGAGGTGTGTTGTATGCATATACCTGTCTTTCAAAGGAAAAATCGAATTCATATTATCATTTAGATGGCATGCATAGATGTGTTGTGGAGGTGGATTTGTAGGGTGGTGCAGGGTGTATTTGAGTCGGACATTGACTATTGTTTATATTAGTAAACTGTACCTTGAAGCATGTCTGGTTGCCTATTGCCACATTAGGTTGTGGTTTGTTAAGATATAGTATAGATACGTTTGTATATAATATTATACATATTTATACCTAATTAAAGCAGTATACATGTAATTACTTACTAATTACCTACCTTAGGTATTGGATAAGTGTAACTGCAGACAACCCTCACAATACATACATAATATGCATATGTAGTATGTGTGGTATGTTTACTGGTAATTAGTATCCCCAGCCAGCTCTATATTCTAATAATTACATGGATATACGTTAGAGTACATGTAACAAGGTGTAATGTGTACTTGTGTACCTACATACCTGTGTGGGCTGCATACTGCCAGTGGCACCACAAGGTTGAGACAACTACAAGGCTATTCCATTCAACTATCCAGACTGAGGTGGATGGTGTGCCTATGTACCTGAGTGGGTTTGTACTGATACATGCCAAGGTGGTCACAATCCTCAAACAGCTCCTTGATTGAAGTATTATTTGAGTGACACTTTATAGAGTGGTTCGCTTTTGTTGTTCAGTGTACAGCTATACAAGTATACATTATTTACATTGTTGTCGCTGTTGTTGTTGTTGTTGTTACTCCTAGGTTATTATTATTCTATACTGCCCTCTAATACAGAGTGAGGTGATACAGACCTTAAGGTTCCCCTACATATTGATATGTCCTCTACAGTGTATCCATGTATACCCTCTAGTGGTAGGGAGTCCTTAGTTTGGTGTATTCTTTTGCTAGTTACTTGAATGTGAGTAATATTAATGATGGAGTGTAAATATTTGCAGGTAGACTTATGACATTGTGTGTTGTGTACATAATATACCTGTCTTTCAGGAGAAAGATATAATTGTTGTAATTCATAATAGTATCATGTAGAAGACATGCATGGATGTGTCCGTGTGGCGGAGGTGGATTATGTAAGGCGGGGGAGGGCATATTTGAGTAGGACATTGACCATTGTTTATATTAGTAAACTGTACCTTGAAGCCTGTCTGGTTGCCTATTGCCACATTAGGTGGTGGTTTGTTAAGATAAGGAATGTCTCTCATCTGACTGCTAACATGATCCTGGAAGACCATCCCTCATTTGGTGTATAGATTTGTTTGCATATATACATATTACCTAATTAAAGCAGTGTACATGTAATAACTTGCTAATTATTACCTACCTTAGGTATCGGAGGAGTGTAACAGCAGACAACCCTATACATACATATAGGCATCTGTCTATAGTGTGTGGGATGTTTACTGGCAATTGGTATCGAATAATTACGTGCATATATATGTTTGAGCACATACAGCATTGTATATTGTGTACATGTGTACTTACCTGTGTGGGGTGCATACTGCCAGTGGCACCACAAGGTTGAGACAACTACAAGGCTAATACATTCAACTATCCAGACTGAGGTGGATGGTGTGCTGTGTACCTGAGTGGGTTTGTACTGGTACAGGCCAAGGTGGTCACGATCCTCAAACAGCTCCTTGATAACAATCATCTCTGTTCATTGTAAGCTGTTTAGATGTCCATATATTCAACCTACTTAGCTGCAAAATATGTCTCAGTACATTGAATCGTACCCTCAACTCAGTCTGCATACATTGTCGATTTAATAATAATAATATCATTATTGTAATAGAATATTTGATGCTCTAATTAGGTATGAAACAATATTAATTTGTGTTAAAATTAGATTAATTATACTTCTTGACACAAGAATATTATAATATATATATTATGTAGCAGGTCCATTGCTCTGATAGTGTAGTGAGTATAAAGCCATTTTCAATTTGCAATGTGTTCAAATCATGAAGTTTATAAATTAATGAGATAATTATCACAAATGTGTCGTTGAATACTCTCAAGTGAAGCTCACTCTACTACAAACTCATGAGAATATGTATATATATGCACATTAAAAACATATGTATGTGTCATGAGTTTTACATGTTCCATACTATTATACAATATACACATAATGTCCTATACAAGCAGGTGGATGCTTGTTAGATTCACAACTGTTGCATTCCAATGTCCACCTCAAGGCACAAAGTTTCAACAGGAAATAACTACAATCTTTACAATGCAATAGGAGTGAAGTTAGGCAGGCATGTGTATAAGTGTGATCACCTCGAGTCACTTGATCAGCTCACATGATCCTCCTACACTCTGCTCTCCATATATATTACACTTGACTATACACAGACTAGTTTACCAGTAAACCAGCTCAGTATAATATTGTACATACATACGCACTTGTGATGGAGCAGAAAAGTTTTTTGATCTTTGTCATGTCCCTTGTGATTACAGTTGGAACAGCAACTACTCAAAAGTGTCCTTAATAGAGAGGTCCCACTGTATCACACAAGAATAATATTTGGAATTGTCTATTGCTTTTTATGATGTTCACTCTGATAAATTAGTGCATGTATGCTCGTATGCATAGTTTGTACTACATGTACATAAGAAACACATATATTGCTATATAATAAAGACTAAGATGTCTTCACATGAACCCCTTGACAAAGCTGCTGTTGATTGTTATTGCATACATAGGTGAGCAATATCAATTATGGTTGAGTGATTTGAGTAGGTGTACACAACATCCCCTTGTATGGGTTCCTATCCAATTGTAGGTGTGAATGTGCACATCACGGGGAGTCCTGTATCCAAATGGATACCTTTGTCAGCACCACTGTAGCTGCACTACAATGGGTTCCCCTTGATTACAATGGCAATGACAGTGACAATCTTTGGAACAGGTCTGTATGTGATATATGAATCTCCACGACCAATGGGGTAAGGTTGAAATAATCCTTTTTTCACACCATTCTGCCGTCTCCAAACTCGATTATTACTTGGGCATCTCTTTTAAATTCAGAAAAACTTTTGCTGAAGTTATTACGTTCAGTAAAGCTTCAGCATACAAATCCCAGCCTAGGTGCTAATTCTTGGTGTTTCAAAATGCTGCATGGGTTTCAAAATGGGCCATCTTTCTTTGTGCAATATAAATTATAATATAAAAATATTTACTATTGCAGTTACACGTGGAAACACATAATTATTATATCTCGGACCATGCAGCATTTCATACTGGAAGTCAAAATGAAGCCAATATAGGGCCAATATACATACGTGCCACTATATAAAAACAGACGAGAGCATACACGATCAATATAATATTACACATAGTAACAAACCTATCCCCTAATGTACTCGATATAATATTATTATTATAAAATGTCCTATATAATGTTGGGGTGTGCACAACAGACACTTTAGTACATTAGAAATTATAATTGTAGGTGTGAATCTGTGTACACAGGATGTTTTGAAAGTGATCACAGGGAGTCAGGTATACATTGCCTGAATTCAGTTGAATAACTTTCAAGGCACCCATGGTAGGCACAACAATCCATGTCTCTTGCAATAACAGCCATGTAACTGGATACATCAGCTTGAAATGAACATAGAGTAATACAGTTACAGTACATGTACAGTAAACTGTACGTTGGCACCAGTTGAGCTACTGACTCGGAGGACTGGTATGTCTTCCCGGTTGTGTCGGTGCTGACCTATTGGCATTTATGCTGTAGTAAGGGCATTGCCTAGCAACATAACTATGCTTGGGTGTGCACAACAGACACTTTGTACATAATTGCAGGTGTGAATCTGTGTACACATGATGTTTTGAAAGTGATCATGGAGAGTCATGTATACATCACCTTCAGTTAAATAGCTTTGAAGGCACCCATGTTAGGCACAACAATCCAAGCCTCTTGCAATAACAATCATGTAACTGGATACATCAGCTTAAAATGAACATAGAGTAATACAGTTACAGTACAGTAAATTGTTGGCACCAGTTGAGCTACTGACTCGGAGGACTGGTATGTCTTCTTGGTTGTGTCGGTGCTGACCTTTGGGCATTTATGCCGGCTGTAGACTAGACAATGACTTTGTTATATTGTCTAGCAACATAACGAGGTCATTTTCACCGTTTCAACTGTTGTGGCTTTACTCACACACAACAACTATACTAATTATAAAATGCATAATATTATTATGTATCTCTATCTTGTACTTCAATACCTAAGTGTACACACACACGCACACACACACACACACACACACACACACACACACACACACACACACACACACACACACACACACATACACGCACATGCACATGCACACACACGCACACACGCACACACACGCACACACACACACACACATGCACACACACATGCACACACACACACACACACACACACACACACACACACACACACACACACACACACACACACACACACACACACACACACACACACACACACACACACACACACACACACACACACACACATACACGCACATGCACATGCACACACACGCACACACGCACACACACGCACACACACACACACACATGCACACACACATGCACACACACACACACACACACACACACACACACACACACACACACACACACACACACACACACACACACACACACACACACAACCTATTGGCTTCTAATACATACTACATGTTATGAAGGGGCACATCAGTATGTATAGATATCAGTTGTACAAGCAAATGTGTATGTGACTTGTGCATAAAACCTGTATGGTGGTAGCTCTCCATTTGCTCATGTTCAGATATCCTTCCTACACTCCCAGTCCTATTATGTAGTAGACCCTCCACAGGACAGTACCAACCCAATGATACAGTCTACATTCTAGCCTGTGAGGATTATGTTGTATCAAAAGTGTTGCCTAGCAACGTACTTAATGAATAATTATCAATTTGACTTTTCACTCACCCACAAGAGCTCTGTACTCTGCAATTCAATTTGCTGCTATATTTTGGATGTGTGAATACACAAGAAACCTCATGAATGTTGTTCTATGTAATTATATGTAATGCAACATGGTGGATGTGTATTATGAGGAGGTAATACCGGCACTATTAACAATCTGAAATCTATTTGAACCTCAATGATCACACTTTTGACCACAAGTGCTTAGTTGCAGTCTGTCCTCACTCAGTGAACTGGACACAATGAATTCAAAGAAAACCTGTTTCTATGCTGTGTCTCTCTTTCTTGTATTCTTCACTCAGCACTGCTGTGGACAAGACTTGAAGCTGAAAAAGACTCCCCAACCTTCTCCATCTCCATCTTCTTCTCAAAGTTCTGAACAGTGTAATGCAAGACACCTGCCAATGGGACCACTGGTAGGTCCTCCTGGTCGTGATGGAGCTCCCGGTCATGATGGGGCAGCAGGTCGTGATGGTCTCCCTGGTCCAGCTGGCCCTCCAGGTACTCCAGGCTCTCCAGGTACCAGTGGAGTCAACCTTGATGAACTTCGTGAGATTGTTCGTTTGATGGCTAAAGAAGAACTGAAGAACTTGACATCTGAAGATCGTGAACCAGTGAAGGTTGTTGTGGAGTATGGTAAACTGTGTCCTGCAACTGCTATCACTACCGCTCCACCTACAAGAAATCCTCCAACACGTATGTCTACAAAATCTCCACCCACAAACAAACGCCCTAGTCCTCCAAGGCCACTACCTACTAGACCTCCAGTGAATGGATCGTGTGCTCAAGGGTTGACTAGAGATGACCCCGCTCTATCTTGTGATGACATCCTCATCTGTAACCCTTACCTTCCATCTGGATACTATTGGATCACAACTAGACACCAGCCAAATCAGAACAATGTCATTGTTGAAGTTTACTGTCACATGGATGGGGACAGCTGTGGAATGAGGGGACTGATTCGCGTAGCTCACCTCAACATGAGTGATCCTTCTGTCAACTGTCCTCGTCAACTGATCACAACCACTCAGTCTGGAAAGAGAATGTGCACCAGTCCAGTCCTCGGCCCTCATTTCTCTTCCGTTGTGTTCAACACTTACAACATCAACTATAGTTTTGTATGTGGGAGAGCAATTGGGTATGCACGCTTTGGACCACATGCCTTTGCCTACAGCACAAAGGGATCTTACAAAACTATTGACCAAGCCTATGTTGATGGGCTGTCCATTACTTATAGAGTAGATGGCAAGCGCAAACACATCTGGTCCCTGGCTGGAGGGCGGGCAGACCCTGGTGATGGAAATCACGCCAACTGTCCATGTGCTGGTGGCTCTACATACAATCCTCCATATTTTGTCAATGATGACCACTACTGTGAATCAGGTAGCCATTCTTCTCCAACTAGTGGAAAGTGGTACATGAACAATCCACTTTGGGACGGACAGGGATGTCATTCCTCATCTCGTTGCTGTGACAACCAACGTTTACCATGGTTTTGGCGTACTTTGCCAGAGAATACTGATTCTGGTATTGAAGTTCGTTGGATGCGTCCAACTGCAACAAGTTCGTATGATGTTGGTATTGCATTCTTGGAGCTCTACATTCGATAACCTTAAGTACATCCAGTGTGTGTGTGTGTGTGTGTGTGTGTGTGTGTGTGTGTGTGTGTGTGTGTGTGATACCATACTGTATAATCTAATGTACTTCATATTAAGTGCAATGTGAATTTAATGAAGGCAAAGAAGTGCATTATGTCAAACGTTATAGTTCCAATGAGATAAATGACACAGGTATAGCAAGTGAGATTCAAGGACATCGACTAGAATATTGTGTTATGTAAGCAATAATTATTAAGTCACAGGTAGTGTGGGCGAGACACACACAATCTGCATGATGATCAGTGACAGCAACAACCGTATGTTTTTCTTCCCTTTATAGATCATCTATTATTAAAATGTTTCTTATAATATGAACGATTACCTTGAGAATAATAGTCAAATCAAAGGACTGCATGTATGACATTGAATGTACGTGTAATATTTATGACCACATTTGTATAGTAGTACGTATATTGACAAGCTTTCTATATCTTAGCGAGTACACAAGCATGATACATATGATATGATACAGTGGAACCTTTCTATTATGGACACTTTGGGACCTTAATTCTAGTCCTTGTACAGAGTTTTCCTCAATTTAGATGTCATTCAATACACTACATATCTATCATATCATACACCACACAGAAAATATATTAGTTGAAACAACATGTTTAATTCATATCATACCAGTGCTTGAATCACTGTTGTGTGGTCTGATTACTGAAGGGGTAATAAAGCTGAGGTGGTCCTATTACTAAGGTGGTTCTATTACTGAGGTGGTTCCATAACTGAAGTGGTCCTATTACTGAGTTGGTTCTATTACTGAGGTGGTCAAATTACTGAGATGGTCCTATTTCTGAGGTGGTTCTATTACTGAGGTAGTCCTATTACTGGAGTGAACCTATTACTGAGGTGGTTCCATAACTGAGGTGATCAAATGTAGTCAACATATGCCAAGGTTATAGTCTTGATGATATGATGGTCTTTTAGTGTGTCTTCACACATGGTATCCTATGATATATTCACAAACACATGCACATCACACTATGACTCTCCCAGGAACCTGTGATGTGGTCACTGGTTGGATGACTCTCCCAGGAACCTGTGATGTGGTCACTGGTTGGATGACTCTCCCAGGAACCTGTGATGTGGTCACTGGCTGGATGACTCTCCCAGGAACCTGTGATGTGGTCACTGGCTGGATGACTCTCCCAGGAACCTGTGGTGTGGTCACTGGTTGGATGACTCTCCCAGGAACCTGTCGGTCTTGAGTTCACACCCAAACTGTCTCATCACCGGGGAGGGGCAGGGTAGAAGCCATTGAGGAGTTTGCATGATAGCTGTTAGTATATAAGCTTTTAATGGAGTTTAGCACCTACAAGAGATCATCATAGCAATCTTCAAACTGCTTCAGTTTCTATCATTCCAAATTTTGTGATTGATGTAAGGGGGAGGGGGTGACAGAGGTCTGTTTTGACCATTTGGGGGATAGTACCATGCATCTCTTTAATCACCTACACATAAACGTATATTATCAAACTTTTATATAATACCATTTGAATCATAAAGTATAGAATTGCAAGTGCTATGCCTACATATAAAAGGAGTATGTCAATATTAATTGTAATGGGATCATGCATAGTGTTGTGTGTAGAACATTATTGAAATGATAACTATATAAAATGAATAGCGAGAGCATAGCATACTGCTGCACATAGTTATTAATATCAAACGTGCTATCTACTGGAAGTTTTGTTGTTGAAAAATTTGCCTCATCTCCAACTTCATTTTGTGGTACAACACCTGTATCATCCATGATGCTATTGGTAGGGCAGTGTAGCGTAGTACAAAGTAGAGAGATTTGGTGAAGCTCTGAGTCTCTTCTCCATATTTACTCAAATGTAGTACAAGTGTAATACTGAATGTTAGTGATCCAAATCCAAAGACAAGTACTGCTATGAACATGAGTAGCAGTATCTGTCGAAGTGCTTGTTTTGGTGTGATTCTGTATTCCTCTTCTTTGATGAAGATTTGATCGAGTGTGAAAGGAACGGATGTTATGATGATGCATACAAACATTGCACACCACACTGTGAGAATAGTAAATCCATACAAGTGAGGGTTAGCACTCACTAACAGGAGTTGAAATGGAAGACGTAGTAATAGACCAACTACACTCATGTAGATCCCCCAGAGAGATATTGTTGTAATGATTCTGTGTTGATTTCTTCCACAACATTTTGTGAATATGCTCCATGTTATGGGAATGGGAAATGTAATGTACTTGCTGTGGATGTAGGCAGCTGGTATACTCAAAGTGACAAGATACCCTAAAGTAATGCTTGCAGAATTACAGTTCTGTATCCTGACACCATGTGGTCTATATGGATAACATGTAGCAATGAGTAATTTGAGTATCATGTAAATGTTGAAAACATGAGCAAGACTTGCTACAGCCCAGAAGAATGGTACTTTAGCTTTGCTCCTACTTTGTTGTAGACTCTTTATCAGTTGTCCTCCCTTGGTGTAGAGTAGGAACGGAGTTAGTAGACCGATAGTGATGATTAGTGCATAGAATCCAGGATTTGGAATGCCTCGGTGTTTTTTTCCCTGAGGCATGTAGTGTTTTACCCGAACATCATATCCAAGTTCTACCCCAGATGTCAAATCCATGTATAACACTCCTGACGATTTCTCTTCATATTGTCTTTGAAGCTTTCCAGAAATCACTGACAAAATCTACATTTTTATTTTAAGAAGGAATGAGATTCACATTAGCAGACCAGTCCAGTACAGATCAGTTATGTTGAACAAAAATGGATGAACTGATGCAAGATAGTACGTTGTTGTCCACATGCCTTACCTTGCTTACCATAGTATGTATGTCAAGGATTGTACATGTATGCATGTGTACATAATGTATAAGATATATGCAGCAACATAATATATACCTGTATAGTGACAGGTCCTAATGTTGGATTGCCATCAGGAATGAGTGGAGTTTTGATGCAAGCAATCTGGGATGGAAAGTATAAAGGCGAAGATTTGTTGAATAAAAGATAGTAGGTCACAGTGGGTAGGTATTCTCCAAATTCTAGTAGTATTCCTTCATTGTCAATGCTGTATATCGGTGTGGTGGTCCACATGTACCAATATATCTTGTGATAAGTGTAGTTTATTCCCGGGTATGTCCTCCATGGATAGGTCCCAAGTGAGCACTCTTCAGGAAGTGGGTCTGTGTAGTTTGTGAAGTAGGCTATGATGACACTAGATGGTTTAGCCCGATTTATGGGGTGGAAGGCATTGAGGAGTTGTTGATAGTTGTCAGGATAAACTTTGATGGAGTTCAATATTTCCAAGGGATCATCACAAACTTGATAGCGATCACATCCTCCACAAATACCTTCTATGAGGATAGTCCACAGAACCAGTATTATTGCTCCACTCATTCTTCACTCAATTGTACCTGGTCACACATGGGAGACAACAATAGTGAATGACTCTTATGATACAGTCAGCTATAATATTGCAAATTTTCACCTTCCATTCAGGATGTTTCCCATATTTTTGGATCACAATTTACTAATAATAATATAATAAGATATAATCGGATTCCTATTTTCACTTTCAAAATTATCCCTGACAAAACTGATTGTACAATACTGATTTTATTTTGCTTTCGAGTTCAGCTCCTCCTGAGCTGATAGTCCACACTAGAATAGGTATGCATCCTACCAAGTCTTACAGAGTTGTAGCTAGCTAGAGTGTATAATGAGCATAATAATATAACACTTTGGTACATGCAATGTTCATGGGATGAACTCCAACTGTTACAGGCCTACAGCTGCTGCAGACACCTCATTCATCCAACCCTTCAAAGCTTGTTGGGCGTTGGATAAAAAATGGGGTGGTCTCTTCAGAGTTGAATTCCAAGAGAACTGGTCACCCATCTTCAACCAGGCTGTTGGCTGAAGGTAGGTTTCATGTTTACTGTAATATACAGAGAGTACCTGGTAGACTGGTGACTTGTGTTGTCGCGGGTCACTGATATAATAATATTATGATACATTCCACGCACACTTTTGCATGTACATTTTGATGTGTCGCCAGTGATAATTTTAGACTATTGCTCTCCATGGACTGTCCATATCAAACTTAATACCAGAGGTACTGATACTTGTACTCCCTCCTGGAGGTGATTTGGACCAGGTGGGGACCAGCAAGATAGGTCTTAAGCTCATCACTTGTCACACTGTGCTTCCCCTTCATCAATACATTACAAGACTTAGTAATAATACATAAATTAAATCTTGTATGTACCTATACCAATAATTATGGATGTGCTATAAACCTCATGCTGCATGGCCAGTAAGGAAAATTTGTTGTTGGCCACCGCGGCCTATCTGTGTAGATATGACCCGATGTAATGTGAATGTTATGTAAGAACAATAATATTATAATGCATCAAACTGCAGGTCAGCATAAGGAGTTCTATTTAACAAAATATGACATCATTAATATATACGACATGATAGTGTCTGTTGCTGTATTATAGTGTGTAAAACCATACCAGATGTCAGGAACTATTCACATATGGCAAAATGGGTGTCATTATTTTTCCCATTTGAATTCTATATATGCAGTATGCAGACACATGGGTGTAGGAGGGCAATTCAGAATGGGGAGGTGGCACTTGTTAGACCGGGCTGATAACGGTATGCATAATAAACACTTTAAAGTTGGTTCAATTGCAATTGTGAGTTGGAGTAAAACAGATACATACAGATTTCCACATTCATCACACACACATACAATGTCATGCATACACATAGACCTATAATCACTTGTAATGCATACTAATTGTTTTCCCACTTGCAATTGTGTAGTTGGACCCCCACAGGGCCATACCAACTCAATGATACAGTGTGCATCTAGTCTGTGAGTGTTTATGCTTCAGAAGAATATGGTCATGATGATTTGACTGCTGTGGCTGTAGTCACCCACAACAATAATATGTATGTCTACTCTGTACTTCAATACGCAAGTACACACACTCACACAAACACACACACACACACACACACACACACACACACACACACACACACACACACGTGTAGATATTATATTAATTGTGCAACAATTGCCAAGGTTTACATGACTTGTACGTATAAGCCTGCATGATGTTAGCTCTAAATTTGCCCATGCCCAACATATTAGAGCCTCCACATGTACAGGACCATACCAATTCAATACTATATACTGTGTACATTCTAGCTTGTGTTTATGCTGTAGAAAAGTGGTTGCCCGGCAGTGTACTTAATGAAGTCATTTTCAATACTTGCTTATTATGATGAGGTAATACTACACATACTAATGGCACTAATAGCAAGTTGAAATCTATTTTGAACCTCAATTGTCACACTTTTGACCACAAGTGCTTAGTTCTATAGTCTGTCCTCACTCAGTGAACTGGACGCAATGAATTCAAAGAAGACCTGTTTCTACGCTGTGTCTCTCTTTCTTGTATTCTTCACTCAGCACTGCTGTGGACAAAACTTAAAGCTAGAAAGCATTCCCCAACCTTCTCCATCTCCATCTTCTTCTCAAAGTTCTGAGCAGTGTAATGCACGATACTTGTTACAGGGACCACTGGTGGGTTCTCCCGGTCGTGATGGAGCAGCAGGTCGTGATGGTCTCCCCGGTCCAGCTGGTCCTCCAGGTGCACCAGGCTCTCCAGGCCCCAGTGGAGTCAACCTTGATGAACTTCGTGAGATTGTTCGTTTGATGGCTAAAGAAGAACTGAAGAACTTGACATCTGAAGATCATGAACCAGTGAAGGTTGTTGTGGAGTATGATAAACTGTGTCCTGCAACCGATCCCACTCCCTCCACACCTACCACTAGACCTATAACAAGAGTGAATCCTTCACCAACTGCCAATGGAACAGTCAGACCCACTGTGTCCACTAGACGCCCGATCTTCCCTAGTCCAGGGACTCATCTCTTTGTGAGGACCTGCCGTCGTGGACTGAGCCGCATGGATGCTGCTCCTTCTTGTCGTCTCATTCTCTTGTGTGATCCAACTAGTCCTTCGGGATTCTACTGGATTGAGACCAGCCACCTCTATGACAGTGCTCGCTCTCTCAACCAGATGTATTGTTACATGGAATTCGGTAAGTGCCTGGTCCCAGGGATCACTAGAGTGGGTCTGATCAACATGACCAAGGATAATTCTAGTTGTCCAAGACACTTGGAACTGATAGAGCAATCAGGAAAGAGAATGTGTGGTAGTCCACTTTATGGTGAACGGTTCACATCAGTTGTATTTTCAACTTTCAACATCAAATACAATCACGTTTGTGGGAGAGCAGTGGGGTATGCTCGTGGTGGATCATATGCTTTCCATTACAGTCTTTTCAGTTCTTATACATACAAAACAATTGACCAACCTTATGTTCAGGGACTGTCTATTACTTACACAATCAATGATGAGCGCAAGCACATCTGGTCCCTGGCTGGATGGTGGGAAGACCCTGGTGATGGACGTGACTACAACTGTCCATGTGCTGGTGGTTCATCCTACCGTCCTCCATCTTATGTTGGTGATGACTATTACTGTGAATCAGGTAGTCATTCTAATCCAAGTGATAAGTGGTACATGGGCAATCTCCTTTGGGATGGACAGGGTTGTCACTCCTCCTCCCGTTGCTGTGACAACAGACGTCAGCCATGGTTCTGGCAAATCTTACCTGAAATGACTGATTCCGATATCGAGGTTCGCTGGCTACGTCCAAATGCCCACAATTTTGCTATTGATCAACTCGAACTACGTATATGTCTACTAACACTATCACACTTAGTCTATAGTAGCAATGACAGTAGCTAGTGTTCGATCATCAACTCTAAATTTAAGTACACATTTCTGCAATAAATAATAATTACAAGGTATTTGTTATGAACAGCAGTCAAGCGTGATCTGTATTAAGTATAGATGAGTTTACCATTGCTAAAGAGGACACAAGGTTATGGAATGTAATTATACTATACATATAGCATGTGCATGTGTGTGCATGTGTGTTTGTGTATGTGGGCACATATGTGTGTGTATGTGTGTGTGCATGTGTGTGTGCATGTAAGTGCATGTGTGTGTATGTGTGTGTGTTGCATTGCATTCTAGAACTGTTCATTTTTAGTATAAGAAACATGGTAACATATACAATATTACCAGTAGAAGGTAATGACGTAATAAGCTATATGCACAAGAGGGTGAGCAATGGACACAGACAACTGTCCATGTGTGGGATGCTCACTGATATTGGTATTACAAACTAACTATGAATGATAATTGCAGACAATGAAATACAACAACAAGGTGTATTGTGTACATGTGTACCTACCTGTGTGGGTTGTATCTGATACTGTCACCACAAGGTTAAGAAAAGTACATGACTAATACATGAAACTACACAGACTGAGGTGGATGGTGTACACATCTACCTGGGTGGGACGTGCACTGAGGTGTGTCGAGTACATACCTTTGTGGGATGAATACTGATATACTGATATTGGTGTTGACAGCTTGTAGCAATTGTATGTTAAAATACACAGCTACCTACACTGAGGTGTGTTGTGTACATGTACACTTGTGAGGGATGTGTACTGATATTTGTGATCATTAGGCTCAAACATTAAATTTTGTCCATTGTGATCGACCTTTGTTGAGCTGTGGAGAATATATGATATCCTTCTTCGTCCAACATATTTCAAGAAACTGTTGTTGCTATCCATGAAGGGTCTGGTCCCACTGTATATGTGCTCAGTACATGGATATATGTACGACAAAGTGTACGTTGACACAGGTGTGGCCACCTATGTTGCCATATTATGCTGATGTTTGTTCCTAATGAGTAATGAACATCTCTTTCAACATTGCATCCCCTAGATCTGTAGTTGGATAGATTGAATGTGCACATAATCTTTAGGTAAAAATACCTCAAGCAGAGCATGTACATAATGTATAGGAGAAGTGTAGCGGTAGACAACTTCAATGAGTACATGAATTGTAATCCGCACACATGCTCACTAAAATTAAATGATTGATTTAATTACTAGTCTAACTAAGATTGGATCTCTTCAATGATTGAACCAATCGATGACTCTCACTGTTCAAGACAATTGAAACTGATGGAACAATCAGGAAAGAGAATGTACAATAGTCCATTCAGTGGTTCTTGTTCACATCAGTAATTTTTCCAACTTCAACACGATGTTGTTATACAGCTGTGAGATATGCACATTTTGCACATTATGTGCTCTACAACAGCATTCTTGACTCCTCCAAATCCATTTCCCTACCCTTATGTTCATGGACTGTTTATGACATCCAGAGTTAGTATAATGTGGAGCTAGCCTAAGGATGAGCAATGGACACCGACAACTGTCCATGTGTGGGATGCTTACTGATATTGGTATCACAAGCTATGAATGACAATTGCAGACAATGAAACACAACAACAAGGTGTATTGTGTACATGTGTACCTACCTGTGTGGGTTGCATCTGATACTGTCACCACAAGGTTAAGAAAAGTACATGTCTAATACATGATACTACACAGACTGAGGTGGATGGTGTACACATCTACCTGGGTGGGACGTGCACTGAGGTGCGTTAAGTACATACCTTTGTGGGATGAATACTGATATATAGATGTTGCCAGCTTGTTGCAATTGCATGGTAGAAAATATACAGCTACCTACACAGAGGTGTGTTGTGTACATGTACATGCATGCTCTGATATTGGTGCACCAGACTCTTAGTTGTATGCAACCATCTCTGTTCACTGAGCTTTAGATAATAATTTGCTGATACATAATTGCGCCATGGAACTGGGGCATGATCATAATAATGATAGTTGTCCTCATTGACAATATAATATACCCTGGTATACTATTACTTACCGTATACTTACTTTTTGAGGCCTAAGGGTGCTTATGTACCACAAAACAGTATGTTTTGGAAAGCTGGTCGATAACTAGCTTGAAGGCTGATACTTTAAGGAAAATAAAAGTTTTGTTATTCCTGTTATTTCAATAATAATATAGACCTCGCATCCACAAAGTTTGTCGTTTGAGGAAACTTTAGAATAGATTTGTATTCAAAATTTTATGAATTACTGGTTTAGTGATAAGTTAAACATTGAAACATTAAAAATGACAGCCAATATGATTGAATCAGACAGAAACTAATAGTACGTATATATATATATATTATATCACTTCTCTTGCACTGAAGGTTACTACGTAAAATTAATATTGAACATGGAGAGTGCTTCGAGGTTATTGCCTGGACAGTAGGTAAGTTACTGTCTGAGTTGTACCTTCAATCACGTCATCGGGTGATAATATAATAATATGGCATACTTGCTGCTCTGAAAGTGGAGTGGGTATAAAACCAGGTTCAATTGTTTTAAAATTAGACTTGCTGTGCATCATTATTGGCATTGCTGTAGCGTCACCTTGTTTGAATGGATATACTGTATATTTGGTGAAAATTTATCTCTTTACCTTTATTTGCTGAAAATTCCTGTAGGATCTTTCTGTCCCCCTACTATATATGTGATTTTAAAATATCAACAAATATGCCTGCACAAGAGGGAGAAGGAAACTGGAGTGGCAGTAGTCTATATCAACTCCATACAGTAATTGAGGAAATATTACCACAAATTGCTATGCTTGATTGTCTCAATCCTGCCTCAGCAATATCTAATGTAAAGCTCATAATACCATAGGCACATA
This sequence comes from Chondrilla cf. caribensis, assembly GCA_964020155.1. Classification (NCBI taxonomy): domain Eukaryota; kingdom Metazoa; phylum Porifera; class Demospongiae; order Chondrillida; family Chondrillidae; genus Chondrilla; species Chondrilla cf. caribensis. The sequence continues at coordinate 4,345,050 of OZ026559.1, forward strand.
CATATGTCATGCATGAGCCTATGATATTGTGAGCTTTGCATGGTTGATGCCATTGCATAATACACACATATCTCATCCTGGTAAGTTGCTACTTGTTGAAATCACAACTGCTACATTCCATTGTCCACCTCATTGCACAAAGTCTCAAACTACATGTTCAGGGAAATAGCTTGTTTTGCAATACAGACTGCACAAACTGTCCTTTTGTGGAGTGACCTCATCTGATAATCGTATATCACCTGATCAGCTCATACATGACCCTCCTACACTCTACCCCACATATATAATTCCACGGCATCATAAAACCACCACTTTACTAAGTAACCCAGCTCAACGTATCGTACACACGCACTTGTGATGGAGCGAAAAAGGTTTTCGATCTTTCTTCTCTCTCTTGTGATTGCATTTGGAACCGCAACTGCTCAAAAGTGTAATGTAGGACGCCTGCCAATTGGACCACTGTTAGGTCCTCCTGGTCATGATGGAGCAGCAGGTCGTGATGGTCTCCCTGGTCCAGCTGGTCCTCCAGGTGCTCCAGGCTCTCCAGGTCCCAGTGGAGTCAACCTTGATGAACTTCGTGAGATTGTTCATTTGATGGCTAAAGAAGAACTGAAGAACTTGACATCTGAAGATCGTGAACCAGTGAAGGTTGTTGTGGAGTATGACAGAATGTGTCCTACAACTGATCCCACTCCCTCCTCACCTACCAATATCACTTCCACCCAGCAACCAACTACATGCAGCCCCACAGCTAGCAACCCACAAAATCGATCTTGTGCAGGACTGACTAGCCATGACCCAGCAATGTCTTGCCACCACATTTTACTCTGTAACCCTGCCAGCCCATCTGGTTACTACTGGATTGCTTTTACCAATTATTCAAACTTGAACAATGGAATCGTTCGTGTTTACTGTCACATGGAGCCAGACATCTGTGGCGTGTCCGGACTGACGCGTGTGGCCTTCTTGAACATGACTGACACTAGAGTCAATTGTCCTCTTCCACTGATACTAGTTATACAATCTGGAAAAAGGATGTGTGTCAGCCCAACGTCTAGTTCACAGTTTTCCACTGTTGAATTCGCTACATACAACATCAACTACAGCTATGTATGCGGAAGGGCCATCGGGTATTCAAAGAATCAAAATCGTGGTTTTTATTATGGTTCTACTTCCTACAGATCCATTGAACAACCCTACATGAGTGGATTGTCTGTCACTTGCCAAATCAAAGGTCAGCGCAACCACATATGGTCCTTTGCAGCTGGTTACAGGGAAAGTAGTAGTAGTTCTTATAATTGTCCTTGTGCTCGTTTCCCGGGTTTTACTCCTCCATCATTTGTTGGTTACAACTACTACTGCGAGTCAGGCTCTCATTCCTCCCCATCAAACCAGTGGTACATGGACAATCCCCTATGGGATGGAAAAGGGTGCTACTCTACATCAAGGTGTTGTGACAACAGCCGCTATCCGTGGTTCTGGACTGTTCTGCCGGACACTACCAATTCTGATATTCACGTTCGTTGGATGGCCCCACAGGGACATGGAACTGGTATCGTAGGCATCGAACAATTGGAGTTATATGTTGCAACTCCAAATTAAGACAATAGTAGCATTTGTGTAGTTCTCCCAAGTAGGTTTTGCTAAAAAATGTATCCAGTTGACTGTACAGCATAATTTCAAGCAGTCCCAGAAGTAGATGTAGTGAGTGAAAGAGTTTAGTGTGGAGCTACTGTAGATGTAGTGATTGCTGTAAGAGTAATCAGCGATGTCATAATGATCATTCATGTAACAGTATGAAATTGAATCATATATGCATGCATACGTGATGAAAGTGCATGTGTTCTGCAGACATTTTCAGTATATCATGATTTATGTAATCCACATATATGATATGCAAGTGTATCAGGCACAGCAGTTCAGTTTTGAAGTCGAAAGGTCCCATAGACCTAATAATGATGCAATAGTAAAAATTATCAAGGAAATTGTAATTATTCAATTGTACTGCAATGTATTTTGCATATTATACCAGGATGCTCTCAAATAATAGATCATGCACAGTATGCATGTGCACGGTGCTGGAACCTCAATATATGGAAGAGATGGTCCAGGTATTGCATGTATTCTTTGAACCATGATGGACTTAAAGTTGTTGGACCTGTACAAATAGCTGTCTGTAGTCGATGTGGCTTTGTATATAGTAGAGTTACCATATTCACACAAATTCCATTATTTTACTGAATATTGTAATCCAGCACTCCCGTGAAAACATTATCAATATGAAAATGCCATATTTCCTGTAAAAAAGCTATACAGTATATGCAAGTATTATCTTGAATGGCCATTTGTGAAAGGTGCATACAGCAATAATTGTCAAGCCTGAACTACTGTACAGCTGGATATGGGATTCTGTGGCTAGGTTGGTTTTGAGCAGATAGACAGGATTTGATCACGGAGTGATGATTAGAAGGCAGTTCAAGTTATGGTCTGTTTGCGCAGTAAAAGACCAAATTAACTGGGCCACAAGCCAGGACTACAATAAGGGATAGTGTTGTCATAATAAGGCACCATGTTATGTCTATCATGTGGAGTAACACTTAGTTGCTCTTCAGTGGAGATGAGACGATTGCTATTGTGATCTTTTCTTATTAGAGCGTTTTTGGGAGATCTTTTTACGAGGATGAGAATTGTTAGCAAAATTCTCAAATTCTTTTTGAACAGATCATTTTGATAGTTCCTTATACTTCATGTGGCACTGCATACACATTCATGAGTCCACACAATACAGGGCCACTGGGAGCATTTGAATGGAGGAGAAATGGTATATTCATAGAAATGTTAGATAAATAATCACTGATGTTTATTAAATTATGATTTTGACTCAACGTTTCGACAAGGTGTTGTTTTATGATGGGGATACAATGCATTCTAGATCTGCTCATTAACAGTACAAGCAGCATAGTAATGTATACGATATTACCAGTAGAAGGCTGATGACGTAATAAGCAATTTGCACCGTGTGACGTTGATCACGTGCAATAACACGTGTTCGATATTTGGCGGAGATCGGACTAGTGTGAGTGCCTTCATTTTGTTTGAGAGCGTATTTCGGAAACTTGTTCAATCGTGAAAATTGATCAGGAAGGAAATGAGAATGAAGAATTCTTCGTATTCCCTTTGAACAGATGATGTCCCTTTCCTGGAGCTCCGTGTGGAGTAGGAGAATGAAGTGATGGCAGAAGGATCGAACTCCAGATGTGGTCCGAAAGACAGTTCGGTGAATTTTCGCGTGTGTCTATTCCCTATCTTTAGTACATTGACTGACCAGGATTGAAATATCAAGAAACGGATGCTTTTTAACTGTATAAGTTTATATATATCAGCGACATTTTCAATAGAGTGGTTCGGTTTTGTTGTTCTGTGTACAACTATAATTATACAAATATACATTATTACATTGTTGTCGTTGTTGTTTCTCCTAGAGTATTGTTATTCTACACTGCCCTCTAGTACAGTGTGAGATGATACAGACCTTAAGGCTCCCCTACATATTGATATGTCCCCTACAGTGTATCCATGTGTACCCTCTAGTGGTAGGGACTCCTTAGTTTGATTATAAGTTGGCTGTCTCTCATCTGACTGCTAACATACATGTGGAGACCATCCCTCTGTTGTTGCGTAGATCCCTTAAGTAAGCATACCTTATTAAAGCGGAGTACATGTTACAACCTACATTAGATATAGAAGGAATGCAACAGTAGACAACCCCCACACAACATAATATTATGTAGTATGTGTGGGATGCTCACGGGTAATTGGTATCTCCAGCCAGCTGTGTATTGTAATGAATACTTCGATATATGTTTGAGTACATCTGACAAAGTGTATTGTGTACATGTGTACATACCTGTGTGGGTTGCATACTGCCTGTGGAGCTACATGACTGAGGTGGATGGTGTGCCTATGTACCTGAGTGGGTTTGTACTGATACAGGCCAAGGTGGTCACGATCCTCAAACAGCTCCTTGATAACAATCATCTCCATTCATCGTAAGCTACTTTAGATGTCCATGTTATTTAACCACTTTCTATATTAATGTAATTACGTAGGTTAATTTCAATGTCAACTGAATACATACCTTGTTGTGACCTATGAAACTAGAAAACTGGACTTCATACTGGCCTCACAAGCTTCATTTCGTCTAAGGAATAAGGACACACACAAACACATGAAGCATCAAAGTAATCCCCCCCCCCACACACACACACAATGCGCGCACACACACGCATACACACACTCATTCACACTTTTATGTGTATACTTTATCATTTGATTATGCAGATTCCTGTAAAAGACCAGGTTATATTTCATACCTGAAAGGTTCTAGTTTGATTTTGAGAATTAAATTATTATTTTTTGATTAATTAATTGTTCATTACATCCGAATTGAATCATAAACTATAAAATCGCAAGTGATATGCCTACATAAGAAAGCACATGTCAATAATTGGAAAATGATTATGCATAGTATTGTGTGTAGACCATTATTGAGATGATAACTATATAAAATGAATAGGAGAGCATAGCATACTGCTGCACATAGTTATTAATATCAAATGTGTTATCTACTGAAAGTTTTGTTGTTGAAAAATTTGCCTCATCTCCAACTTCATTTTGTGATACAACACCTGTATCATCCACCATGCTATTGGTAGCGCAGTGCAGCGTAGTACAAAGTAGAGAGATTTGGTGAAGCTCTGAGTCTCTTCTCCATATTTACTCAAATGTAGTACAAGTGTAATACTGAATGTTAGTGATCCAAATCCAAAGACAAGTACTGCTATGAACATGAGTAGCAGTATCTGTCGAAGTGCTTGTTTTGGTGAGATTCTGTATTCCTCTTCTTTGATGAAGATTTGATCAATTGTGAAGGGAATGGATGTTATGATGATGCATACAAACATTGCACACCACACTGTGAGAATGTCAAATCCGTACAAGTGTGGATTTGCACTCACTAGTAAGAGTTGAAATGGAAGACGTATTAATAGACCCATTACACTCATGTAGATCCCCCAGAGAGATATTGTTGTAATGACTCTGTGTTGATTTCTTCCACAACATTTTGTGAATATGCTCCATGTTCTGGGAATGGGAAATGTAATGTACTTGGTGTGAATGTAGGCGAGCATTAGGGAGCTGATTAGCATGAACCCCAAAAGATAGTTTGATGCTGTACAATTTGAAATTACATCAGTATTTGTATATGGATAACATGTTGCTGTGAGAAATTTGAGTATCATGTAAACATTGAAGACATGAGCAAGACTTGCTACAGCCCAGAAGAATGGTACTTTAGCTTTGCTCCTACTTTGTTGTAGACTCTTGATCAGTTGTCCTCCCTTGGTGTAGAGTAGAAAGGGAACTAGTAGACCAAGAGTGCCAATTAGAACATAGAATCCTTGATTTGGAATGCGAAAGTTTGTTTCCTGAGGCATCAAGTGTTTTACCCGAACATCATATCCAAGTTCTACCCCAGATGTCATATCCATGTATAACACTCCTGACAATTTCTCTTTGGATTGACTTTGAAGCTTTCCAGAAATTACTGACAAAATCTAAATTTTTATTTTGAAAAGGAATGAGATTCATATCAACAGACCCATGCAGTACACAGTTCTATTAAAAAACACAATTATAGCAAATAATAGGATGTATGTACAGATACAAGATGGTATTTTTATGTCCACATGCCTTACCTTGCTTAACCTAGTCTGCATGGCAATGATAATGCAGGTACTAGTAATGTATGTACGTATCCAGTACAGATCAGTTATGTTGAACAAGAATGGATGAACTGATGCAAGAAAGTACGTTGTTGTCCACATGCCTTATACCTTGCTTAACATAATCTGCATGTTCAGGTTTGTACATGTATGCAATATAATGTATGTATAAATAGTGTATAATATATATGCAACAACATAATATATACCTGTATAGTGACAGCTCCTAATGTTGGATTCTCATCGAGAATGAGTGGAGTTTTGATGCAAGCAATCTGGGATGGAAAGTATAAAGGCGAAGATTTGTTGAATAAAAGATAGTAGGTCACAGTGGGTAGGTATTCTCCAAATTCCAGTAATGTTCCTTCACTGTCAATGCTATATATCGGTGTGGTGGTCCACATGTACCAATATATGTTGTGATAAGTGAAGTTTATCCCCGGGTATGTCCTCCATGGATAGGTCCCAAGTAAGCACTCTTCAGGAAGTGGGTCTGTGTAGTTGGTGAAGTAGGTTATGATGACACTAGATGGTATAGCCCGATTGATGGGGTAGAAGGCATTGAGGAGTTGTTGATAGTTGTCAGGATAAGCTTTGATGGAGTTCAATATTTCCCAGGGGTCATCACAAACTTGATAGTGATCACATCCTCCACAAGTACCTTCTATGAGGATAGTCCACAGAACCAGTATTATTGCTCCACTCATTCTTCACTCAATTGTACCTGGTCATGCATGGGAGACAAGAATAGTGAATCACTCTTATTATGCATTCAACTATATTATTGCAAATTTTCACCTTCCATTTAGGATGTTTCCCATATTTATGGATCACAATTTTCTAATAATATTATAATAATATATATATACATATATTCAGATTCCCATTTTCACTTTCAAAATTATCCCTGACAAAACTGATTGTACAATACTAATTTCCTTTTGCTTTCGATTTCAACTCCTACTGAGCTGATAGTCCACACTAGAATACGATGCATCCTACCAAGTCTTACACAGTTGTAGCTAGCTAGAGTGTATATAATGAGCATAATGCTATAATGGTAGCATCTTAGTACATGCAATGTTCATGGGATGAACTCCAACTGTTACAGGCCTACAGCTGCTGCAGACACCCTCATTCATCTAACCCTTCAAAGCTTGTTGGGTGTTGGAATAATTAGAGTGGTCTCTTCAGAGTTGAATTCCAAGAGAACCGGTCACCCATCTTCAACCAGGCTGTTGTCTGAAGGTAGGTTTCATGTTTACTGTAATATACAGAGATTACCTGGTAGACTGGTGACTTGTGTTGTCGCGGGTCACTGTGATAATAATATTATGATACATTCCACACACACTTTTGCATATACATTCTGATGTGGTGCCAGTGATAATTTTAGACTTCACCATTGCTCTCCATGGACAGCCCACATCAAACTTAATACCAGAGGTACAGATACTTGTACTCCCTCCTGGAGGTGGTTTGGACCAGGTGGGGACCAGCAAGATAGGTCTTAATCTTGTCACTTGTCACACTGTGCTTCCCCTTCATCAATACATTACAAGTAATAATACATAAATTATATCTTTTATGTACCTACACTAACCTAGTTATTCTCTACCAGGATAATTTCGCAAAGGATAAAGGATGTGTGACTTAGCTATACCCTACCAAGGATAATTCCCTTCTTCCTGAACATCATTCTATTGCTTAAAGGTCACAAAACCAAATTCACAAAACAGCACTTTCACAGTCTAGAGTGTGTGTGTATGTGGCTGTGTGTGTGTGTGTGTGTGTGTGTGTGTGTGTGTGTGTGTGTGTGTGTGTGTGTGTGTGTGTGTGTGTGCCTGAAACATAATAGTCATGCACATGCTCAGTATAATTTGTCATGTGGCACTGCATATACATTCATAAGTCATACAGGGTCATTGGGAGCATTTGAATGGAGGAGAAATGCTACTTTCATAGAAATGGTAGAGAAATAATCACTGATGTTTATTTAGTTCTGATTTTGGCTCAATGTTTTGACAAGGTGTTCTTTTATGATGGGGATACATTGCATTCTAGAGCTGTTCTTTTTTCAGTACAAGCAGCATAGTAATGTATACGATATTACCAGTATAAGGCTGATGACGTAATAAGCAATGAGCACCATGTGACGTTGATCACGTGCAATAACACGTGCTCGGTATTTGGCGGAGATCTGACTAGCGTGAGTGCCTTCTTTTTGTTTGAGCGCATTTGGAAACTTGTTCAATCGTGAGAATTGATCAGGAAGGAAATGAGAATGAAAGATTCCTCGTATTTCCTTTGAACAGATGATGTCCCTTTCCTGGAGCTCCGTGTGTTGAAGGAGTGACCACAGAAGGATCGAAGTCAAGATGTGGTCCGAAGACAGTTTGACGAACTTTCGTGTGTGTCTATTGTCGATCTTTTTTACACTGACTAACCGTGATTGAAATATCAAGAAAAGGATGCCTTTCAACTGTATAAGTATATATTTGAGTGACACTTTAAATAGAGTGGTTCGCTTTTGTTGTTCAGTGTGCAGCTATACAAGTATACATAATTTACATTGTTGTTGTTGTTGTTGTTCTTAGATTATTGTAATGCTATACTGCCCTCTAGTACAGTGTGAGGTGATACAGACCTTAAGGTTCCCCTACATGTTGGTATGTCCCCTACAGTGTATCCATGTGTACCCTCTAGTGGTAGGGAGTCCTTAGTTTGGTGTATGATTTTACTAGTTACTTGAATATGAGTAATATTAATGATGGAGTGTAAATATTGTAGGTGGACAGAGGTGTGTTGTGTACATACCTTACTTTTCAGGGGAAAAATTTAATTATTGTAATTCATAATAGTATCATGTAGTGGCATGCATAGATGTTTCAGTGTGGTGGGGGAGGATTATGTAGGGTGGTGCAGGGTGTGTTTGAGTCGGACATTGACCTTTGTTAATATTAGTAAACTGTACCTTGAAGCATGTCTGGTTGCCTATTGCCACATTAGGTTGTTGTTTGTTACTGTAATGAACGTCTCTCATCTCAAGAATGTCTCATCTAACTGCTAACAGGTGTATAGATTAGTTTGTATATAATATTATACATAACACCTAATTAAAGCAGTATACATGTAATTACTTACTAATTACCTACCTTAGGTATTGGAGGAGTGTAACAGCAGACAACCCTCACAATACATACATACGCATATGTAGTATGTGTGGAATGTTTACTGGTAATAGTATTCCCAGCCAGCTGTGTATTGTAATAAATACATGGATAGACGTTTGAGTACATGTAACAAGATGTATTGTGTACTTGTGTACATACCTGTGTGGGTTGCATACTGCCAGTGGCACCACAAGGTTGAGACAACTACAAGACTAATACATTCAACTATCCAGACTGAGGTGGATGGTGTGCCTATGTACCTGAGTGGGTTTGTACTGATACATGCCAATGTGGTCACGATCCTCAAACAGTTCCTTGAAAGTATTATTTGAGTGACACTTTATAGAGTGGTTCGCTTTTGTTGTTCAGTGTACAGCTATACAAGTATACATTATTTACATTGTTGTTGTTGTTCTTGTTGTTGTTGTTGTTGTTGTTGTTGCTCCTAGGTTATCATAATTCTATACTGCCCTCTATTACAGAGTGAGGTGATACAGACCTTAAGGTTCCCCTACATATTGATATGTCCCCTACAGTGTATCCATGTGTACCCTCTAGTGGTAGGGAGTCCTTAGTTTGATTATAAGTTGGCTGTCTTTCATCTGACTGCTAACATACATGTGGAGACCATCCCTCTGTTGTTGCGTAGATCCCTTAAGTCAGCATACCTTATTAAAGCGGAGTACATGTTACAACCTACATTAGATATAGAAGGAATGCAACAGTAGACAACCCCCACACAACATAATATTATGTATTGTGTGTGGGATGGTCACTGTAATTGGTATCTCCAGCCAGCTGTGTATTGTAATGAATACTTCGATATATGTTTGAGTACATCTGACAAAGTGTATTGTGTACATGTGTACATACCTGTGTGGGTTGCATACTGCCTGTGGAGCTACATGACTGAGGTGGATGGTGTGCCTATGTACCTGAGTGGGTTTGTACTGATACAGGCCAAGGTGGTCACGATCTTCAAACAGCTCCTTGATAACAATCATCTCCATTCATCGTAAGCTACTTTAGATGTCCATATTATTTAACCACTTTCTATATTATTATGTAATTACGTAGGTTAATTTCAATGTCAACTGAATACATACCTTGTTGTGACCTATAAAACTAGAGAACTGGACTTAATACTGGCCTCACAAGCTTCATTTCGTCTAAGGAATAAGGACACGCACAAACACATGAAGCATCAAAGTAATCACCCCCCCCACACACACACACACAATGCGCGCACACACACGCATACACACACTCATTCACACTTTTATGTGTATACTTTATCATTTGATTATGCAGATTCCTGTAAAAGACCAGGTTACATTTCATACCTGAATGGTTCCAGTTTGATTTTTGACAATTAAATATTTATTATTTTTTGATTAATTAATTGTTCATTACATCCAAATTGAATCATAAACTATAAAATCACAAGTGTTATGCCTACATAAGAAAGCACATGTCAATAATTGGAAAATGATTATGCATAGTGTTGTGGGTAAAACATTATTGAAATGATAACTATATAAAATGAATAGGAGAGCATAGCATACTGCTGCACATATTTATTGATATCAAACGTGCTATCTACTGAAAGTTTTGTTGTTGAAAAATTTGCCTCATCTCCAACTTCACTTTGTGGTACAGCACCTGTATCATCCACCATGCTATTGGTAGCGCAGTGTAGCGTAGTACAAAGTAGAGAGATTTGTTGAAGCTCTGAGTCTCTTCTCCACATTTACTCAAATGTAGTACAAGTGTAATACTGAATGTTAGTGATCCAAATCCAAAGACAAGTACTGCTATGAACATGAGTAGCAGTATCTGTCGAAGTGCTTGTTTTGGTGAGATTCTGTATTCCTCTTCTTTGATGAAGATTTGATCAATTGTGAAGGGAATGGATGTTATGATGATGCATACAAACATTGCACACCACACTGTGAGAATGCCAAATCCGTACAAGTGTGGATTTGCACTCACTAGTAAGAGTTGAAATGGAAGACATATTAATAGACCCACTACACTCATGTAGATCCCCCAGAGAGATATTGTTGCAATGATTCTGTGTTGATTTCTTCCACAACATTTTGTGAATATGCTCAATGTTCTGGGAATGGGAAATGTAATGTACTTGGTGTGAATGTAGGAGAGCATTAGGGAGCTGATTAGCATGAAACCCAAAAGATAGTTTGATGCTGTACAATTTGAAATTACATCAGTATTTGTATATGGATAACATATTGCTATCAGTAATTTGAATATCATGTAAATGTTAAAGACATGAGCAAGACTTGCTACAGCCCAGAAGAATGGTACTTTAGCTTTGCTCCTACTTTGTTGTAGAGTCTTGATCAGTTGTCCTCCCTTGGTGTAGAGTAGGAAGGGAACTAGTAGACCAAGAGTGCCAATTAGAAAATAGAATCCTTGATTTGGAATGCGAAAGTTTGTTTCCTGAGGTATCAAGTGTTTTACCCGAACATCATATCCAAGTTCTACCCCAGATGTCATATCCATGTATAACACTCCTGACAATTTCTCTTTGGATTGACTTTGAAGCTTTCCAGAAATTACTGACAAAATCTAAATTTTTATTTTGAAAAGGAATGAGATTCATATCAACAGACCCATGCAGTACACAGTTCTACTAAAAAAACACAATTATAGCAAATAATAGGATGTATGTACAGATACAAGATGGTACTTTGATGTCCACATGCCTTACCTTGCTTAACCTAGTCTGCATGGCAACGATAATGCATATACTAGTAATGTATGTACGTATCCAGTACAGATCAGTTATGTTGAACAAGAATGGATGAACTGATGCAAGAAAGTACGTTGTTGTCCACATGCCTTATACCTTGCTTAACATAATCTGCATGTTCAGGATTGTACATGTATGCAATATAATGTATGTATAAATAGTGTATAAGATATATGCAACAACATAATAATTATATACCTGTATAGTGACAGCTCCTAATGTTGGATTCTCATCGAGAATGAGTGGAGTTTTGATGCAAGCAATCTGGGATGGAAAGTATAGAGGTGAAGATTTGTTGAATAAAAGGTAGTAGGTCACAGTGGGTAGGTATTCTCCAAATTCCAGTAATTTTCCTTCACTGTCAATGCTATATATCGGTGTAGTGGTCCACATGTACCAATATATGTTGTGATAAGTGTAGTTTATCCCCGGGTATGTCCTCCATGGATAGGTCCCAAGTAAGCACTCTTCAGGAAGTGGGTCTGTGTAGTTGGTGAAGTAGGCTATGATGACACTAGATGGTCTAGCCCGATTGATGGGGTAGAAGGCATTGAGGAGTTGTTGATAGTTGTCCGGATAAACTTTGATGGAGTTCAATATTTCCAAAGGATCATCACAAACTTGATAGTGATCACATCCTCCACAAGTACCTTCTATGAGGATAGTCCACAGAACCAGTATTATTGCTCCACTCATTCTTCACTCAATTGTACCTGGTCACACATGGGAGACAACAATAGTGAATCACTCTTATTATGCATTCAACTATATTGCAAATTTTCACCTTCCATTCAGGATGTTTTCCATATTTATGGATCACAATTTTCTAATAATATTATAATAATATATATATATACATATATTCAGATTCCCATTTTCACTTTCAAAATTATCCCTGACAAAACTTATTGTACAATACTGATTTCGTTTTGCTTTCGATTTCAACTCCTACTGAGCTGATAGTCCACACTAGAATACGATGCATCCTACCAAGTCTCACAGAGTTGTAGCTAGCTAGAGTGTATATAATGAGCATAATGCTATAATGGTAGCATCTTAGTACATGCAATGTTCATGGGATGAACTCCGACTGTTACAGGCCTACAGCTGCTGCAGACACCCTCATTCATCCAACCCTTCAAAGCTTGTTGGGCGTTGGATAAAAAATGTGGTGGTCTCTTCAGAGTTGAATTCCAAGAGAACCCGGCAACCATCTTCAACCAGGTTGTTGGCTGAAGGTAGGTATCATGTTTACTGTAATATACAGAGATTACCTGGTAGACTGGTAACTTGCAGTTGTCACGGGTCACTGTGATAATATTATGATACATTTTACACACACTTTTGCATGTACATTCGGATGTGGTACCAGTGATAATTTTAGATTATTGCTCTCCATGGACTGTCCATATCAAACGTAATACCAGAGGTACTGATAATTGTACTCCCTCCTGGAGGTGGTTGTGGGGACCAGCAAGATAGGTCTTAATCTTGTCACTTGTCACACTGTGCTTCCCCTTCATCAATACATTACAAGTAATAATGCATAAATTAAATTTTGTATGTACCTACACCAACCTAGTTATTCTCTATCAGGATAATTCCACAAAGGATAAAGGATGTGTGACTTAGCTATACCCTGTCAAGGATAATTCCCTTCTTCCAGAACATCGTGCATTCTATTGCTTGAAGGTCACAAAACCATAATCACAAAACAGCACTTTCCTCTTCAATGAACCTCACAATTGAGTCTACTCACGTATATGGGGTTAATGGAGAGGTTTCAACATCCATTCAAATAGGCAATGAATATCATTATTGCCAGGTAACAGGCATTCATTGAAAGAATGTGTGTGTGTGTGTGTGTGTGTGTGTGTGTGTGTGTGTGTGTGTATGTGTGTATGTGTGTTTGCCTGAAATATAATAGTCATGCACATGCTCAATATAATTGTCCTGTGGCACTGCATATGCATTCATAAGTCTACACAATACAGGGTCATTGAGAGCATTTGAATGGAGAAGAAATAGTACATTCATTTGAATGTTAGATATTAAATAATCACTGATGTTTATTTAGTTCTGATTTTGGCTCAACGTTATGACAAGGTGTTGTTTTATAATGGGGATACATTGCATTCTAGAGTTGTTCATTAACAGTACAAGCAACATAGTAATGTATACGATATCACCATTATAAGGCTGATGACGTAATAATCAATTTGCACCGTGTGACGAAGGTCACGTGCAATAACACGTGTTCGATATTTGACGAAGATCGGACTAGCGTGAGTGCCTTCTTTTGCTTGAGCGCATTTCAAAAATTGCTCAATCGTGAGAATTGATCAGGAAGGAAATGAGAATGAAGGAGTCTTCGTATTCCCCTTGAACAGATGATATCCCTTTCTAGGAGCTCAGTGTGGAGTAGGAGAATGAGATGACGCAGAAGGATCGAACTCCTGCTGTGGTCCGAAAGACAGTTCGACGAAATTTCGTGTGTGTTTATTGCCGATCTTCGTACATTGACTAACCGTGTTTGAAATATCAAGAAATGGACGCTTTTTAACTATATACCTGAGCGACATTTTCAATAGAGTGGTTCGCTTTTGTTGTTCAGTGTACTTCTATACAAATAATACATTATTTACATTGTTGTTGTCGTTGTTGTCATAGTTTATCATAATTCTATACTGCCCTCTAGTACAGAGTGAGGTGATACAGACCTTAATGTTCCCCTACATATTGGTATGTCCCCTACAGTGTATCCATGTGTACCCTCTAGTGGTAGGGAGTCCTTAGTTTGGTGTGTGCTTTTACTAGTTCCTTGAATATGAGTAATATTAATGATGGAATGTAACTATTGCAGGTAGACTGAGGTGTGTTGTGTACATTTACCTGTCTTTCAGGGGGAAAATTGAATTGTTGTAATTCCTAATAGTATCATGTAGAAGACATGCATGGATGTGTCCGTGTGGTGGAGGTGGATTATGTAAGGTGGGGGAGGGCATATTTGAGTCGGACATTGACTATTGTTTATATTAGTAAACTGTACCTTGAAGCATGTCTGGTTGCCTATTGCCACATTAGGTTGTTGTTTGTTACTGTAATGAACATCTCTCATCTCACTGCTACCATGATCCTGGAAGACCATCCCTCATTTGGTGTATGTGTTTGTTTGCATATATACATATTACCTAATTAAAGCAGTGTACATGTAATAACTTGCTAATTATTACCTACCTTAGGTATTGGAGGAGTGTAACAGCAGACAACCCACACAATACATACATATGCAGTATGTGTGGGATGTTTACTGGCAATTGGTATCACCGGCTATAGCTGTGTATTGGAATAATTACATGGATGCACGTTTGAGCACATGCAGCAATGTGTATTGTATACATGTGTACATACCTGTGTGGGCTGCATACTGCCGGTGGCACCACAAGGTTGAGACAACTACAAGGCTAATACATTCAACTATTCAGACTGAGGTGGATGGTGTGCCTATGTACCTGAGTGGGTTTGTACTAATACAGGCCAAGGTGGTCACGATCCTGAAAATGCTGCTTGATTACAACCATCTCTGTTCATTGTAAGCTGTTTTAGATGTCCACATATCACCCACCCATTTTACTGTTTTCCTTTCTCTGTATATTTTGTGTATTTGCTGGGTGCCTTTTAGTCTCTTGGCCTCTTACCCAAGATAAATAAGATTACGTCAATACAATATTTCGACCTACTCAACCACAAAATAATATGTCTCAATACATTGAATTGTACCCTCAACTCAGTCTACATGCATTGTCGATATAGTAATATCATTATTATTTTATCATAGCATATTTGCTGCTCTGATATGGGATTGCATGGGTATTAATGAACATTCAATTGTGCTAAAAGTTGACAAATTACACTGTTTTTGATATAATAATAATAAATGTGTATAGCATGTTCATTGCTCTGATATGTGTTCAATTCACAAAGCTCGTGAATAATGAAAGATCATAATTGTATTGTTGAATTCTCTCTAGTGAAGCTCACTATACTACAAACTCATGCATGTGTCATGAGTTTTACATGTTCCATACTATTATACCATATGCATAGTATAATGTCCTATACAAGCAGGTGGATGCTTGTTAGATTCACAACTGTTGCATTCCAATGTCCACCTCAATGCACAAACTCTCAAACAGGAAATAGCTTCAACTTGTACAATGCACAATGAGTGGAGTTTGGTGGGTGACTGAAGTGTGATCACCATGAGTCACCTGATCAGCTCACATGATCCTCCTACACTCTGCCCTCCATATATAATTGCATGTAAACCACTAGTTGGCCAGTAATCCAGCTCATGATCTATGTATCATACTTACTTGATATGGAGCAAAAAAGTGTTTTGATCATCTTCTTCCTTGTGATTGCACTTGGAACAACATCTGCTCAAAAGTGTAATGTAGGACGCCTGCCAATGGGACCACTGTTAGGTTCCCCAGGTCGCGATGGGGCAGCAGGTCGTGATGGTCTCCCTGGTCCAGCTGGTCCTCCAGGTGCTCCAGGTTCTCCAGGTCCCAGTGGAGTCAACCTTGATGAACTTCGTGAGATTGTTCGTTTGATGGCTAAAGAAGAACTGAAGAACTTGACATCTGAAGATCGTGAACCAGTGAAGGTTGTTGTGGAGTGTGATAAACAGTGTCCCACAACTGATCCAACCATGTCTGAATCTAACAGTAATAATTCCACCCAGCAACCAACTACTCAGCCCTCTTCAGTGACAACCTACACACCTCAGCCTGGCAGCAGCCAAGGAAATCGATCTTGTGGAGAAGGACTGACCGTCGATGACCCAGCAATGTCTTGCCAACATGTTCTCCTCTGTAACTCCCACCTTCCTTCAGGCTACTACTGGGTTTATACCAACCACCACTCCAATCTGAACCGTGGAATTGTTCGTGTTTACTGTCACATGGAGCCCGACATCTGTGGAGTGGCCGGAGTGATGCGTGTGGCCTTCTTGAACATGACTGACACCACAGTCAATTGCCCTTATCCACTGACACAGGTCACACAGTCTGGAAAGAGGATGTGTGTCAGCCCAACATCTGGAGCTCAGTTTTCCACTGTTGAATTTGGTGCTTACAGTATTGACTATAACTACGTGTGTGGAAGAGCCATTGGATATTCAGGGTATCAAAGTTATGGTTTTTACTACAGTTCTAATTCCTACAAATCCATTGAACAACCCTACGTGAGTGGATTGTCCATCACCTGCCAAATCAAAGGTCAACGTAACCACATATGGTCCTTTGCTGCCGGTTATCGAGCAATTGGTAGTAACACTGTCAACTGTCCTTGTGATGTAGGGGGTACTAAGCCTCCATCGTTTGTTGGCTACAGCTACTACTGTGAAGCACCATCTCATTCCACCCCATCCAACCAGTGGTACACCAGCAACCCCCTGTGGGATGGGAAGGGTTGCCATTCAAGCTCTAGTTGTTGTGGCAACAACCGCTTGCCGTGGTTCTTGACTGCTCTGCCGGAGACTACCAATTCCAATATCGAAGTTCGTTGGATGGACCCCCAAACCCATACTTATGGTATTGTAGGCATTGAACAATTGGAGTTGTATGTGTACTAACAGATCTACTCCAAGTATAATTAGCATTTGTACCTCTCACAAGAGTTACCTGTCATAGCACATAACACTGTAGACAGTATATTTGTTGATGTAGTTTCAATTCTTGTAATTACTTGTGGAATGTATATTATGTAGCAAGCAAATACTGTAAGATTGGTTAATAATTGCAAGTATTGTTCATTCATTTATTCATGTATCAATCTGAAATCGGTTTATGGAGGTACAATTGTATGAACAGAGCAGCCACGTGTGGTCCAACCTGAATGATAGGACACGTTGAAAGTTTTGTCCCACTTAGGGGCTAGTGAGAAAGTTGAATTTGGAGCTTCTATACTTATATAGCATTATGATATATTTATTTAGATAATAGATTTATTATAATAAATGTGCTCAGTCCTAGTCCTTTTGAAGAATCAACCCTCCGGGCCATATCAACTTTCCTGGTCTTCACAACCACCATCTTTCATTGTAATTTCTTATGGGTGTGCCATAATTAGAGTATGTAGCTCCACATTTGTTTCTCTGAAGTTGGAGCTAATTGGTTCTTGTAATTGAGTTTTATGAATTCAATTAACTGAATAACTCAGGAATTGGCTTTAAAATTGTTTTAGAATAGTCTATAAGATCAGCGGGTGTATAGAAACCTTCATTGGCTTGGTTCCAGCCCGCTGGCCGTATGTTGGACAACACTACTTTAGAGAATTACATGTACATAGGAAACATTTATTATTGCTGTAGAAGAAAGGATAAGATGTCTTCACATGAATTCCAACCCCCTTACAAAGCTGCTGTTTATGGATACTGAATAAGTGTGCAATTATATCGTTGTTGGATGATTTGAGTACATGTATACAACAAACCCTTGTATAGATTTCTATGCAATTGTAGGTGTGAATGTGCACATCACAGGGAGTCCTGTATCCAAAATGGATACCTTTGTTGGTCAACCATGGTTTGGCGTACATTACCACACACTACCAATTCCGATATCAAGGTTCTTTGGATGGACCAGCAGGGTGGTATTGAACAATTGGAGTTGTATGTGTACTGAGTCTCCATTGAGTATGAACTGTGTGTGGGATTCCTCCAATTGCTTTACTTTTGTTGAATTAAGTGCTTTATTTAAACTATTGCTGTATTCATGAATATTGTTCAATAAATTTAATCAATTTGATTGGTTAATGATTGAGGTGTATACTTACATATCGATAAAATTAGTTTACAGCATGAAATAATATCACTATATATTCTACGATCAATGTATGCCAAATGCAAAGGTAAAGTATTGACTTCACAAGGTTTATCTGAATCATTTCCAATAGGCTGTGGAGTAAGGCAAGGCTGTAACCTCAGTCCACTGCTGTTTAGCCTGTACATTAACTCTCTTCCAAACAACATGCCAGCATTTGTGATTCAGGAACGAAGCACAGCCTGTTTAATGTTCGCTGACGATATTGTTCTTTTGGCCAATAACCCTGACACACTTCAGGCTCAACTTAACTGCTTAAATCATTACTGTACTCAGAGTAGCCTAAATGTCAATACTATCAAAACTAAAATAATTGTCTTCAGTGCAAAACCTTGTCGTCATCTTCATAAGTGGACCTTTGGTGACAAGCAGATTGACCAAGTAGATACATTCAAATATTTTGGTACGTGGTTTCACCGCAACGGCAAATTTAACTTCGCAATCTCAAAACTTTTCACTGCAGCCACCCAATCGACTAACGGACTCATCAGGAAAATTATAGAAAATCAAATTACAGATACTGAGATTCAGATAAGTCTATTCCAATCACTTGTTGTACCCAAATTACTTTATCATTGCGAACTTTGGGGCCTACACAAGATTAATGCCCTAGACAGAGTCTGTCTGAGGTTTTACAAATTTTGTCTGAAGCTCCCTCCATCTGCACCTAATTCAGCAGTATATGGGGAAATTGGACTGCCCTCTTTGAAATGTTCAATCTTATATAACATTGCCAAATATTGGTCTCGAATCCACTTAGTTGACTGTCCCCCTCTTGTTTCTGATGCACTGGCTCTTCAAATCAATTTGTCTTCCAAACAACTAAACAGCTGAGCTAATATGTGGACCTGCAAGCTATTGAAATGTTTTGGCCTCCAAAGCTCACCATATGATGGTTTTCCAGAGGTAGTCAAACAACGCGTTTACGATATATTCATCCAGGAGTGGCAGGCAGAACTCAATTACAGTCCTAAACTACGTACATACAATTTATTCAAACATATCCTTAAAAGAGAGAAATATCTATCTGTTATTAAGTCAGTCAAGCTTCGCAATTCTTTGGCAAGATTTAGAACAAGTTGCCATAATCTGGAGATAGAAGTGGGCCGACATAGTTATCCATCAATCCCTGCAAATGAAAGACTATGCCGTGTGTGTGCATGCAATACAGTCGAAGACGAAATCCACTTATTACTTCACTGTCAAGGCTATGCACAGGAACGTGCCGATTTTCTAAATTCAATTGAGTTACATCATCCGTATTTCCAACATTTGAACATGATGGACAAATTTGAATACTTAATGTCTTCAGACAACAATCAAGTCATAAATAAACTTGCAAAATTTATATCTGTGTGTATGAACAAACGATTTCATGCTCTTTATACCACTAATTATTGAGTCAATTATTCGTAACTTTATCTCAATTTAGAGTAACCCACTGGTATTTGTGTCTATGTTGTTAGTTTCTACCTCTTAAATCAATGGCCTCACATAGCATGCATTTTTAATTTTCAAGCAATTAATTCACTGTTCACTTATGTTCTATTTTAATTTTCATGTCTACTTTGTCATCTTAAGTTTATACTGTTTGGTCTTAGGGCCATTGTGGCCTATATGACTATAATAATATATTGTTAGTTGATAATCTATAAATAAAAGTACTGATCAAAAGTAATGCACACTGTCACACACATGTTGCATGTGTGTACATGATCCAAGAGAGACATTCACTATAATATACAAAATGATGTTAAACACAATCATATGAATACAAAATATCGTTCATATTGTAGAAAATTGCACAAACAGAAAATGAAGGTTATGTGGAATCAAATTTAATTGTAATTGTATGTGGCATGAAATCCACTCACAAAGATGTGTTTTAAACTATCGATTGGGATTTGAAAGCACAGACCACAGAACTTGACAAAAACACAAGAATTGTAAATAAAAGGATGGCACATGGTCCTGATATTGGGTATGGGTTTAGGTCTGAGCATTCAGCTAAATTATTATTCTGAACATATGTGACCCCCCACACTAGTGTTGGGCAATTTCAATATGCATGCCCATATTGTGAGTGGTTATGTGTACAGTATAATATTATATGTATTATGCATAATTATATGTGTATGTGTTGATGTCTGCCATTTCAGACTGCTCTTTCAGACATGCAATATTTGAAATTGTTTATTGCTTTCTATGACCACAATCAATTACTAAATGTGTGCATATATGTATGCATACTTTGCACTACATGTATACATAAAATAACACGTATAATGCTATATAATAAAGGCTAAGATATCTTTGTATGAACCCCTTACAAAGTTGCTGTTGATGGTATTACATACGTACATATGTATGTAGGTGTGCAATTTTTATGGTAGGGTTAGTTGAGTATGTGTACACAACATCCCCTTGTATGGATTCCTATGCAATTGTAGGTGTGAATGTACACATCACAGGGAATCCTGTATCCAAAACATCAATTGGATACCTTTGTCGGGACCACTGTAGCTGCACTACAATGGTTTGCCCTTACTTGCAGTGACAATCTTTGGAATAGGTCAGTATATACTTAATTAGTAAGGCTAGAAGCCTCACAATCTCTAATGAAGTTAGAGATGGCTGTTATTGCAGGAGTCTTTAATTACAATGTCATAATTAGTCTAGTTGCATGACACAACAATCCCTCGTAGGATTTCAAGGTACAATTGCATGGATATGTATGTATTGTGTGAATTCACACACAGATTATTTTGAAATTGATCACTTGGAATCATATGTGCATTACCCCCTGAACAGAGAAATTGAAAGCACTCCCCACAACTTATGCAACTCTATTTCAACAAAACCCTTGGATGTATTACACAAGAACAGACATACACAGTGTCATTATAACAGACCCCAAAAATGGCAACAAAATGGCGGACACAAATCGAACCTGAAAAACATACCACATTTACAAAGCAAAGAAATTATAATTGATCATTAATTTTATGTGATCTGTACCAATAATTTCAACATTCTTTTAAAGTGTAAATATAAAACCTCATATTATTATTCATACATCACCCACTTATCAGAGACCGTCACACACTTGTACTCAACAATATGCCTACACTCTCTAAATCATGCCACTGACAAAGATAGCAGTCAGCGCTGCCAGGTTTGGTCCAATAAGAATTTCTGTGACTAGCTAGAGAATTCCATTAAAATGACCCCTTGAGGTTGCTTATTCAACTAGAGGACTAGGACGTGTAATATTATTTACTATGCATCATGAGAAGATCACTAGAGAACTATTATAGCACCTACATACCTTAGGAAATATTCTTGAGTTTGCACATTGTATCACTAGTATCAGGTTTAATTTTCCTAATTGTCATGGTTACAGTTGTCATGGTGACTGTTGATTGTATGGCACACTTGGTCATTATCATGGCTTTCTTATGAATATAATTATGACGATAATAAATATATTCAGCCTGTGGTTACCTGCCTGTAGATCCTCTTGAATAGTGTAACCTATGTGGTAATGGAGCTCATAACGTTTCCCAGTTTATTTTTGTTTCTCTCCATTATTGGAAACTCTTGTTACTCTGAAAAAGTTCCCTCTCCCCTACCTTCTCCATCTCCTTCTCCCAGTTCTGAGCAGTGTAATGCAAGACGCCTGCCAATAGGACCACTGGTAGGTCCTCCCGGTCGTGATGGTCGTGATGGAGTTGGGATAGCAGGTCGTGATGGTCTCCCCGGTCCAGCTGGTCCTCCAGGTGCTCCAGGCTCTCCAGGTCCCAGTGGAGTCAACCTTGATGAACTTCGTGAGATTGTTCGTTTGATGGCTAAAGAAGAACTGAAGAACTTGACATCTGAAGATCGTGAACCAGTGAAGGTGGTTGTGGAGTATGGTAAACTGTGTCCTGCAACCAATCCCACTCCCTCCACACCTACCACCAGACCTATAACAAGAGTGAATCCTTCACCAAGTGCCAATGGAACAGTCAGACCCACTGTGTCCACTAGACGCCCGATCTTCCCTAGTCCAGGGACTCATCTCTTTGTGAGGACCTGCCGTCGTGGACTGAGCCGCATGGATGCTGCTCCTTCTTGTCGTCTCATTCTCTTGTGCGATCCAACTAGTCCTTCAGGATTCTACTGGATTGAGACCAGCCACCTCTATGACAGTGCTCGCTCTCTCAACCAGATGTACTGTTACATGGAATTCGGTAAGTGCCTGGTCCCAGGGATCACTAGAGTGGGTCTGATCAACATGACCAAGGATAATTCTAGTTGCCCAAGACACTTGGAACTGATAGAGCAATCAGGAAAGAGAATGTGTGATAGTCCTCTCACAGGTACCCGGTTCACGTCAGTTGTATTTCCAACTTTCAACATCAAATACAATCACGTTTGTGGGAGAGCAGTGGGGTATGCTCGTTATGGACCACATGCCTTCTACTACAGTATTACTGGCTCCTACCAATCCATTGACCAACCTTATGTTCATGGCCTGTCTATTACCTACACGATCAATGATGAGCGCAAACACATCTGGTCCCTGGCTGGAGGGTGGGCAGACCCTGGTAATGGACAAACCTACAACTGTCCATGTGCTGGTGGCTCATCCTTCCGTCCTCCATCTTATGTTGGTGATGACTACTACTGTGAATCAGGTAGCCATTCTTCTCCAAGTGATAAGTGGTACACGGATAATCCCCTTTGGGATGGACAGGGTTGTCACTCCTCCTCCCGTTGCTGTGACAACAGACGTCAGCCATGGTTCTGGCAAATCTTACCTGAAATGACTGATTCCGATATTGAGGTTCGCTGGCTGCGTCCCACAGGTTGCTGTAGTGTTGGTATTGAACAACTTGAGCTATATGTCTACTGACAGGACTCAGTCTACAGTAGCAATGATAGTGAGTAGTGTTTGCTAATTCACCAGATTTCAGCATCAGAAGTACACAATTTTGAAGCAAATATCACATAGGATTTCTTATATATGAACACACTGATCATGAGTTAAAATTGATTCATAAAATTATTATTAATAATATATCCAATTTCTAAAATAATAATGATGATTATTGACTAATCAGTATTATATTACAATACTATTATGCTGTGGCGTATAATTGCCTACCTGAACACAATAGTCACACACATGTTCAGTAATGTAAACATGTGACACTGGACATAGCTATACAGCTGTGTACATGATGGCACATACCGCTGTACATACGTAACTAAATACATCATAAAAATGATGGATATATTAGTTCCGAGTTTGGCTCAATACGTTTTGACAAGGTGTTATGTTTTAGTGGTTATACATTGCCTTTTAGAGCGATCTATTATCAGTAAAAACATGGTAATGTATGCGATATTGACAAAGTGGCTGATGACGCAATAAGCAACTGCACCTGTGACGTTGATCACGTGCAATAACACGTGTTCAGTATTTGGCAGAGATCGAATGAGTGTGAGCGCCTACTTTTTGTTTGAGCGTATATTCGAAACTTGTGATAATTAATCAGGAAGGAAATGAGAATGAAGGATTCGTCGTATTCCCTTTGAACAGATGAGGTCCCTTTCTTTGGAGCTCCACGTGGAGTTGGAGAATGAAATGACGGAAGGATAGAACTCCAGATGTTGTCCGAAGATACAGTTTGAATGTTTTGCGTGTGTCTATTCCGATCTTTTACACTGACTAATCCTGTTAATAATATCCAGAAATTGATGCTTTATTGATTATATAAGTGTATATTTGAGCGATATAATTCCAAGAGTGGTTCGCGATTGATGTTTAGTGTGCAACTTTGTGGTTATTCCCCGGGTATGTCCTCCATGGATAGGTCCCAAGTGAGCCCTCTTCAGGAAGTGGGTCTGTGTAGTTGGTGAAGTAGGCTACGATGACACTAGATGGTTTAGCCCGATTGATGGGGTAGAAGGCATTGAGGAGTTGTTGATAGTTGTCAGCATGGTAGCACAGCCTTAGTCTCGTATAACTTCCACTGTGCGATGAAAAATCGGAAGTTAGGCAGAATTGTGTCTGGCTAACAAGACTAGCACAGCCTAGTATATACATAATAATATTATGTGTATATTTCTAGACTTGGTCCCACTGCTATTCTGGCTGCCAACACTATTATGGATTTTATATCTGTAAACTTGAATTTTGATATGAAAATACTTGTTGTACGTTGTGAGGTAAAAGCAATAAACATAACCTTTTCATGCCAACCCTCATACAGGGAAGGATTGTAGGTAATGCATCAAAACAGCTCACACTCAGGAGGCAACTTGTTCACTTGGGAATTAACCTAATAAACCAGCTGCTTTCAGTCCACAAACTTATAAACAAATGCACGACCTATTTATGCATTAACTCTGGTTTAAGCCTGCTACATCCACTGAAATAGTACTGATTAATATCCTTATTTGTTTGTTTTAAGGGGAATTAAGGGTTGCAAGTTTGTGAACCTCAGTCAACATTGTGTTGAGTACTGTTCAATTTTGAAACAGCTGATGGAAATTCATAGTAAAGCGACTCAATCCAGGGCTGTTAAATATTAGTAGGGTATAATAATAACCTGTTTTTTATTTCATATTTAACGTTTTCACAATTTTAGTTTCTTTTGTTCGATTCTATACACTTGTATACCATATTTATATAAATATTATTATCGTGACAGTGCACGTTAGACCATTGCACAACTTAATAAGTAATAATCCACGTTAACCGTTTAGCTTATACTCCTGGTTCGTATATGAATAAGGTCATACAATTATACCTGCTTAATTGCTGGATGCATAATAACTGCACTTCATAATAATGAATATGTACATGCATGTTTTGTGTGCCCTCCAACAGGAAGATGCATTGATTAATAGGATTTGTTTGTCCCAAGAGAAGCTGTCTCAACCTTCTCCATCTCCTTCTTCTCCCAGTTCTGACCAGTGTAATGCAGGGTACTTGTTACAAGGTCCACTGGTAGGTCCTCCTGGTCGTGATGGGGTAGCAGGTCGCGATGGCAAAGATGGCTCTCCAGGGATACCATCTCCTCCAGGCCCCCCAGGCCCCCAAGGTCCCCCAGGTCCCCCTGGTCCTAGTGACGGTCTTCCTGGTTCTCCTGGACTCCCTGGTCCAGCTGGTCCCACTGGTCCTCCAGGATCTCCAGGTCCCAGTGGAGTCAACTTTGATGAACTTCATGAGATTGTTCGTTTGATGGCTAAAGAAGAATTGAAGAACTTGACATCTGAAGATCGTGAACCAGTGAAGGTTGTTGTGGAGTATGATAACCTGTGTCCCACAAATGAGCCTACCCCCTCCACACCTACATATAACCCACTAAAATCCTCACCAACTCCTAAGGAACCTAATTCCCTACCCACATTACCTACCAGGACCACAAGGCGATGTGCTCAAGGCCTGACACATAGCGACCCAGGTCAATCTTGTCGAGATATCTATTAGTGCAACCCTCACCTCAGTTCAGGCTACTACTGGGTAACCACAAAACATCGAATAAGATACTACGAAATACTCCACTTTGTCTACTGTCAGATGGAAGAAAAGAATTGTGGATTGCGAGGAATGATGAGAGTTGGGTTCTTGAACATGACAGACTCTGCAGTCAGCTGCCCTCCTCGTTGATCATGACCAATCAATCAGGGATGAGACTTTGCATCAGTTCGGTGGGTCGCGATCAGTTTTCTTCAATGGAATATGAGACTTACAATAAAAGCTGTGATTATGTTTGCGGAAGAGCTGTTGGCTATGCTAACCATACTCCGCATGCTTTATATTTCAGTAACCCAGGTAGAAGGATGTTCACATCAATTGACCAACCTTATGTCGCTGGATTGTCCATTACTTACAGAGCCAATGGCAAACGCAAACACATTTGGTCCTTTGCTGGCGGGGCATATGGAAAGCCGCCATCTGGTAATAACTGTCCTTGTGGTTATGGTGGTGATAGACCCCCACGTTATGTTGACAACAACTACTATTGTGAGGCTAGTCGCTTGATCACATCAAAGAAGAGAATATGGTACATGAACAACACTCTTTGGGACGGGAAGGACTGCTATCCCACATCTCGATGTTGTGACAACAGACGTCAGCCGTGGTTTTTGACTGCTCTACCAGATCGTGTGAATACCAATATTGAAGTACGCTGGATGGATCCACAGTATAGAAGCAATGGCATGGTAGGCATTGAACTGCTAGGATTGTATGTGTACTAACTATAGTACGGTGTGGGACATTAATTGGGTGGAATACATTTAACTAATTATGAATGAAGTAATTATTAATTCTACATACAGTATTAATTTACATTGCTCTAGTTATTGAGTCTTACGTAAGTCTTGAGTGTGTTAAATATAATTGAAGCTTTGATTTGCAATGTATGTAATCTGAGAGCATGCATGGAGGGTACATCTGTTTTGCCTTTTCTCAACAGAAGATATTGAATCAATAACATACACGACTACACTCATAAAATGTCATAAAATTGTACATATATTATTACACCAGCTCAGTGGTGTCAGAGTATAATCTTGATAATAATCATAATATTATAGATAATGCCAGATGTGTATGCATGTATATAGAAGTATATAGAGACAGGGTATTATTTGATATCACTGAATGATATAAAACATCCATACAGTCTCTTGTATAGTGACTGAGCTATTCTTATTAGCTGTAGCCACCTAGTGTGGCTAGAATATAGGATAGAATATAATAATAATAATAATAGAATATACAATAGAATAGTAGAATATATACACCATTTCCACTAATTAACAACAATTTTATAATGATAGTGTCTTGTACTCTGCTTGTTGTGCACTGCTTTTGTAATAGTCTTGTGCAGTAACTATAACATTTGCGGCAGATATTTTATTTAGGCAAATGGCCCTAATCCCAATCACTTCTTAAGTAACTCCAATCATTTAGCAATCTAGGCCACTGCTTACTTTGTAAAAGAGGAGAAAGAGTATAGTTGTCAGGTAAGTATGAACCACATCCCTCACTTGTATGATATCCTAATTTTCTTTGGTGATTCCCTCTCTGCAACAAGATTACCTTTGAGTAGGCATTAATGTATACATATAGACAGGAAGCATCAAAACTGCACGTGATAAGTGCTGAACCAGATATGTTGCTCTGACACATGATACATGATAATCAATGAAGGAAATAAACAATACATATGACTGGGTATTATCTAGTCTATAAGGATGAAATGAAAGTACTGGTCATGGCGAGTCTTATAGACTTGCCCTATTGTGCTCCTTAGTGCAAGTCTTGGCTCTCTGGAGAAAGAAACTGGAAACTGGTTATATTGACAAACGATGACAAAAATATGCTAGCCTGCAAAGGACTATATAGTTTGCTTTCTGACAGTTCTTGAAAGTGCTTCATATGGCCCTTTCCTTGAGTGTGGCTTGTAACATCATTAAACCCCCATGTGCTGCACTGAAGTGGTCTTGACAGAGCTTACAGTAGGCAAATGATGGTCCACAAATACTAGCTGTGATTCCAGGTGGAACCGTCCACGTAGACAGGAAATCTCGCTGGTTTTCATTTGGCTGACTGAAAGGACTTCCATGTGTCCAACTTGCCCCATGGTTGCACCATAGAAACTCCATACTACACAATCTGAGGATAATTTATTCATAGCATAAAGAATTAAATTTTATTCATATCATGAATAAATTATCCATTGCATGAGTGCATATTCCGTACAAGTCGTTCCTTTATCGTTCAACGGAAAGAAATCCTAATTTCTGTACAATTGCGAATAATTACCTATGGTTGGCAGCACTGTGTTCGGTGTGCAACAATTATTATTCACATTGCATATTTTGTCCAAATTCCTGTAGTATTCCTTCATTTTCAATCAATGATCTTATATGATACGTATAATAATATACATAGCTGTGTAGTCCACATGTACAAATCTATGTTGTGATAAGTGTAGTTTATTCCCGGGTATGTCCTCCATGGATAGGTCCCAAGTGAGCACTCTTCAGGAAGTGGGTCTGTGTAGTTAGTGAAGTAGGCTATGATGACACTAGATGGTTTAGCCCAATTGATGGGGCAGGGTAGAAGCCATTGAGGAGTTTGCATGACAGTTGTCGGTATGTAAGCTTAATTTAATGGAGTTTAGTACTCCAAAGAGATCATCATAGCAATCTTCGAACTCCTTCAGTTTCATCATTCCAAATTTGGTGATTGATGTAAGGGGGAGGGGGTGACAGAGGTCGGGTTTGACCATTTGGGGACAGTACCATGCATCTCTTCAATCACCTACACATAAACGTATATTATCAAACTTTATATAATACCATTTGAATCATAAAGTATAGAATTGCAAGTGCTATGCCTACATACAAAAGGAGTATGACAATATTAATTGTAATGTGATTATGCATAGCTAGTGTTGTGTGTAGAACATTACTGAAGAGATTACTATATATATAAAATGAATAGCGAGAGCATAGCATACTGCTGCACATATTTATTGATATCTAACGTTCTATCTACTGAAAGTTTGTCTTTGAAAAATTTGCCTCATCTCCAACTTCACTTTGTGATACAGCACCTGTATCATCCATGATGCTATTGGTAGGGCAGTGTAGCGTAGTACAAAGTAGAGAGATTTGTTGAAGCTCTGAGTCTCTTCTCCATATTTACTCAAATGTAGTACAAGTGTAATACTGAATGTTAGTGATCCAAATCCAAAGACTAGTACTGCTATGAACATGAGTAGCAGTATCTGTCGAAGTGCTTGTTTTGGTGTGATTCTGTATTCCTCTTCTTTGATGAAGATTTGATCAATTGTGAAGGGAATGGATGTTATGATGATGCATACAAACATTGCACACCACACTGTGAGAATGCCAAATCCGTACAAGTGTGGATTTGCACTCACTAGTAAGAGTTGAAATGGAAGACATACCAATAGACCCACTACACTCATGTAGATCCCCCATAGATATATTGTTGTAATGACTCTGTGTTGATTTCCTCCACAACATTTTGTGAATATGCTCAATGTTCTGGGAATGGGAAATGTAATGTACTTGGTGTGAATGTAGGCGAGCATTAGGGAGCTGATTAGCACGAACCCCAAAAGAAAGTTTGATGTTGTACAATTTGAGATTACATCAGTATTTGTATATGGATAACATGTTGCTATGAGAAATTTGAGTATCATGTAAACATTGAAGACATGAGTAAGACTTGCTACAGCCCAGAAGAATGGTACTTTAGCTTTGCTCCTACTTTGTTGTAGAGTCTTGACCAGTTGTCCTCCCTTGGTGTAGAGTAGGAAGGGAACTAGTGGAGTAAGAGTGCCAATTAGAACATAGAATCCTTGACTTCGAATGCGAAAGTGGTGTTTTCCCTGAGGCATGTTGTGATTTATCCGAACATCATATCCAAATTCTACCCCATGCCTCAAATCCATATATAACACTCCTGACGATTTCTCTTCACATTGTCTTTGAAGCTTTCCAGAAATCACTGACAAAATCTAAATTTTTATTTTAAAAAGGATTGAGATTTACATCAACAGATCCAGTATACACAGTTCTTATATAAACATAAATATAGCAAACAAGGATGTATGTACAGATACAAGATGGTACTTTGATGTCCACATGCCTTACCTTGCTTAACCTAGTCTGCATGGCAACGATAATGCATGTACTAGTAATATATATACGTATATATGGTATAATATGCAACATATTACCTGTATAGTGACATCTCCTAATGTTGGATTGTCATCAAGAATGAGTGGAGTTTTGATGCAAGCAATCTGGGATGGTGAGTAAAAAGCCGATACTTTGTTGAATAAAAGGTAGTAGGTATCAGTGGGTAGGTATTCTCCAAATTCTAGTAGCATTCCTTCATTAGCAATGCTATATATCGGTGTGGTGGTCCACATGTACCAATATATTTTTTGATAAGTGTAGTTTATTCCCGGGTATGTCCTCCATGGATAGGTCCCAAGTGAGCACTCTTCAGGAAGTGGGTCTGTGTAGTTGGTGAAGTAGGCTATGATGACACTAGATGGTTTAGCCCGATTGATGGGGTAAAAGGCATTGAGGAGTTGTTGATAGTTGTCAGGATAACCTTTGATTGAGTTCAATATTTCATAGGGATCATCACAAACTTGATAGCGATCACATCCTCCACAAATACCTTCTATGAGGATAGTCCACAGAAATAGTGTTATTGCTCCACTCATTCTTCACTCAATGATACCTGGCTATATATGGTGAGCAATTATAGTGAGTGGCTGTCTTATCCAGTCAACTATATTACAAGTTTTTTTATCTTCCATTCAGGATGTTTACAACTGTTTTCCATATTATTGGTTTGCAATTTACGTTAAAATGAATTACTCTTTTTACTTTCACAATATACTCAACTACTTCTGGAATACTGATTCCGTTTTGATTTCAATTTCGACTCCTCGAGACCTGATAGCCCACACTAAAATACATATATGTATCCTACCAAGTTGTATACAGTTGTAACTAGCCAGAGTGTATAAAGAGCAGCATATGGTAGCAATTTATTGCATGCAATGTTCATGGATTGAATTCCAACTGTTACAGGCATAAAACTGCTGCAGACAGCCCTCGTTGTCCAACCCATCAGAGCCTGTCATTCAGTGAATAATTATAAATTAGGATGGGTTCTTCAGGTCTGAATCACGAGAATCATGTTTTCAATTGGGCTGTTGGCTGAATGAGGGTTCATCTTATGTTCACTATACAAAGAATACCGTGTAGACTACATGGTGGTTATCAAAATGACATTTTTTGTCCTGGGTCAACAGTATCACAGTTCCCCAGTGTTCATATGATACACAATATTACGTGTAATTTTGTATGTACATTCCTATGGGGTGCCCATGGTTATTCCACATTTTTTAATTGGTTTCCATGAACTGCCATATTTTTACAAGGTTACTGCTGGTCATCACGGCCCCTCTGGTTTCATTTTGTGCAGAAGACACATTACACAGTCACGTGCCGCACACAAGTGTCCATATCAGACTTAACAACAACAGTACAGATACTTGTATGTGCTTCCTGGAGGTGCTTTGGACCTGGTGTAGACCAGTAAGATACGTAGGTCTTGTAACTGGTCACAACGTGTTTCCCCTTATCAAACATTACATGCGATAATACATAAATTAAATGTGTATGGTGGGGAAGGTTTAAATTAAGGTTAAACTTGTATGCACACATACCAATGGAGGTGCTATAAATCTCATGGTGACCAGCCAGGAAATTTTATATTTTGTCACTGGCCACCACAGCCTATCCAGTGTTTACATGACACTTAAAAGTGCAAATGTTAATGTATGTTGGCATCCTCCTGAGTGTGCTAGAGACCTAATGGTGCCCAGCAAGAATATTTCAAAGTTACTCCTGGTCATCACAGCCCGTCCAGAGTCATTTTGTGCAGCAGACACTGTACACAGTCACTTGCCACACAAACCTGGCCTGTGTACTGGCATTAATATTGTACACATGTTGGTATATTATATTTCATTGACTATATGTAATATTATGTTGCTGTGAACAGGAAGAATCGAATTTCTACAAAATTAGGAAATTATGTCAAGTTGATTTGATCAATTCTCACATGCATGAATAGATAGCCCTATTAATGAGATAGTCCAATAGCCGACATGATCTTATATGTAGGTGGTCCTATCACTGGAGTTACATGGTTCACGGTCCCATTATTGAGGTAATTGGATGTGATCTTTACTGAATGGTCTTGGTGCTATGATGGTCTCTCAGTTGGCACTGTTCAGTTCATGGTATGCCATGGATCGTTCACAGGAGCATGATCATCACACTAGAATGCATGGCTTTCACAGTACAGCACTTATCCATTACATGATAGGAGAGAAAACACTAAGCACCTTTTTGCATATAATATAGCTCATGGGGGAGGGTGCATGTCAACTTGATATTTTAGACAGACCTAGCTGGGGACGTGAACTAACGTTTGAAACAATTCCCATCTCAATAGGTGGCTCGTAACTCCTTGTAAAAGAATTCCTGTCTCGGTATGTGGTCCGTAACTCTAGCTACATTCGGAGATGCTTTATATTTTTCAATGTATGGGAGAGGAAGAAGAAAAATGCTAGGAATCTTATTGTATAGCTCATAGGAGAGGGGGTGTGTCAACATGATATTCATTGGAGTTCTAGCTGGGGACCTATACTACCTTATGAAACAATTTTCGTCTAAGTAGGTAGTTCCTAACCCTAAATACACCTGGATGTGCTTAATATTTGTTAATGTATGGGAAGGTACGTATATGATCAACAAAAAGTTGAACACTTTTTTTGCATAGCTCATGTGAGAGAGGGTGTGTCATCATGATATTATATGGAGTCCTAACTGTGGACTTATACGAACTTATGAAGTAATTTTCGTCTCCATAGGTAGTCCCTAACCCTAACTACACCCGGAGGAGCTTAATATGTTTAATGTACGGAGGATATAGGATAAAAAAAACATTTAGCACTTTTTTGCGTAGTTCATGGGAGAGGGTGTGTGTCAACATGATAATTTATGGAGACTTAGATGTGGACCTATACTACGTATGTTATAAAACAATTTTCGTCTCTGTAGGTAGTCCTAACCCTAACTACATGCTACTTTTTAATGTATTGGAAGGTATAGGATCAAAAAAGGTTAAGCACCTTTTGCTTAAAAGTTCAAGGTGACAAGACACGCCCACTCTCCCATGAGCTATGCAAAAAGGTGCTTAGTGCTTTCTCTCCTATACTCTCCCATACATTGAAAAAATACTAAGCACCTTCGAACGTAGCTGGAGTTCGAGGCCACATATTGAGATGGGAATCATTTCAGAATTTTGTTCTCATCCCCAGCTAGGTCTGTCTAAAATATCACGTTGACACGCCACCTCCCCCATGAGCTATGCAAAAAAGTGCTTCACGTTTTCTCTCCTATACTCTCCCACACATTGAAAATATTTTAAGCACCTTTGAATATAACTGGAGTTACGGGCCACCTATTGCGAAGGGAATTATTTCATAAGTTAGTTCACGTCCCCAACTAGGTCCGTCTAAAATATCAAGTTGACACGTCTCCTCTCTCATGAGCTATGCAAAAAGGTGCTTAGTGTTTTCTCTCCTATACTCTTCCATACATGTACATTGAAAAAAACGTCAGTTGTATTTCCAACTTTCAACATCAAATACAATCACGTTTGTGGGAGAGCAGTGGGGTATGCTCGTTACGGACCAAATGCCTTCTACTACAGTGTTACCACCAACTCTTACAAATCCATTGACCAACCTTACGTTGAGGGACTGTCTATTACCTACACAATTAATGATGAGCGCAAACACATCTGGTCCCTGGCTGGAGGGCATGCAGACCCTGGTGATGGAGGTACCTGGAACTGTCCATGTGGTGGTGGCTCATCCTACCGTCCTCCATCTTATGTCGGTGATGACTACTACTGTGAATCAGGTAGTCATTCTTCTCCAAGTGATAAGTGGTACATGGATAACCCCCTTTGGGACGGACGGGGTTGTTACTCCACCTCCCGTTGCTGTGACAACAGACGTCAGCCGTGGTTCTGGCAAATCTTACCTGAAATGACTGATTCCGATATCGAGGTTCGCTGGCTGCGTCCACATGGTAGCCATGATGTTGCTATTGAACAACTTGAGCTATATGTCTACTGACAGGACTCAGTCTACAGTAGCAATGAGAGTGAGTAGTGACTGTAATCCACCAGATTCATTCATCAGCATCTATATAGCATGAGATTTGTTATAAACAGCAAACTGAGCTAATAATAATGTGTATTATTAATTAATGATTATTGACTCTGAGATTATAAGATTCCACGAGTAAACAATACCATTAAGTAGCAGTGTACATGTGTGAGCCTAAAGCATGATAGTCATGCACATGTCCAGTAATATACTCACATGACACTGCATAATTTATTATACATGCACAACTAAGTATATACATCATCAGCATAAAAATGGCAGATAAATAATCGTCGCGATGTTTAGTTTAGTTTTGAGTTTAGCTCAAGACGTTTGGACAAGGTGTTAAGTTTATGATGGAAATACATTGCACTCTAGAGCTCATGTCCAATATCAGTACAAGCAACATAGTAATGTATACGATATTACCAGTATAAGACTGATGACGTAATGAGCCCTATGCACCATGTGATGTTGATCACGTGCAATAACACGAGTTCAGTATTTGGCAGAGTTCAAACTAGAGCGAATGCCTTCCTTTCGTTTCGGCATATTTTGGAAACTTATTCAATCGAGAGAGTTCAGAAACTCGAGCTCGCAGAACCTAACATATGAAAGAATTCCCATGTCGACCATGTTGCCCGTAACCCCAGCTACATTTGGAGGTGTTTAATTCTTTCAATGTATGGGAGGGTATAGGGAAATAAACGCTAAGCACCTTTTTGAATAACAAATGGGAAAGTGGGTGTGTCAAAGCGATATTTTTACCAGATCTAGGTGGGGATGTGAACTAACTTATGGAACAATTCCCACATCCACATGTTGTCCATAACACTAGCTACAGTTGCAGCTGCTTAGTACTTTTTGGATGTATAGGAAACTATAGGAGAAATTAACGTTAAGCACCTTTTTGAATAGCTCATGGGAAAGTGGGCGTATCAAGCTGATATTTTTATAATGTGTGGTAGTCCGCTCACAGGTACATGGTTCACATCAGTTGTATTTCCAACTTTCAACATCAAATACAATCACGTTTGTGGGAGAGCAGTGGGGTATGCTCGTTATGGACCACATGCCTTCCACTACAGTGTTACCCACTCTTACAAATCCATTGACGAACCTTATGTTGAGGGACTGTCTATTACCTACACAATCAATGATGAGCGCAAACACATCTGGTCCCTGGCTGGAGGGTATGCAGATCCTGGTGATGGACCTGCCTACAACTGTCCATGTGCTGGTGGTTCATCCTACCGTCCTCCGTCTTATGTTGGTGATGACTACTACTAGGAATCAGGTAGTCCTTCAACCTCCAATAGTGAAAATTGGTACATGGACAATCTCCTGTGGCACGGACGGGGATGTCACTCCTCCTCCCGTTGCTGTGACAACAGACTTCAGCCGTGGTTCTGGCAAATCTTACCTGAAATGACTGATTCCGATATCGAGGTTCGCTGGCTGCGTCCAACTGGATCAGGCTACAATGTTGCTATTGAACAACTAGAGCTATATGTCTACTGACAGGACTCAGTCTACAGTAGCAAGGAGGGTGAGTATATATAGTGTTTAAGTTGTGTTAATCATCTAAGCATCATAAGTAAACATTTCTGCAGCAAGTATAGGATTTATAACGAACAGCAGACTGAGTTAAAATTGATTAGTATTAATACGTCCAATTGCTATTATCATAATGATAATTGGCTAAGATGTCACGAGTATACTATACTATTCGGCTGTGGTGTATATGTGAGCACCTGAACACAATATTTATGCACATGTTCAGTAATGTATTCACATGACACAGTGTATACATACAATGATAACTTTGAGCAACTTTGAGCATAAATATGATGGATAAATAATTGTTGATGTTTAGCTTAGTTCTGAGTTCAGCTGAAGATGCTTATAGGCAAGGTGCTATGTTTGTAATGAAAATACATTTTTACATTCTACAGCTGTCCGTTTTCGGTACAGGAAGAATAGTAATGTATACAAAATTAATGAATGCCAGTAAAAGGCTGATGACGTAATAAGCAATTTGCATCATTGATCACATTCAATAACACCTAACCTCTTAATTTCTGTACAATTACGAATAATTACCCATGGTTGGCAGCACTGTGTTCGGTGTGCAACTATTAATATTCACATTGCATATTTTGTCCAAATTCCTGCAGTATTCCTTCATTTTCAATCAATGATCTTATATGATACATATAATAATATACATAGCTGTGTAGTCCACATGTACAAATCTATGTTGTGATAAGTGTAGTTTATTCCCGGGTATGTCCTCCATGGATAGGTCCCAAGTGAGCACTCTTCAGGAAGTGGGTCTGTGTAGTTAGTGAAGTAGGCTATGATGACACTAGATGGTTTAGCCCGATTGAAGGGGCAGGGTAGAAGCCATTGAGGAGTTTGCATGACAGTTGTCGGTATGTAAGCTTAATTTAATGGAGTTTAGTACTTCAAAGAGATCATCATAGCAATCTTCGAACTCCTTCAGTTTCATCATTCCAAATTTGGTGATTGATGTAAGGGGGAGGGGTGACAGAGGTCAGGTTTGACCATTTGGGGGATAGTACCATGCATCTCTTCAATCACATACACATAAACGTATATTATAGAACTTTTATATAATATCATTTGAATCGTAAAGTATAGAATTGCAAGTGCTATGCCTACATACAAAAGGAGTATGTCAATATTAATTGTAATGTGATTATGCATAGTGTTGTGTGTAGAACATTATTGAAATGATATCTATATAAAATGAATAGCGAGAGCATAGCATACTGCTGCACATAGTTATTAATATCAAACGAGCTATCTACTGGAAGTTTTGTCGTTGAAAAATTTGCCTCATCTCCAACTTCACTTTGTGGTACAACACCTGTATCATCCACGATGCTATTGGTAGGGCAGTGTAGCGTAGTACAAAGTAGAGAGATTTGGTGAAGCTCTGAGTCTCTTCTCCATATTTACTCAAATGTAGTACAAGTGTAATACTGAATGTTAGTGATCCAAATCCAAAGACAAGTACTGCTATGAACATGAGTAGCAGTATCTGTCGAAGTGCTTGTTTTGGTGTGATTCTGTATTCCTCTTCTTTGATGAAGATTTGATCGATTGTGAAGGGAGCGGATGTTACGATGATGCATACAAACATTGCACACCACACTGTGAGAATGCCAAATCCGTACAAGTGTGGATTAGCACTCACTAGTAAGAGTTGAAATGGAAGATGTAGTAATAGACCCATCACACTCATGATGTAGATCCCCCAGAGAGATATTGTTGCAATGACTCTGTGTTGATTACTTCCACAACATTTTGTGAACATGCTCCATGTTCTGGGAATGGGAAATGTAATGTACTTGGTGTGAATGTAGGCGAGTATTAGGGAGCTGATTAGCATGAACCCCAAAAGAAAATTTGATGTTGTACAATTTGAAATTACATCAGTATTTGTATATGGATAACATGTTGCTGTGAGTAATTTGAGTATCATGTAAACATTGAAGACATGAGCAAGACTTGCTACAGCCCAGAAGAATGGTACTTTAGCTTTGCTCCTACTTTGTTGTAGACTCTTGATCAGTTGTCCTCCCTTGGTGTAGAGTAGGAAGGGAACTAGTAGAGGAATAGTCATGATCAGAACATAGAATCCTTGATTTGGAATGCGAAAGTGTGTTCCCTGAGGCATGTAGTGATTTATCCGAACATCGTATCCAAGTTCTACCCCAGACGTCAAATCCATGTATAACACTCCTGATGATTTCTCTTCATATTGTCTTTGAAGCTTTCCAGAAATCACTGACAAAATCTGCATTTTTATTTTAAAAAGGAATGAGATTCACATCAGCATAAGCAATACAGATAAGTTATTGTGAACAAGAATGAATGAACTAATGCAAGAAAGTACGTACGTAGGTCCACATGTCTTATCTTGTTTAACATAGTCTGTCAAGGATTGTACATGTATACATGTATAAATACAGTATAATGTATATGCAACAGCATAATATATACCTGTATAGTGACAGGTCCTAATGTTGGATAGCCATCAGGAATGAGTGGAGTTTTGATGCAAGCAATCTGGGATGACAAGTATAAAGGTGAAGATTTGTTGAATAAAAGAT
The DNA here is from genome assembly GCA_964020155.1 of Chondrilla cf. caribensis. Classification (NCBI taxonomy): domain Eukaryota; kingdom Metazoa; phylum Porifera; class Demospongiae; order Chondrillida; family Chondrillidae; genus Chondrilla; species Chondrilla cf. caribensis. Next base: position 4,383,626 of record OZ026559.1, read on the forward strand.
AGTAGGTCACAGTGGGTAGGTATTCTCCGAATTCCAGTAGTATTCCTTCACTCTCAATGCTGTATATCGGTGTAGTTGTCCACATGTACCAATTTATGTTGTGATAAGTGTAGTTTATTCCTGGGTATGTCCTCCATGGATAGGTCCCAAGTGAGCACTCTTCAGGAAGTGGGTCTGTGTAGTTAGCGAAGTAGGCTATGATGACACTAGATGGTTTAGCCTGATTGATGGGGTAGAAGGCATTGAGGAGTTGTTGATAGTTGTCAGGATAAGCTTTGATAGAGTTCAATATTTCCAAGGGATCATCACAAACTTGATAGCGATCACATCCTCCACAAGTACCTTCTACGAGGATAGTCCACAGAACCAGTATTATTGCTGCACTCATTCTTCACTCAATTATACCTGGTCATGGGGGCCAACAATAGTGAATGACTCTTATTATACAGTCAACTATAATATTGCAAATTTTCACCTTCCATTCAGGATGTTTCCGATATTTTTGGATCACAATTTACTAATAATAATATAATAAGATATAATCGGATTCCTATTTTCACTTTCAAAATTATCCCTGACAAAACTGATTGTACAATACTGATTTTATTTTGCTTTCGAGTTCAACTCCTCCTGAGCTGATAGTCCACACTAGAATAGGTATGCATCCTACCAAGTCTCACACAGTTGTAGCTAGCTAGAGTGTACAAAGAGCATAGTATTATGGTAACATTTTGGTACATGCAATGTTTATGTTATGAACTCCAACTATTACTGGCCTACAGCTGCTGCAGACACCCTCATTCATCCAACCCTTCAAAGCTTTTTGGACATTGGATAAAAAATGGGGTGGTCTCTTCAGAGTTGAATTCCAAGAGAACCGGTCAACCATCTTCAACCGGGCTGTTGGCTGAAGGTAGGTTTCATGTTTACTGTTATATATAACTATAATTATACAAATATACATTATTACATTGTTGTCGTTGTTGTTTCTCCTAGATTATTGTTATTCTATACTGCCCTATAGTACAGATTGAGATGATACAGACCTTAAGGTTCCCCTACATATTGATATGTTCCCTATAGTGTATCCATGTGTACCCTCTAGTGGTAGGGAGTCCTTAGTTTGGTTATAAGTTGGCTGTCTCTCATTTGACTGCTAACATACATGTGGAGACCATCCCTCTGTTGTTGCGTAGATCCCTTAAGTAAGCATACCTTATTAAAGCAGAGTACATGTAATAACCTACATTAGACATAGAAGGGGTATAACAGTAGACAACCCCCACACAACATAATATCATGTAGTACGTGTGGAATGCTCACTGGTAATTGGTATATATCTCCAGCCAGCTGTGTATTGTAATGAATACTTTGATATATATTTGAGTACATCCAACAAAGTGTATTGTGTACATGTGTACATACCTGTGTGGGTTGCATACTGCCAGTGGCACCACAAGGTTGAGACAACTACAAGGCTAATACATTTAACTATCCAGACTGAGGTGGATGGTGTGCCTATGTACCTGAGTGGGTTTGTACTGCATGATACTGGTCAAGGTGGTCACGATCCTCAAACAGTTCCTTGAAAGTATTATTTGAGTGACACTTTATAGAGTGGTTTGCTTTTGTTGTTCAGTGTAGAGCTATACAAGTATACATTATCTACATTGTTGTTGTTGTTGTTACTCCTAGGTTATCATTATTCTATACTGCCCTCTAGTACAGAGTGAGATGATACAGACCTTAAGGTTACCCTACATATTGGTATGTCCCCTACAGTGTATCCATGTGTACCCTCTAGTGGTAGGGAGTTCTTAGTTTGGTGTGTGGTTTTACCAGTTACTTGAATTTGAGTAATATTAATGATGGAGAGTAAATATTACAGGTGGACTGAGGTGTGTTGTGTTGTGTTGTTGTTGTAAGGTGGGGGAGGGTATATTTGAGTCGGACATTGACTATTGTTTATATTTGTAAACTGTACCTTGAAGCATGCCTGGTTGCCTATTGCCACATTAGGTTGTTGTTTGTTACTGTAATGAATGTCTCTCATCTGACTGCTACCATGTTCCTGGAAGACCATCCCTCATTTAGTGTATATATTTGTTTACATATATACATATTACCTAATTAAAGTAGTGTACATGTAATAACTTGCTAATTATTACCTACCTTAGGTATTGGAGGAGAGTAACAGCAGACAACCCTCACAGTACATACGTATGCATATGCAGTATGTGTGGGATGTTTACTGGCAATTAGTATCACCAGCTATAGCTGTGTATTGGAATAATTACATGGATACACGTTTGAGCACATGCAGCAATGTGTATTGTGTACATGTGTACATACCTGTGTGGGTTGCATAATACCAGTGGCACCACAAGGTTGAGACAACTACATGGCTAATGCATTCAACTATCCAGACTGAGGTGGATGGTGTGGATATGTACCTGAGTGTGTTTGTACTAATAATGGCCAAGGTGGTCACGATCCTCAAACAGTTGCTTGATTACAACCATCTCTGTTCATTGTAAGCTGTTTTAGATGTCCACATATCACCCACCCATTTTACTGTTTTCCTTTCTCTGTATATTTTATGTGTATTTGCTGGGTGCCTTTTAGTCTCTTGGCTTCTTACCCAAAATAAATAAAATTATGTCAATACAATATTTCGACCTACTCAACCACAAAATATGTCTCAATGCATTGAATTGTACCCTCAACTCAGTCTACATGCATTGTCGATATAGTAATATCATTATTATTTTATCATAGCATATTCGCTGCTCTGATATGGGAGTGCATGGGTATTAATGAACTTTCAATTGTGATAAAATTAGACAAATTACACTGTTTTTGATATACGTAATAATACTATGTATATAGCATGTTCATTGCTCTAATATGTGTTCAATTCACAAAGCTCGTGAATAATGAAAGATCATAATTGTATCGTTGAATCCCCTCAAGTGAAGCTCACTATACTACAAACTCATGCATGTGTCATGAGTTTTACATGTTCCATACTATTATACCATATGCATAGTATAATGTCCTATACAAGCAGGTGAATGCTTGTTAGATTCACAACTGTTGCATTCCAATGTCCACCTCAATGCACAACGTTTCAAACAGGAAATAGCTTCAATTTGTACAATGCACAATGAGTGGAGTTTGGCAGGTGATCTTAGTGTGATCACCATGGGTCACCTGATCAGCTCACATGATCCTCCTACACTCTGCCCTCCATATATAATTGCATGTAAACCACTAGTTAGCCAGTAATTCAGCTCATGGTCTATGTATCATACTTACTTGATATGGAGCAAAAAAGTGTTTTGATCATCTTCTTCCTTGTGATTGCACTTGGAACAGCATCTGCTCAAAAGTGTAATGCAGGACGCCTGCCAATGGGACCACTGTTAGGTCCTCCCGGTCGTGATGGGGCAGCAGGTCGTGATGGTCTCCCTGGTCCAGCTGGTCCTCCAGGTGCTCCAGGCTCTCCAGGTCCAAGTGGAGTCAACCTTGATGAACTTCGTGAGATTGTTCGTTTGATGGCTAAAGAAGAACTGAAGAACTTGACATCTGAAGATCGTGAACCAGTGAATGTTGTTGTGGAGTGTAACAAACTGTGTCCTGCAACTGATGCGACCACCTCTAAACCTACCAGTAATAATTCCACCCAACAACCAACTACTGAGCCCTCTTCAGTAACAACCTACACACCTCAGGTAGGCAGCACTCCAAGGAATGAATCTTGTGCAGAATGTGGCATAACTTAGTCTAGCTAGTAACAATGATATCTATTACTGTATAAGTGTTTAGGTCTGATTTATCTGTCTGTCTATAGCTATAAGTGATTCTCATGACCTTTATTCCTTTGTGTCGTTACCTCATCTATCTTACTCTATATTAAGTGCATGCTGATCTTTGTACACATCTTCTTGAGTGACTCGAATAATTATATACTAACTGACCAGTGACCATTATACGACATGGTGTCAGAAGTGGGATCGCTCTAGTCAGACTAAGAGAATGGCACAGTTACGATTGCAGCCGCCAGATCCCTTCAACTTTAAGAACCCCGACGAGTGGCCACGATGGAAAAGGAGGTTCGAACAGTTCCGATCAGCGTCAGGTTTATCTGACGATCCCGAGCAACGTCAGGTCAGCACATTACTTTATTGCTTAGGAGAGACTGCAGAGGACGTTTTGAGGTCCACGCACATCGACGACGACGAAAGAAAGAAGTACGACACAGTTCTAGCCAAATTTGACGGTTTTTTCCAAGTGAGAAAGAACGTTATCTTTGAACGTGCCCGATTTAATCGCAGGAGCCAATTGCCGGACGAAACGTCAGAACAGTACATCACAGCATTGTACCACCTCGTAGAAAACTGCGCCTATGGTGATCTTACGGACGAAATGATCCGTGACCGTCTCGTAGTGGGAATCCGCGACAAGTCCTTGTCTGAACGACTCCAAATGGACGCCGATTTAACTCTTGAGAAAGCCAAGAAGTCTATTCGCCAGCGGGAAGCAGTTCACGAGCAACAGGAGATCCTCGAATCCGGAATCAAACAAGAGCAGAGCTCACTAGACGCGGTGAAGTATAAATCGAATTTCAAACGGAGGAACCAACCTTCGTCCCGACCAAGCCCACAGACATTTCGTCACCAGTCCACACCACAGACGAGTAATAGAAAGTGTTTTCGATGTGGGAGAAGTCCCCACCCCCGAGCAGAATGCCCAGCCAGCCAAGCAGTGTGCCACAAATGCAAAAAGAAGGGCCATTTCAGTTCGGTTTGCCAATCAAAGTCTGTAGGTACCGTGGAAGAGGAGCCCGACACCTGTTATCTCAATACTGTCTACACCGTTGGAGAGAAATCCTGGACATCGCATGTAAAAATCAATGGCCAGATGCAGCCTTTCAAACTCGACACCGGAGCAGAGGTAACAGCCATTTCACCGGAAACCTTCCAATCCATCCGTGGTGCAAAGCTCAGCCGACCCAACAAGACACTTTGTGGCCCAGATCGCAAGCCACTGAAAGTTTTAGGCACAACTGAAGTCGAACTCAGTATAGGAAAAGCATCGTGCAAGCAAAACGTCTACGTTCTCGAAAAGCTGAAATCCAATCTCCTCGGACTACCAGCAATTGTAGCATTGAAGCTGTTAGCAACAGTGGATTCAATCAAAGCAACCCCAAAAGAGAGCATCATAAACCAATTCCCGAAGCTATTTAATGGATTAGGCTCACTTGAAGGTGATTTCACCATCCACCTGAAGCCAGATGCACGACCGTATTCCCTCTTTACCCCAAGAAATGTTCCCATTCCTCTTCGTACCAAGGTGAAGAAGGAGCTAGACCGCATGGAGACCTTGGGAGTAATTGCAAAAGTAGAAGAGCCTACTGATTGGTGTGCAGGCATGGTAGTAGTACCGAAGAGGTCAGGAGACGTCCGCATTTGCGTCGATCTCAAGCCACTGAATGAGAGTGTACTTAGGGAGGTACACCCCCTTCCGAAAGTGGATGACACCCTTGCTCAATTAGCTGGAGCAGCCGTCTTTTCCAAGTTGGATGCAAACAGTGGATTCTGGCAAATTCCACTAGCAAAGCCCTCTCGCCATTTGACAACCTTCATTACCCCATTCGGAAGATACTGTTTCAATAAAATGCCCTTTGGTATCTCCAGCGCTCCAGAACACTTCCAGAAGAGAATGAGCAAAATCTTGTCAGGTCTCGATGGTGTTCTTTGTCAGATGGATGATATTCTGATCCATGGACGCAGCCAAGAGGAGCATGACCGCAGACTCGTTGCAGCCCTCAACAGAATCCAGTCAAGTGGAGTCACACTGAATCCTGACAAGTGCGAATTCAACAAGGAGAAGCTTACATTCCTTGGCCATGTCATCAGCAAGGAAGGTATCGCACCAGACCCTAAGAAGACCACAGCAATCTGCCAGATGAAGGCACCCTCAACAGTATCAGAGTTGCGCCGCTTCATGGGAATGGTCAACCAGCTCAGCAAATTTTCTCCTCAAGTAGCAGAAGTATCGAAGCCCCTGAGAGAGCTACTCAGTGTCAAGAGAGCCTGGTTGTGGGGACCCCGACAGGAGGAAGCCTTTGTCAAGATCAAGGAGGTTCTCTCCCAGCCAACAGTTCTAGCCCACTACGACCCCACACGAGAAACCAAAGTTTCAGCTGACGCATCAGCCTATGGCCTGGGAGCAGTTTTACTACAACGCCACGACGAAGGTTGGAAACCAGTCACCTATGCCTCAAGGTCAATGTCAGAGACGGAGAGTCGGTATGCTCAGATCGAGAAAGAAGCCTTAGCAACCACCTGGGCATCGGAGAAATTTTCAGAGTATCTGATTGGGAAGCAGTTCCACATTGAAACAGATCACAAGCCCCTTGTCCCTATCCTTTCCACCAAGAGTTTGGATCAACTTCCACCTCGAGTGCTACGCTTTCGCCTGAGACTGATGAGATTCCATTATACCATCGCCCATGTTCCAGGGAAGTTTCTCTACACTGCCGATACCCTTTCAAGAGCCCCTTTGCCTTGCACAACAACACACTTGGAAGAGATCACAGAATTCTTCATTGATTCCATTGTATCACAGCTTCCAGCAAACAAGGATCGTCTCGAGTCGTATCGCTCTGCACAAGCAACAGATCCTACTTGCTCCACCCTCCTCACCTATTGCCGTGAAGGATGGCCTCAACGCAACACTTTGAAGGGAGATCTAGTCCCCTACTGGTCCGCCAAGAGTGAGTTAACAATTCATGATCGTCTTTTACTTTTCAGGGACAGAATCGTCATCCCCAAATGTCTCCAAAGGCAAACTCTACAGAAGATTCATCAGGGACACCAAGGCATCCAACGATGCAGAGAACGCATTTCCAGAGCTGTGTGGTGGCCCGGGGTATCCCGTGAAATCGAAGAGTATGTGAGCAAATGCCCAGAATGCACCAAGAATCATCCTCAACACAGAGAACCCTTGATCCCCTCTCCATTACCCAATCACCCATGGGAGA
>OZ026559.1:4395673-4428173 GCA_964020155.1 Chondrilla cf. caribensis
CTTTTACTACAGCACGTCCAGCTCTTACAAAACCATTGACCAAGCCTATGTTGATGGGCTGTCCATTACTTATAGAGTAGATGGCAAACGCAAGCACATCTGGACCCTGGCTGGAGGTTACCAAGACCCTACAAACGGACAAAATTACAACTGTCCATGTGCTGGTGGCTCTGCATACAATCCTCCATACTTTGTTCATGATGACCATTATTGTGAATCAGGTGGTCATTCTTCTCCAGCTAGTAAGTGGTTCATGGACAATCCCCTTTGGGATGGACAGGGTTGTCACTCTTCGTCTCGTTGCTGTAACAACCAATGGTTACCATGGTTTTGGCGCACTTTGCCACAAAATACGAATTCTGGTATCGAAGTTCGTTGAATGGCACCTGGAGGCGGTCCAAATGATGTTGGTATTGCATTCTTGGAGCTCTACATTCATTAATCTATTAATTACGTGAACCAGTGTGTGTGTGTGTGTGTGTGTGTGTGTGTTATTGTGTCATAGCAAAAAACCTAATGTACTTCATATTAATTGTAATGTGAATTTTATGTATGCAAAGAAATTCATTGTGCTCAACGTTATTGTTCCAATGAGATGAATGAAATCACCTTACCAGACACAGGTAATAACATCCTACAACCACTATTACTGAGGAGGTCCTATACTACTGAGGTGGCCCTATATTATTGGGGTGGTCCTATTGCAATGTTCATGGTCCAATTACTAAGGTGATCAAATGTGATCTATACTGAGATACTCCCATTATGTAGTCTTGATGATGTGGTGGTCTTTTAGTGTGTCTTCACACATGGTATCCTATGCAATATTCACAAACACGTGCACATCACACTATGATGGGTCTCACTGTACAGCACTTGTCCACCTCATTTAATTACGATAATATTATTCAATTAGCAGCAGCTGAAGTCATCCTAAAGTATGGTTTCCTTCTCAAGCCTATAAGTGGTACATGGACAATCCACTTTGTGACGGACAGGGTAGTCACTCCACTTCTCATTGCTGTGACAACAGACTTCAGCTGTGGTTTTGGCGCACATTACCAGGCAATACTAATTCCGATATTGAGGTTCCCATGGATATGGATGATCCCACAAAACCATGTTTATGGTACTGTAGGCATTGAACAATTGAAGTTGTATGTGAACTGAGTCTCCATTGAGTTCTAACGATTAAATGGCTTTACTATTGCCAAATGTATAGTTCTATAATTTCAATTATTGCAATATCCCTAATTATTGTTTTATTGATTGAATTAATTTGATTGATTAATGATTAAGACTAACCGTATGTCGCTGAACTGTCCATTAATTACAGAATAAAAAGCCAGTGCAAACACACACACTAGCTGCAGGGTATGCTGATCCTGGTGATGGAGGAACCTACAACTGTCCATGTGCTAGCTGTTCCACATACAATCCTCCATACTTTGCCAATCATGACCACTATTGTGAATCAGGTATACATGGCAATCCTAAACCAGGTAAAACGTGGTACATGGACAATCCCCTTTAGGATGGACAGGGTTATCACGCCTCCTCCCATTGCTGTGACAACAGCCATTTGACATGGTTTTGGCGTACATTACAGAACTCTAGCTGCTATTTCCGATATCGAGGTTGTTGGATGGACCCAAAAGGGACATACTGCCAGCATTGTAGGAATTGAACAATTGGAGTTAGCTGTATGTGCACTGAGCCTCTATTGAGTTCAGACTGTGTGTGGATTTCTTCAATCACTGAAAAGCTCAACTATTATTGAATTTATTATTCTGTTCAATTGCAGTATTCATGATTCATCCTGTCATTTAACATGTGCATATTCATGATCAACATGAAGCAACACATTATGATAATGTACAGGAATGATTGAATCAGTATGTATACTGCATACAATTTAACTTTCACAGAGTTAAACGTTCGTGGATTATGATTTTTTGCAATTTTCGGAGTTTTTTCGCAGTTTGTAACGTAACCACGGACCCGTTGCCCATTTGGTCTAAATTTTTGCAGGGTGGAAATTCTACAGATGGCTGCTGATCCGTGAAAATCGCAAATGTTTAACCCCACAAAAGTTGAGGCACATACGGTAGTTGCTCAACTATAATATTATTATAATGCACATATAAAACAATTATAATCGCAACAAAATTATATGGAAAATAATAGCAACAATAATATATGGTAACTCAGTATCGAAAATTGTGTAAACTAAAAATGAAGGCTGTGTTGACTTGAAATAAAACAAGTAATTCGAGTTCAAAAACTCGTGGGGCTGCCGCCCCCCGCACTCGAATTACTTGCGCGTATTTCTTAGGTTCAGAAGAACCTTCGCTGAAGTTATCACGTTTGGCGAAGCTTCAGCGCACGAATTCTAGCCCAAATTCAAATTGTTGGCGTTCGAAATCGGCCATCTTTATTTCGCGCAATATAAATTCTAATATAAATTCATTGTTGCGGTTACGCGGAGGAACACATATTATATATATATATATATCTATTATATATATATATATATCTATTATATATATATATATATGTATATCTATCGGACGAGCGTTACATACCGGAAGTCGAAATGAAAACAATATAGGGGCTGCCTGCGGCAGCCCCTAATATTACTACAATGATTAACATATTGACCTACATATGTGCTATATATATTATGTTAATTCAGCATTGTTTCCATTATGAACGACACCAACTACAGCATTAATAAAATAATGATAATAGTTGGCATGTATTATATGTTACACTATATGTTAAATGCATGTTACTACATGCATATGTCCTTGTGACCATGTCCAAACCAGTATAACTTACATTAGTGTCATATATAATTTAATTTCACCATCAAAATTGCATCTCAGATAAATGTTTGGAACTTATAATGTCTCCAAGCATTCCTGCCCCTTACCCATGTCTTGATCACTAAAATCAATCGTGTAATTGTGTTATATTATGGTATGAAGTCATCTAATGAAGATGAATGTGATGTTAACTATCGATTGAGATTTAAAACTACCGACCACAGAACATGATGAAAGCATAATTGAAAATGGCCATAAGTGACCCCCACACTGGTATTGGATATATTTCATTCCACATGCTCATGCAATTAGTGAGTGATTGTGTAATATAATGCAGGATGTACTGTGTGTATTAAATCGTACGCATGTACAATGCAATACCCAACACGATGAAAACATAATAATATTTATACACAATAATGGAAGGAAATACTTCACTTCATTATGATAATAATGATAACATTATTATAATGAAGTTACATTATGTAATATTTATATCAAAATAAATTCATGATATTATACACCAACAATAATTATAATTATGAACATACAATTAAATTAAAAAAATAAATAATGTACCTCAACAAAAAACAAATAAAGGGAGTAAGCAGATAATACTAATTAAAATCTTGAATAGTTTGTGATTTGATAGAGTTTTGTGAACGTCTATAAAAACAATTGAACTTCAGTACTTCTCTACATTTAACAAGAGCTGCATAAGTTGGACACTATTGGCGACTTACAATATTGGTGATTCAAGAAACAGCCGCCGAGAATGAAGTGTGAGTTAGACATAGACTAGTACCGCTGCAGCACAATATTCAAATCTGTGGCTAGAATTTAGGACAAGGTGCTGTTTTCTGCTACACAAGGATGGATTGTGTCTAGAGGTTGAGATCTGCTCCACCGGTACCATGTATTGCACACTAGAAATGGCTGTCCCCGTTTTTACAGAATGGTTCGAATGTGAGATTTGTAGAACTTACATAAGGCCCAGAGATTATAGACACTTTGAACTCGCACGTCCATTGACGAAAGATCTTGTAAATCACATCCACATTGCATGAGAGTTAGGTGTATACTTTGTCCATAAGAATCCTCACGCCATACAGATGCTGAATATTAACTGAGGTTGTGAAGGTTCTCATTATGGGTTGGTGACCTACAAGGAGACATGTTAATTTCCCACCAATCAAATCTTCTCTTGTGAGAGGACAGACAATTCCTACATGTGGCAATGTACAAAAGTCATGTTGGAGTATGTTGGATTATAGAGGCTGTTGGATTGTAGAGCTCAAGGATGTTGGAGTATAGAGAGGATGTTGGATTATAGAGGCTTTTGGGTAGTATAAAAGAATTTGTGATCATATGTAATATATTATGTGGAGGGGATGTTGGATTATAGAGGCTATTGGATTGTAGATCTAGAGGATGTCAGATTGTAGAGGACACAAACTTTAAGCATAAGATAAATAGATATTATATCATTCCCTATAGCCGTAAGTGAGTCATCCCAGAAATATGTACATAGACTGATCATGAGACTTGTAAAACTAAATCCACATTGTATGATAAGAGTTAGGTGTGTACTTTGTCCATAAGAACCCTCACGCCATACAGATGCTGAATATTAACTGAGGTTGTGAAGGTTCACATTATGGGTTGGTGACCTACAAGGAGACATGTTAATTTCCCACTAATCAAATTTTCTCTTGTGAGAGGACATACAATTCCTACTTGTGGCAATGTACAAAATTATGTATCTGTACTTCAATACCCAAACCCACACGCACACAAAAGCACACATGCGCGTGCACACACACACACACACACACACACACACACACACACACACACACACACACACAATACAATATGCACACACAAACACACACACACACACACACACTACTTACTGGCTTCTAATACATACTACTTGTTATGAAGGTTTACATCAGTGTGTATAGATATCGGTCGTACAAGCAACTGCGTATGTGACTTGTGCATAAAACCTGCATGGTGGAAGCTCTCCATCTGCTCATGTTTAGATATCTTTCATACACCCCCAGTCTATTATGTAGTAGACCCTCCACAGGACTGTACCAACTCAATGATACAGTCTACCTTCTAGCCTGTGAGTGATTATGTTGTATAAGGAGTGTTGCTTAGCAACATACTAAATGAAGTTATTATCATTTTGAAGTGTCATTTTTGATGTTTTTACTGCTGCCAGTTCACTCACCTACGAGAACTCTGTACTTTAAAATTCAACTTACTGCTGTAATTGTGGTGTGTGGATACACAAGAAACCTTATAAATGTTGCCCCTATGTAATTATATGTAATGCAACATGGTGGATGTGTATTATGATGAGGTTATACTATACTAATGGCAAAATAACAAGTTGAAATCCATTAATTTTGAACCTCGATCATCACGCTTTTGACCACAAGTGCTTAGTTGCAGTCGCTCAATGAACTGGACGTAATGAATTCAAAGAAGACCTGTTTCTATGCTGTGTCTCTATTCCTTATATTCTTCACTCAGCACTGCTGTGGACAAGACTTGAAGCTAAAAGAAACTCCTCAACCCTCTCCTTCTCCATCTTCTTCTCAAAGTTCTGAACAGTGTAATGCAAGACACCTGCCAATGGGACCACTGGTAGGTCCTCCTGGTCGTGATGGAGCTCCTGGTCGTGATGGAGCTCCTGGTCGTGATGGAGTTGGGATAGCAGGTCGTGATGGTCTCCCTGGTCCAGCTGGACCTCCAGGTGCTCCAGGCTCTCCAGGTCCCAGTGGAGTCAACCTTGATGAACTTCGTGAGATTGTTCGATTGATGGCTAAAGAAGAACTGAAGAACTTGACATCTGAAGATCGTGAACCATTGAAGGTTGTTGTGGAGTATGATAAACTGTGTCCTGTAACCGCTATCCATACCGCTCCACCTACAAAAAATCCACTAACACGTACATCCACAAAATCCCCGTCGACAACCAAACACCCTAGTCCACCAAGGCCATTACCTACTAGACCTCCTGTGAATGGATCGTGTGCTAAAGGGTTGACTAGAGATGACCCCGCTCTATCTTGCGATGACATCCTCATCTGTAACCCTTACCCTCCATCTGGCTACTACTGGATCACAACCAGACACCAGCCAAATCAGAACAACGTCATTGTTGAAGTTTACTGTCACATGGAAAGGGACATCTGTGGAATAAGAGGACTGACTCGTGTAGCTCACCTCAACATGAGTGACCCTTCTGTCAACTGTCCTCCTCAACTGATCACAACCACTCAGTCTGGAAAGAGAATGTGCACCAGTCCAGTCCTCGGCCCTCATTTCTCTTCCGTTGTGTTCAACACTTACAACATCGACTATAGTTTTGTATGTGGGAGAGCAATCGGGTATGCACGCCAAGGACCACATGCCTTTTACTACAGCACGTCGGGATCTTACAAAACCATTGACCAAGCCTATGTTGATGGGCTGTCCATTACTTATAGAGTAGATGGCAAACGCAAGCACATCTGGTCCCTGGCTGGAGGTTACCAAGACCCTACAAACGGACCAAATTACAACTGTCCATGTGCTAGTGGCTCCACATACAATCCTCCATATTTTGTTCATGATGACCACTATTGTGAATCAGGTAGCCATTCAAAACCAATTAGAGGAAAGTGGTACATGAACAATCCACTTTGGGACGGACAGGGATGTCACTCTTCATCTCGTTGCTGTGACAACAAACGTTTACCATGGTTTTGGCGTACTTTGCCAGAGAATACTGATTCTGGTATTGAAGTTCGTTGGATGCGTCCAACTGGAAGCAGTTCGTACGATCTTGGTATTGCATTCTTGGAGCTTTACATTTATTAACCTCAAGCATATCAGACTGTGTGTGTGTGTGTGTGTGTGTGTGTGTGTGTGTGTGTGTGTGTGTGTGTGTGTGTGTGATGGCGTACTGTATAATCTAATGTACTTCATATTAAGTGTAATGTGAATTGAATGAAGGCGAAGAAGTTCATTATGTCAAACATTATATAGTTCCAATGAGATAAATGACACAGGTATAGCAAATGAGATTCAAGGACATCGACTAGAATATTGTGGTTAAGGTGTTATGTAAACAATTAAGTCACAGGTAGTGTGGGCGAGTCACACGCAATCCGCATAATGATCAGTGACATTTCTAACGCATGAATTCAAATGTACAAATAAACAGCAACAACCGTACGTTTTTTCTTCCCTTTATAGATCGTCTATTATTAAAATGTTTCTTTGGACAAGATTCGCTTATTTTTTATGCTTATTATGTGCGGAGACACCAGTCGCATGAATGAATTGTGGTCGTCAGAATTATGTATTCATGCTTACGTAATCTGAGCCTCGTGACAGTAATGTGATCTGGAGGAGTGTTCTAGGGTTTGAGCATAGCTTAATCTCTCGGGAAGAGTCAGAATGTAAACTACAGCACAGAGCAATTATTCATCAACTTTGGGTGGAAAAAGGGTATAAATAACTTTTCACCGTGTCGCTTGTTGATATTCGCTCCCATTGTCAACATGTTAATAAAATGAAGAGATATATTATACCAAACATTATGGTTCAGATGAGATGAATGAAGTGACGTTACCAGAAACAGTTAATAACATCCTACTTGATAAGGATTCATTGGCATGCTTCACATTCGAGTACATGTACATGGTCGCTGGCTGGGGGGTATGCAGACCCTGGTCATGGACGTGACTACAACTGTCAATGTGCTAGTGATTCCACATACAATCCTCCATATTTTGTTTATGATGACTACTACTGTGAATCAGGTAGCCATTCTACACCATCTAGTGAGTGGTACCTGGATAATCCACTTTGGGACAGACAGGGTTGTTCCTCTTCCTCCCGTTGCTGTGACAACAGCCCTTTGCCGTGGTTTTGGCGCACATTACCGGACACTGCTAATTTTGATATGGAAGTTCGTTGGATGGCCCCAGTGGGACAAAGAGTAAGCATTGTTAGCATTGAACAAAGGAGTTGTATGTGTACTGAGTCTCCATGGAGTATGAACTGTGTGTGGAATTCTTCAAATCAAATAGCTTCAATATTACTGAATTTATTGTTCTACTTCAATCATTGAAGTAGAACAATAAATGATTATTGTTTAATCAATTAAATTAATTAATATTATTGATTAATGATTGAGGTGTATACTTACGTACATATCATTGCAATTCATTTACCAGCATGATATAATAATAAAATTATTAATTTCAATAATGTATTAATATTATTATACAGTACTGATACATGTACACATACAGTACTGATAGAAAGTAATACACCTTATCACGTGTGTAATGTGTTTGCACAATTCAAGAAACACATTCGAGTGTATACGTACGTATATACTTATATATGATATTGTAATTATAATACCATGCAATGGAAGCTATACTGATTAAGACATAGTCACAAGGCAGTATGACATAATATGAATGCCTCCGTACTAAATGTCGTAAACCACTGAATAGTGTAATTGTACATAAGGTATGAAATCCTCTCATGAAGATGGGTTATGAGCTATATATCAATTGAGATTGACAAGTACAATTCACAGAACACACAGTTAAAAAATTGACATCAAAAGTTGAAGGACAGCACATAGTCCTGATATGGTAGGTTTATGTCTGAGCATACAGCTGAATTATTATTCTGAACATAAGCGACCCCCATACTTGTATTGGGTCTATTTCATTCTACATGGCCATGCAATTACCGTAGGGCGGAAAAATTTCGCGAGGGGAAATTTTCGCTATTTTCGCGAATGGCTCAAATTCGCGAAATTTTAAGCGCGAAAATTTGTTTGTGCGAAATTTACCCCGAGAGCAGATCTCCTTATAGATATGATATCCCCTCACGGAACGTAGAATCGAAAACGTTCCTCCTGCCATAGAATCCTACCGATCGCCACAGTACCATTGTCACCGTGATCAGCCATTTAACGATACACGTGAACGACTATGATGTCAATGAACAGGGAAAACATGAAAAAACGCACAATCACAGGCAGCGAGTCGCGAAATCAAAACCGCGAAAATGCATTTTCAGTGCAAATTCGCAAAACTTTCTTTGAAATTTCCCCTCCCTACGGTAGTGAGAGGTTGTACATGTACATCATGTATGTATGTACATACTCCTGTGCCAATGCCTGCTATTTTAGACTACTTTTGGACAATATTTGGATTTGTGCATTGCTTTCTATGAATATAGTCAATTGCAAAATGTGTGCATGTATATATGCATAATTTGTACTTCATGTACATTGGAAACACGTATATTATTGCTATATAATAGGGGCTAAGATGTCTTCTCATGAACCCCTTGACAAAGCTGCTGTTGATTGGTATTGCATATGTACATAGGAGTGCAATATCAATTATATGGTTGGGTGATTTGTGTAGGTGTACACAACATCCCTTGTATGGATTCCTATCCAATTGTAGGTGTGAATGTGCACATCACAGGGAGTCCTGTATCCAAAATGGATACCTTTGTCAGTGCTACTGTAGCTGCACTACAATGGGTTCCCCTTAATTGCAGTGACAATCTTTGGAATAGGCCAGTATACACCGTATACTTAATTAAAAGAAGGCTAGAAGCCTCCCAACCTCTAATGAGACTGTTGTTGTTGCACCAGTCCTCAATTACAAGAATGCTTGGTAGAGTATCGTATTTCAAGGTACAATTGTATGGGTGTACAGTTTAAATGTGTATACACACACAGATATTTTTGAAATTGTTCACAGGCAGTCATATCTACATCATCCCCTGAACAGAGAAATAGAAACACTCCCCACAACTTACAGAACACTATTTAACACAACCCTTGGATGTACAGTTGAACCTCTCTATTACAAACCTCTGAAATGTGGAAACCTCTGTAATAAGGACACCATTCTGTGTCCCAGTGTAGTACTGAAGTGTATAGAATGACCTCGGAATTGAGGAAACCTCTGTATTAAGGACTAAAATCAATGTACCAAAGCGTCCTTAATAGAGAGGTTCCAGTGTATTACACAAGAACAATAGTTTAAATTGTCTATTGCTTGATGATGTTCACTCTGCTAAATGAGTGCATGTATGCACATATGTATATTTTGTATATACTACATGTGCATAAGAAACACATAAAGTCTTCTCATGAACCCCTTGACGAAGCTGCTGTTAATGATATTGCATACGTACGAAGGTGTGTAATATCAATTACAATATGGTTGGGTGATTTGAGTTAGGTGTACACAACATCCCCTTGTGTGGATTCCTATCCAATTGTAGGTGTGAATGTGCACATCACAGGGAGTCCTGTATCCAAAGTGGATACCTTTGTTAGCACCACTGTAGCTCCACTACAATGGGTTCCCCTTAATTGCAATAACAATCTTTGGAATAGGCCAGTATGTGATATATGAATCTCAATGACCAATAGCCTAAGGGCAGGGTTGCACAATCCTCTTAATTCTCACCATTCTGCTATCTCTAAACTTGAATTACTTGGGCATCTCTTAAATTCAGAGGAACTTTTACTAAATTTATGACGTTCAGCAAAGCTTCAGCATACAAATCCCAGCCCAATTTCTAATTCTCAGTGTTTCAAAATCAGCCATCTTTCTTTGTGCAATGTATAAGTTTACTGTTGTGGTTACATGTGGGAACACATAATTATTGTAATAACATCTCAAACCACGCATCATTACATACCGTGATCAAAATGGAACCAACATAGCGCCAATATACATACCACTATATAAAATATAGTTAAGAGCACACACAATCAACATACGTAGTATTACACACAGTAACAAACCTATCCCCTAATGTACTCGATATATTATTATGAAATGCCCTATAATGTTTGGGTGTACACAACAGACACTTTGTACATAATTGTAGTTGTGAATCTGTATACACAGGGTGTTTTGAAAGTGATCACAGGGAGTCATGTGTACATCGCCTTCAGTTGAAACTATAATGAGATTACTGTTGTGATATCCAGTTACATGCAGATATAAGGCTGAGTTGGAGTGTACATGACAAACACCTTTGTAGATTATAGATCATAATTGTAGGTGTGAATCTGTGTACACATGATGTTTTGAAAGTGATCACAGGGAGTCATGTAGGCATCGTCTTGAGTTGAATAGCTTTGAAGGCACCCATTGTAGGCACAACAATCCATGCCTCTTGCAATAACAATCATGTAACTGGATACATCGGCTAAAATGAACATAAAGTAATACAGTTACAGTACAGTAAATTGTTGGCACTAGTTGAGCTACTGACTCGGAGGTAGCCCCAATAGAATGGCAGGCCTATAGATGGTGTGCCCCTATTGTTTAGGCGGACCTATAGCTGACATGCTCCTATTGATGAGATGGACCTATAGCTGACATGCTCCTATTGATGAGGTGGTCCTATAGCTGACATGCTCTTATTGATGAAATAGTCCTATTTCACTGAAGTCACACAGTCACAGGTGATCAGATGAGAACTTTACTGACATGGCCTCAATGCTCTGATGGTCTTTTAGTGGGACGAGTGTACAGTACATGATATCCCATGTATCATTAACGAGTTTGTAAACATCACACCAGAATGGTTTCCACAGTACACGTACCGTACAGTTGATTATTTGTAAAATCCCTTAGATAGTTTGTACAACTGCCAAAATTTGTGTAGAGTATGGTTTTCTCGATTACAATGATTCCTGTGGTATAAAGATGTTTGGGGCGGGGGCCATGCCTTCATTAGTGAGTTGTTATGGTAATCTTTGTGTGGTACAACTGGTTAGCTTCCATATGAATATCATTTTCATGATGTTACTATGAATATGATCACATAGAGTGCTATGTGTATTAGCTTAGTGTCTCAGGATGGAGTGGGGAAGGTTTTGCGTCTCCTTTTGTGTCTCTCCATTATTGGAACACTTTGTTACTCTGAAAATTGCCACCACAGGACTTGCCAACTCAATGATACAGTCTACCTTCTAGCCTATGTGTAATTATACTGTAAGGGGTGTTGTCTAGCAAGGTACTCAATGATTCAGAAGTTGTTTCCAATTTGAAATGTCATTTTTGATGTCCTGACTGCTGTGAGTTCACTCACTCACAAGAGCCATGTACTCTGAAATTCAACTCACTGCTATAATTGGGATGTGTGAATACACAAGAAACCTCATGAATGTTGTTCTATGCAATTATATGTAATGCAACACGTTGGATATGTATTATGATACACTAACAGCAAGTTGAAATCTATTTAAACCCCAATGGTCACACTTTTGACCACAAGTGCTTAGTTCTAGTCTGTCCTCACTCAGTGAACTGGACGCAATGAATTCAAAGAAGACCTGTTTCTATGCTGTGTCTCTCTTTCTTCTATTCTTCACTCAGCACTGCTGTGGACAAGACTTGAAGCTGAAGAAAACTCCCCAACCTTCTCCATCTCCATCGTCTTCTCAAAGTTCTGAACAGTGTAATGCAAGAAACCTGCCAATGGGACCACTGATAGGTCCTCCCGGTCGTGATGGCAATCCTGGACATAATGGTGCTCCCGGTCGAGATGGAGCAGCAGGTCGTGATGGTCTCCCTGGTCCAGCTGGCCCTCCAGGTTCTCCAGGCTCTCCAGGTCCCAGTGGAGTCAACCTTGATGAACTTCGTGAGATTGTTCGTTTGATGGCTAAAGAAGAATTGAAGAACTTGACATCTGAAGATCGTGAACCAGTGAAGGTCGTTGTCGAGTATAATAAACTGTGTCCTGCAACTGATCAGACCACCTCTAAACCTTCCAATAATCATACCAAGCCAACTAAAACCTTCCCAACTTCACTACCAACAACCTACCAACCTCGTGGATCCACTGCAGCTCCAAGAAACAAATCATGTGCAAAAGGCCAAACTGTCTATGACCCAGCAATGTCTTGTCATCAAATCCTCCTCTGTAACTCCCAGCTTCCTTCCGGCTACTACTGGATTCATACCAACCATCACTCCAATCTGAATCGTGGGATTGTTCGTGTTTACTGTCACATGGAGTCCGACATCTGTGGAGTGGCTGGAGTGATGCGCGTGGCCTTCTTGAACATGACTGACACTAGAGTCAATTGCCCTTATCCACTGACACAGGTCACACAGTCTGGAAAGAGGATGTGTGTCAGCCCAACATCAGGAGCTCGGTTTTCCACCGTTGAATTTGCTGCTTACAGTATTGACTATAACTACGTGTGTGGAAGAGCAGTCGGGTATTCAAAAGGTACAAATTATGCTGTCCACTACGGTTCTACTTCCTACAAATCCATTGAACAACCCTATGTGAGTGGATTGTCCATCACCTGCCAAATCAATGGCCAACGCAACCACATATGGTCCTTTGCTGCCGGTTATCGATCGATTGGTGGTAGCGGTGCCAACTGTCCTTGTGATGTTTCGGGTACTAAGCCTCCATCGTTTGTTGGCCACAACTATTACTGTGAAGCAGCATCTCATTCCACCCCATCCAAACAGTGGTACACAGGCAACCCCCTGTGGGATGGGAAGCGTTGCCATTCCGCATCTAGTTGTTGTGACAACACCCGCTTGCCGTGGTTCATAAATGCCCTGCCGGAAACTACTAACTCCGATATCGAAGTTCGTTGGATGGACCCACAAACCCATGCTAATGGGGTGATGGGCATTGAACAATTAGAGTTGTATGTGTACTGAATCTCCATTGACTACAAACTGTGTGTGGATTTTTCTTCAAATTAAATAGCTTTACTATTGTTGAATTAATTGCTTTACTTGAACTATTGCAGTATTAATGAATATTGTTTATTCCATTGAATTAATTTGATTGGTTAATGATTGAGCTGTATACTCATAGTTCAGTATACTAATCCATTACACAGCAGGTATCAACATGTGCATACTTACAGTGTAGGCTCTACACAGACTGTGGTGAGTAGGTAAGAGATTTTCAAATCTTAACATTATCACAGCCTCCTAGAGACCAAGCTATATAAGACATGTTATCATTAATTAGAGAGAAACTCCAAGACACCAATTTTTTCTCTTCAGGCAGAAGTCCTTTATTCTACCCATCCTCTGAAATCTTTAATTCTACCCAACCTACATAAGATCGACGACACCCAAATTAGAGGGGAGTACATTACATCCATACATTTCCACCTGACGACATCCCAAAAAGCCAAATATATTCCTTACAAAGAACGCACACGAGGACTTTGAAGAAATGGTTGCACTTACCACGATGTATCACTCAAGCATCCTCTTCCATCCAAATGGCCTTAACCTTAAATTCTTACCAACATGGGATAGCCATCACCTAGCAACTGAGTAGATCATTTCCATCCAGTCATTTTTCTTAGTTACATTAATTCATTTTCATTTCAGCTTGATTGTACCTGAAGAAGCCCAAGTGGGCAAATGTTGTACATTGAAGATTTATTAATGTCAAAATCGTGATGTGCGTTAATTATCAGTCCAAATAGAAGATATCCTATCAACACATTTGAGTGCATACATATAACTTATACATGACACTAATAAAATACCATGCAATGGAAGCTATACTGATTAAGACATACTCACAAGGACTGTTTGACATAATATGAATGCCTCCTTACTAAATCTCCTAAACCACTGAATAGTGTAATTGTTCATGGTATGAAAACCACTCATTAAGATTAGTTATGAACTATCGATTGAGATAGAAAGCACAGACCACAGAACACACAATTAAAATTGCCATCAAAAGTTGAAGGACAGCACATGGTCCTTACATTGTATGTTTAGGTCCGAGCATATGGCTGAATTATTTTTCTGAACATAACATAAGTGACCCCCATACTAGCATTGGCTCTATTTCGTTGCCCATGCAATATTATTAGTGAGTGATTACGTACATGTACATTATGTATGTATATACTCAAGTGTCAATGTCTGCCATTTTAGACTGCTTTTGGACAATATCTGGATATGTCCATTGCTTTCTATGAACTAAGTCAATTATTAGATGTGTGCATGTACGTATGTATTCATATTTTGCACTACATGTACATTGTAAACACATATATTGCTATAATAATAAAGGCTAAAAAGTCTTCATATGTACCCCTGGATAAAGCTGCTGTTGATGGTATTGCATACGTAGGTGTGCGATATCAATAATATTATTATATGGTTGGATGATTTGAGTACATGTACACAACATCCTCTTGTATGGATTCCTATGCAACTGTAGGTGTGAATGTACACATCACAGGGAGTCCTGTATCCAAAATGGATACCTTTGTCAGTACCACTGTAGCTGCACTACAATGGGTTCTCCATAAGTGCAGTGACAATCTTTGGAATAGACCTGACTGAGTATATACTTCATAAGTAAGGCTAGAAGCCTCACAACCTCTAACGAAATTTGGAGATGGTTGTTTTGGAATCAGTCCTGAATTACAAGAATGCTTGGTAAAATAGAGTATTGTATTTCAGGGTACTATTGTATGGGTGTACAGTTTAAATGTGTATACACACAAAGATAATTGCTCACAGAGAGTCATATCTACATCACCCCCTGAACAGATGAATATAGAAACACTCCCCACAACTTGCAGAGCACTATTTTAAAACAACCCTTGCACAGTGGAGCTTCTCTATTACAAACCTCTGACATGTGGAAATCTCTGTAATACGGACACCATTCTGTGTCCCAGTGTAGTACTGAAGTGTATTAAAATGACCTCTGAATTGAGGAAATCTCTGTATTAAGGACTAAAATCAAGGTCCCGAAGTGTCCTTAATAGAGAGGCTCCACTGTATTACACAAGTCTTAGAACAATATTTGGAATTGTCTATTGCTTTCTATGATATTCACTCTGCTGAATGAGTTCATGTATGTATGTATGTATACGTATTTTGTACTACATGTACATAGGGAACATATATATTGTCATATAATAAAGGCTATATAAGAAGTCATCAGATGAGCCCAACAGAGTTGCTGTTGATTTTTATTGCATACGTATGTGTGCAATATCAATTATATAGTTGGGTGAGTTGAGTAGGTATACACAACAACCCCATTGTATGGATTCCTATGCTATTGTAGGTGTGAATGGGCACATCACAGGGAGTCATGTATCCAAAATTTCAAATGGATACCTTGAAATGACACATGCACTGAATCTCCATTGAGTGTGAACTGTGTGTGGAATTCTTCCAATTGCCTTACTGTTGTTGAATTAATGATTTGTTCATTTATTTGTATTATTGCAGTATTCATGAATATTGTTCAATCAATTGAATGAATTTGATTGGTTTATGATTGATATGTACACTTACATATCAATATAATCCACTTACAGCATGAAATAATATCGCAGACTATTGTTACTTGATAATCTATAAAATTTAATAGTAGAATGTAGTAGAACAAGAATTGTAATCAAAAGTTAAAGGATGGCACACGGTCCTGATATGGTAGGATTAGGTCTAAGCATACAGCTAAATTATTACTCTGAACATATGTGATCCCACACTAGCTAGTGAGTGGTTATGTGTACAGTATACATGTATATACATCGTGTCATGTATATGTCAATGTCCACCATTTCAGACTGCTCTTTCAGACAATATTTTGATTTGGCTATTGCTTTCTATGATCAAAGTCAATGGCTACCTGTGTGCATGTATGTAAGTATAATTTGCAAAATATGTACATAGGAAACATGCATGTTGAAACATAATAAAGGCTAAGGTGTCTTCGTATGAACCCCTAGCTGGACAAAGCTGCTGTTGATTGTTATTGCATAGGTGTGCAATTATATGGTTGGGTGATTTGAGTAGGTGTACACACATCCCCTTGTATGGATTCCTATGCAATTGTAGGTGTGAATGTACACATCACAGGGAGTCCTGTATCCAAAATGGATACCTTTGTCAGCACCACTGTAGCTGCACTACAATGGGTTCCCATTAATTGCAATGACAATCTTTGGAATAGGTCAGTATGTGATATATTAATCTCCATGACCAATAGGGCAAGGTTGAAATAATCCTCTTTATTCACATCAATTCAATGGGCAGACTGTGGTGACCAGGAATAAAGTATAAATTTCATAGCTATATGAGATGTCTAGCACTCTCATTAATATTTCCACACATTCAAGTGAGGCATATTTGAAAGTATAGGAACTTAATAGTAAGTTCAGCACTGCTTGACAACAGATTGACTATAAGTATTGTTCAGTGAACTGCCATTTTCCTCCAGTACAATGTCTATTTCAATCTTACACACATTATTGTCATGAATACCAGATAATATTAGTTGGATATTATAGAATATATAGATGAAAATGAGTATATATACCAAACTGTTAGTAGTAAAAACAGTTGAGAGCACACGCAATCATTTTATTATTATGTGTATACCACACGGTAGTAAACCATCCCCTAATGTACATGATATATTATGTAATGCCCTATAGTGTTGGGGTGAACATGACAGACACTTTGTACATGGGAAATTATAATTGTAGTTGTGAATCTGTGTACACAGGATGTTTTGGAATTGATCACAGGGAGTAATGTATACATACATATTCTTCAGATTTACTGTTAGGATATCTAATCACATGGAGACATCCCTGAGTTGAGGTGTACACAACAGACACTCTTGTAGATGAGGAATTATAATATTATTGCAGGTGTGAAGGGTGTTTTGAAACTGATCACAGGGAGTCACGTATACATAGTCTTCAGTTGAATATCTTTGAAGGTACCCATTGTAGGCATAACAATCCACGTCCCTTGCAAAAACAGTTGTGTAACTGGATATTACGGTTTAAAATGCACCAGTAAAATACTACTAAAGTACAGGAATCCTCTGGGACTAGGTGAGCTACTGACTCAGAGGTAACTCTATTAGTAAGGTGGTCCTATAGCTGATGTGCTCCTACTGATGGGGTGGTCCTATAGCTGATGTGCTCCTATTAGTGAGGTGGTCCTATTCTACTGGAGTGATATGGTTCGTGGTCTGTTTATTGAGTTGTTGGATGTTGTTATTAATGATGTGAATGCTATGATGGCCTTTTAGTGGGGCTGTACATGGTATATCACATGGATCATTCAGAAGTACATGATCATCACACTGGTTTCCACAACACGGCACTTGTACAGTTGGTCAATTACAATGTCTAAACTTTGTGGTGAGTATGGTTTCCTTAATTGCAATGATTCCTGCGGACATTTGGGGGCCAGACCTTCATTCTTATGAGTTGTCATGGTAATCTTAGTGTGGTGCAATTGGGTGGTTTCCCTATGAATATTAATTTATGATTTTGCTATAAATGTGACTGTATAGGGTGCTATGTCTTATTGCAGTGAGAGTCCTGAGATGGAATGGAAAAGGTGTTGCAGCTTCCTTTTGTATCTCTCCTTTGTTGGATACTCTTGTTACTCTCAAAAAGCTCCCTCTCCTCAACCTTCTCCATCTCCATCTTCTTCTCAAAGTTCTGAACAGTGTAATGTAGGACGCCTGCCAATGGGACCACTGGTAGGTCCTCCTGGTCGTGATGGAGCTCCAGGTCGTGATGGAGCTCCTGGTCGTGATGGAGTTGGAGCAGCAGGTCGTGATGGTCTCCCCGGTCCAGCTGGTCCTCCAGGTGCTCCAGGCTCTCCAGGTCCCAGTGGAGTCAACATTGATGAACTTCGTGAGATTGTTCGTTTGATGGCTAAAGAAGAACTGAAGAACTTGACATCTGGAGATCGTGAACCAGTGAAGGTTGTTGTGGAGTATGACAGAATGTGTCCTAAAACTGATCCCACTGCTGCTCCGCTTGTAAAGCAGCCAAATCCATCACCAACAATAACTACTTCAACCATCCAGCCATCATGTCCACCTGGTACCAAGCAACCAACATTCACCTACAGAGGAACATTACCTACTAGGCCTCCTACGAATGGGTCTTGCCCTCTAGGACTCACCTTCAATGATCCTGCAGAATCATGTCGTGAAATTCTTCGTTGCAACCGATATCTCAAATCAGGCTATTACTGGATAATGACTAAGCACCAGCCGAACCAAAATTATGGACTCATTCGCGTGTACTGTCACATGGAGGATGACATCTGTGGAGTAGGAGGACTGACTCGTATTGCAAATTTAAACATGACCAACCAACGTAATAGATGTCCCTATCCTCTTACCTTGACCACACAGTCTGGAAAGAGAATGTGTTTCAGTCCTGTATCTGGTGCTCGGTTCTCTTCCGTTTATTTCGACACATACCACATGAATTACAGTTTTGTATGTGGGAGAGCTATTGGGTATGCTTACTATGTACCTCATGCTTTTTACTATACTACCACCTCCTACAAAACCATTGACCAATCTTATGTCGCTGGACTGTCCATCACTTACAGAATTCGTGACCAACGCCAACACATCTGGTCCCTGGCTGGAGGGCATAGTGACCCTGGCAATACATATGCCTACAATTGTCCATGTGCTGGCAAGTCTAGGCACAATCCTCCATATTTTGTCAATGACAACCACTATTGTGAATCAGGTGGTCATACCTCTTCAGGCGCTAAGTGGTACATGAACAATCCCCTTTGGGATGGACAGGGTTGTCACTCCTCCTCCCGTTGCTGTGACAACAGCCGTTTGCCATGGTTTTGGCGTACATTACCAGACACTACTAATTCCGATATCGAGGTTCGTTGGATGGACCCACAAGGACATAATTATGGTATTGTAGGTATTGAACAATTGGAGTTATATGTGTACTGAATCTCTATTGAGTATGAACTGTGTGTGGAATTCTTCATATCAAATAGCTTCAACATTGCTGAAATTATTGTTCTATTCCAAGCATTGCAGTATTATTATTGTTTAATCAATTGAAATGATTTAATTCATTATTGATGATTAATTGATTGTATACTTACATATCATTACAATGCATTTACCAGCATGAAATAATAATAACATTATTTGATATAATGTATAATTATGATAATAATATACAATACTGATACATGTACAGATACAGAACTGATCTAAAGTAATCCACCCTATCACGTGTAATGTGTGCGCAATTCAAGAAACACATTTGAGTGTATACGTATATATGACATGAAATGGCAGGTGTATGTATATCATGCATGCATTATGGTTTCTCTGAAATAAACACACAAACCTAAACTAAGACCTGAGATTGCACAATGATAATACATATAATATGATACACTATTATCGAGATGTTTGCTAATTAAGGGTACCGGTAAAGCAATAACACAAAGTTTACTATTATACTAAATACTGCTTCCACCACATTTCCAGTCCAAATACAGTTACAGGCTCATGGAATACACCATCTTATGTATTTATTGTTGTCATACCTACATATGATTTAATGAAATTAGATTTTTGTAAGATCCATACTAAAATAATATTAATATTAAATGCATTCTATGTACCCTGTTCACATACAATGATGAGTGTCAGCTGGGTGGTGTTCCTCTTCATTGAAGATAAACCTTTACCACATGTTTCTTGGATCTGCGTCAATACTATGTATGTCTCTAGCTATCACGTATCAATATTTGATTGACATTGGCAATAGGTTATATACATTAAATTGAAACTGAAATACTTAATCCTAAGACTTCCTGCTGGTCACCCCATGGTGGACAAGAAGGACATCAAACAAACTGAAATGCTTAATCCTAAGATTTCCTACTGGTCACCCCACTGTTGGGAAGTAGGACATCAAACAAACTGAAAATGACCTAAAGTAATATGATTTCCTCCCACATATCTGATTCAATTTGGGTTTGAAGGTTCGAGCAAATACAGTCATAACATAGTAAATACTGTAATAATTGAGACTGTATTGCTTCTTTAATTGGATGTTACTATTATGGTCAATTGGAATGCCATTCCAATGTATGTCATTCATGACAAGTTCTAGTGATAATGTAATGTTAGTATGTGGCATAGAACATCTGTAGTATGCGTGTGTGTGTGTGTGTGTGTGTGTGTGTGTGTGTGTGTGTGTGTGTGTGTGTGTGTGTGTGTGTGTGTGTGTGTGTGTGTGTGCATATGTGTGTGTGTGTGTGTGTGTGTGTGTGTGTGTGCGTGTGTGTGTTTGTACATGTGTTCATGTGTGTGAGTTCGTGGCATTGTAATTTGATTATATGAATTTGGCAGTACCTCAGAA
This sequence comes from Chondrilla cf. caribensis, assembly GCA_964020155.1. NCBI lineage: Eukaryota > Metazoa > Porifera > Demospongiae > Chondrillida > Chondrillidae > Chondrilla > Chondrilla cf. caribensis. The sequence goes on from OZ026559.1 coordinate 4,416,776, forward strand.
TGCACTCATATTGAAAATGAGGTATAGGTATGAGGTATTCATTAGTAATTCCCACCATATGTGATGTGATCATGCATGTGTGCTAGTGCATTTGTATGCTTACATATCTCCAAACAACACTGATCATCTGCAGCAGTTGTGTTTTGGCATATTCTGTGTATGTGTGTTTTCGTGTATGCATCTGTGCATCTGCATCTGGTAGTGTGCTGCATTCATGTGTGCATGATGCATGTATGTGTGTGTGTGTGTGTGTGTGTGTGTGTGTGTGTGTGTGTGTGTGTGTGTGTGTGTGTGTGTTGATTGTGTCATTGTAATTTGATTTTGTAAATGTGATAGGACTTCAGTGTACACTCATATTGAAAATGAGGGTTTTTTATGACTTCCTACCACATGTAATGTGATAGTGCATATGTGTGCTAGTATGGCTCCATAATATTATCTTGGCGATGGTGATTATCTCCAGCCACTGGTTGTGTTTATGTTGACATGTTCTATGTACGTGTGTTATATGTGTGTATACATGTGTGATACATTGAACATGACGGACACCACAGTCAACTGCCCTTATCCACTGACACAGGTCACACAATTTGGAAGGAGGATGTGTGTCAGCTCAACATTGTTTGTACAATGTTTTCCACATTGGATATAGACATGATTAGAGGAAGGTATAATGTTTGAACTAGTGCTGAAGAAATAGGCAAGAAAATTTAATAAAAAAAAGATATAAACCTAATTTTCCAATGTTGTGTGATGACCTCAATATAATAATGTACAATGCCTCTTAACCTGCCCATCTTTAGTACAAGAAACAGTCACATTTATCACAAAAGAGTAGGGAGAATAGTGACATCATAAGAACACTTGTGTTATGTTGATCAAGTGCAAAACACGTGCACCTATATACCAGTATTGATGATGTGTGTTGATTGTGCCATTGTAATTTGATTTGGTAAATGTGGTAGGACTTCAGTGTACACTCATATTGAAAATGAGGAATTATTATGACCTCCTACCACATGTGATAGTAAGGCTGCATATCTTAGCACAGACCATTTATGAAGCCACACTTTCAACACATACACACACACACACACACACACACACACACACACACACACACACACACACACACACACACACACACACACACACACACACATACCTACCACACCACGCCACACACACTGAACTCTACCTGCCGGCTTCCAATACATACTAATAATTGAAAGTGTACATCGATGTACAAGCAATTGCAAATGTGTGCTCGACTAGTTCCTAAACCTGCATGGTGGTAACTCAAAATTTACCCATGTTCAGATATCATTAAATTTTATACACTCCCAGTCAAGCACATTCTAGCCTGTTTATGCTGTAGAAAGGGTGTTGCCTAGAAACACAATGAAGTCTTTTTTAGGATACGTCATTTTCAATGTTATGACTCCTGTGCTCCTTGACTCACCAACAACAATAGTAATAATATTATTATGTATCTCTATTCTGTACTTCAATACCCAAACTTACACACGCATACAACACACACACATACACACCACACACACACACACACACACACACACACACACACACACACACACACACACACACACACTACCTACTGGCTTCTAATACATACTACTTGTTCTGAAGGTGTACATCAGTGTGTACAGATATCGGTTGTACAAGCAACTGCATATGTGACTTGTGCATAATTAAAACCTGTATGGTGGAAGCTCTCGAATTGTTCATGTTTAGATATCCTTCATGCACTCCCAGTCCTATTATGTAGTAGATCCTCCACAGGACTGTACAAACTCAATGATACAGTCTACCTTCTAGCCTGTGAGTGATTATGTTGTATAAGGAGTGTTGCCTAGCAACGTACTTAATGGAGTCATTTTCAATTTGAAATGTCATTTTTGATGTTTTGACTGCTACCAGTTCACTCGCTCACAAGAGCTCTGTACACTGAAATTCAACTCACTGCTATAATTGGGATGTGTGAATACACAAGAAACCTCATGAATGTTGCCCTATGCAATTATATGTGATACAACATGGTGGGTGTGTATTATGAGGAGGTAATATCAGCACAAATAGCAGTTTGAAATCTATTTGAACCCCAATCGTCACACTTTTGACCACAAGTACTTGGTTCTGGTTTGTCCTTGCTCAGTGAACTGGACGCAATGAACTCGAAGAAGACCTATTTCTATGCTGTGTCTCTCTTTCTTGTATTCTTCGCTCAACACTGCTGTGGACAAGACTTGAAGCTAAAAAAGACTCCCCAACCCTCTCCATCTCCATCTTCTTCTCAAAGTACTGAACAGTGTAATGCAAGAAACCTGCCAATGGGACCACTGATAGGTCCTCCCGGTCGAGATGGAGCTCCCGGTCGTGATGGTCGTGATGGAATTGGAGCAGCAGGTCGTGATGGTCTCCCCGGTCCAGCTGGACCTCCAGGTGCTCCAGGCTCTCCAGGTCCCAGTGGAGTCAACCTTGATGAACTTCGTGAGATTGTTCGTTTGATGGCTAAAGAAGAACTGAAGAACTTGACATCTGAAGATCGTGAACCAGTGAAGGTTGTTCTGGAGTATGACAGAATGTGTCCCACATCTGCTCCACTCGCAAAGCAGCCAAACGCATCAGCCTCGATAACTACTTCAACCGTCCAGCCATCATGTCCACCAGGTACCAAGCAGCCAACAGTCACCTTCAATGGAACACTACCTACTAGGCCTCCAAATAAACGGTCTTGCCCTCTAGGACTCACCTTCAATGATCCTGCTGAATCATGTCGTGAAATTCTCCGTTGCAACCGTCATCTCAAATCCGGACGTTACTGGATAAAGACTAAGCATCAGCCAAACCAAAATTATGGACTCATTCGCGTGTACTGTCACATGGAGGATGACATCTGTGGGGTAGGAGGACTGACTCGTATTGCAAATTTAAACATGACTAACCAACGTAATAGATGTCCCTTTCCTCTGACCAATAACACACAGTCTGGAAAGAGACTGTGTGTCAGTCCCGTGTCTGGTGCTCAGTTCTCTTCAGTTTATTACGACACATACCACATGAATTACAGTTTTGTATGTGGGAGAGCTATTGGATATGCTTACTATGTACCATATGCTTTTTACTACGCTACCAGATCCTACAAATCCATCAACCAACCCTATGTTGGCGGACTGTCCATCACTTACAGAATTCGTGACCAGCGCAAGCACATCTGGTCCCTGGCTGGAGGGTACACAGACCCTGGTGATGGAGGTAACCACAACTGTCCATGTGCTGGCAAGTCTACATACAGTACTCCACATTTCGTCAATGATGACCACTACTGTGAATCAGGTAGCCATTCTACCGCAGCTGCTAAGTGGTACATGGACAATCCCCTTTGGGATGGACAGGGTTGTCACTCCTCCTCCCGTTGCTGTGACAACAGTCGTTTGCCATGGTTTTGGCGCACATTGCCAGACACTGCTAATTCCGATATCGAGGTTCGTTGGATGGACCCACAGGGACATAATTATGGTATTGTAGGTATTGAACAATTGGAGTTGTATGTGCACTGAATTTCCATTGAGTATGAACTGTGTGTGGATTTCTTCTAATCAAATAGCTTCAATATTACCAAATTCATTGTTCTATTTCAATTATTGCAGTATTCCTAATTTGAGTTTAATCAATTGAATTAATTTGACTGATTACTGATTGAGCATTCAGTTGATACAATTTTATCATTAAATTTAGTATATTATAAATACCAATTGGAGCTATACTGATTAAGACATAGTCACAAGGACAATATGACATATAAATGCCCCATTACCATGTTTTGAACCACTGAACAGTGTAATCATTGCTTATGGTATGAAATCCTGTCATGAAGATGGGTTATTAGGCCTTATGCACGTTTTGTCATTTCCGGTAAGGGTGATTACGCAATAGTACCCTGTTGGGTGTAGGCATGGTGTTAGCGTGTATTTGTATATAAGATGGAGTAATTACTAGTGGAAAGCGATATCCCTGGTACGTCGCTGAAAGCAAGAGAACTACACGACCTAATCGCGTGCCTGAGCTGAAGAGGTGGCTGTCCTGTCTCAGTGAATCCTTGGTTGCCTGATCTTGTGAAGCGGTAAACAGTTCGATTTCGTCAGCGCTTACGACTGGTCGGAGAAGTAGGATTCCTTTTATTGTATTGTTTTCGAGTGACTCGTAATCGAATCATCATGCCTCATCATTGCTGTGTTCCTGGCTGTGCCCGTAACAGCAGCTCCAGACCGAGGAAGCGGTTTCTTTCCACTCTTTCCCTAAAGATCGTGCGCTAGTTCGCGAGTCGATTTTGAAGATTCGTAGAGATGTGGGGATGCATTTTCAAGTCAACGAGCATACGAACGTGTGCTCCCTACCCTTCAAAGCTGATGCCTACAACTGTGGAAGCCGAAAACGGTCAGAGGTGAAGAAGTTGCCGTCCCTGACTCGCAAGAACCTGAAAAGAGATGCTGTACCTACGAAGTTCTTTTGGAGCACTCTTGTGAGGTCGAGGAAAGCTTCTGCCATGCGTGAATCGCTGCCGCAACCTAAGCGCATGAAGCTTAAGGTAAGTGGCGGGCCCTCTAGCTGTTCAGAAGCATCAGGAAGAACACCAGTCGTAAGCGCTGATGAAGTTGAACAGCTTACCTCTTCATAAGATCAGCCATCAGGCAACCAAGGGATTCACTGAGACAGGACAGCCACCTCTTCAGCTCAGGCACATGATAAGGTCATCTAGTTCTCTTACTTTCACTGACGTGCCAGGGATATCGCTCTCCACTAGTTCATGTTCCATTTTACAAATACACACTAACACCATGCCAACACCCAACAGGGTACTATTATGTAATCGCCCTTACCAGAAGTGATGAAACGTGCATAAGGCCTCTTGAGATTTAAAGCACAAACCACTGAACACACAATTAAGAATTGAAATCAAAAGTTGAAGGACATCTATGGTCCTGATATGGTAGGTTTAGATCTGATCATACGGCTGAATTATTATTCTGAACATAAGTGACTCCCGTACTGGTATTGGGTTAAAATTTATTTCATTCCATATACATGGCCATGTCATTAAAAATATTAGTGAGTGGCTATGTACATGTACATTATGTATATACCCAAGTATCATTTTAGACTGCTTTTGGACGATATTTGGAGTTGTGCATCTGCATTCTATGATCAAAGTCAATTGCTAAATGCATGCATGTATGCATGCGTGTATATTTTGTAATACATGTACATTGGAAACACATATATTGCCATATAGTAAAGGATTAGATGTCTTCACATGAACCCCTGACAAAGCTGCTGTTGATGATATTGCATACGTACGTAGGTGTGTAATAATATGGTTAGATGAGTTGAGTAGGTGTACACTACATCCCCTTTTATGGGTTCCTATGCAATTGTAGGTGTGAATGCGCACATCACAGGGAGTCCTGTATCCAAAATGGATTCCTTTGTTGGCACCACTGTAGCTGCACTACAATAGGCCAGTATATACTTAATTAGTAAGGCTATTAGAAGCCTCACAACCTCTAATGAAGTTAGAGATGGCTGTTTTGGCATGCATCAGTCTTCAATTACATGCTTGGTTGAGTTTGGGGAACACAACAATTTCTTGTAGGATTTCAAGGTATAATTGTATGGATGTACAATGTGAATGTGTATGCTATTATTAAATTGATCGTGCTACATCACTTCCTGAACAGATCAGAGAAAATTAATAGAAACACTCCCCATAAATCACAGAACACTATTTCAACAAACGCCTTGGATGTATTACACAAGAAACAAGAACAGACATACACTTGATATTATTATTCATTGTGTGCATCACTTAATAATATTATTAATATAATTATCCCTTGCATCCCTATTATTATTCATGCATCACACACTAATCACAAACTGTCACACACTTGTACTCAACAATGCGCCTACACTCTCTAAGTCATTCCACTGACAGAGGTAGCAGTCAGCTGCTGGAAGGGTTGGATACTGACTGAACCTAATGTGGCTACTTGCATTTGAACATTTGTCTTTCTCAAATTTCTACAGTCATCACGCACACATACACCACACACACACACACACACACACGCACACACACACACACATACACACACTCACTTAACTATACTTGCAGTCTTTCAATGCATACTAATAATTGTTATGAAGGTGTACAGGCATTTGCAAATGTATATGTGACTATAGTTTGTAAACCTGCATGGTGGTAGCTCTTAATTTGCCCATGCTAAGATATCATTTATACACTCCTAGTCTTACACACTCTAGCCTGTGAGCGTTTAAGCAACATATTGAAGTCATGTTCAATATTGTATGTCATTGTCTATGTTTTGACTTCTGTGGCTTTACCCTCACAACAATAAATATGTATCTCTATTCTGTACTTCAATACTCAAACCTGCACAGGCACACACACACACACACTACCTACTAATTTCTAATGCATACTACTTGTTATGAAGGTGTACATCGGTATGTATAGCTATTGTACAAGCAATTGTGTACATGACTTGTGCATAAAACCTGCATGGTGGAAGCTCTCCATTTGCTCATGTTTAGATATCCTTCATACACTCCCAGTCCTACATATGTAGTAGACCCTCCACAGGGCTATACTAACTAATTGATACAGTCTACCTTCTAGCCTGTGGGTGATTATGCTGTATAAGTGATGTTTCATAGCAACGTACTTAAGAAGTCATTTTCAATTATAAATGTCATTTTTGATGTTTTGACTGCTGCCAGTTGACTCACCCACAAGAGCTCTGTACTCTGAAATTCAACTCACTGCTATATTTGGGATGTGTGAATACACAAGAAACCTCATGAATGTTGTCCTATGCAATTATATGTAATGCAACATGGTGGATGCGTATTATGATGAGGTAATACTACACAATGTTAATGGCACTAATAAGATGTGAAATCTACTTGAACCTCAATCATCACACTTTTGACCACAAGTGCTTAGTTCTAGTCTGACCTCACTCAGTGAACTGGATGCAATGAATTCAAAAAAGACGCGTTACCATGCTGTGTCTCTCTTTCTGATATTCTTCATTCAACACTGCTGCGGACAAAACTTGAAGGTAAAAAAACCTCCCCAACCCTCTCCATCTCCATCTTCTTCCCAAAGTTCTGAACAGTGTAATGCAAGACACCTGCTAATGGGACCACTTGTAGGTCCTCCCGGTCGTGATGGAGCAGCAGGTCGTGATGGTCTCCCCGGTCCAGCTGGTCCTCCAGGTGCTCCAGGCTCTCCAGGTCCCAGTGGAGTCAACCTTGATGAACTTCGTGAGATTGTTCGTTTGATGGCTAAAGAAGAACTGAAGAACTTGACATCTGAAGATCATGAACCAGTGAAGGTTGTTGTGGAGTATGATAAACTGTGTCCTTCCAATAATCATACCAAACCAACTGAAACCTTCCCAACTTCACTACCGACCACCTACAGACCTCCTCTTACCAGAGCTCCAAGGAACACATCTTGTGCGGAAGGACTGAGTTTTAAGGATCCAGCAATGTCTTGTCGTCAAATCCTCCTCTGTAATTCCTACCTTCCTTCAGGCTACTACTGGGTTTTTACCAACCATCACCCGAACTGGAACCGCGGCATTGTTCGTGCTTACTGTCACATGGAGTCTGACATCTGTGGAGTGGCCGGAGTGATGCGCGTGGCCTTCTTGAACATGACTGACACTACAGTCAATTGCCCTTATCCACTGACACAGGTCACGCAGTCCGGAAAGAGGATGTGTGTCAGCTCAACATCTCTAACTCAGTTTTCCACTGTTGAATTTGGTGCTTACAGAATTGACTATAACTATGTTTGTGGAAGAGCAGTCGGATATGCCAAGTACTCGTCTCACGCCTTCTTCTACAGTTCTGATACCTATGCATCCATTGAACAACCATATGTGAGTGGATTGTCTATCACCTGCCGAATAAGAGGTCAGCGCAACCACATATGGTCATTCGCTGTCGGTTATCAAGCAAGTAGTGGTAACACTCGCAACTGTCCTTGTGATTCTGTGGGTACTAAGGCTCCATCGTTTGTTGGCCACAACTACTACTGTGAAGCAGGTACTCATTCCGCCCCATCCAACCAGTGGTACACCAGCAACCCCCTGTGGGATGGGAAGGGTTGCTATTCCAGATCTAGTTGTTGTAGCAACAGCCGCATGCCGTGGTTCATGACTTCTCTGCCGGAGACTACCAACTCCGATATCGAAGTTCATTGGATGACCCCCCAGGGACACAGTTATGGGATGATAGGCATCGAACAATTGGAGTTGTATGTGTTCTAACAGATCTACTCCAAGTATTAGCAGCATTTGTAGCTCTCACAAGAGTTACCTGTTGTAGCATATAGACTGTAGACAGTATACTTGTTGATCTAGTTTCAATTCTTTTAATTACTTGTGGAGTGTATATTATGTTGCAAGCAAATTCTGTATGATTAGTTAATAATTGCAAATCAAGAGTACATATTGATCTTTCATTTACTCATGTATCAATATGAAATTGGTTTATGAAAGTACAATCATAACAGCTATTCTTCGTACAATGTTTTCCACATAGGATATAGACATGATTTGAAAAGAAGCTATAATGTGTGAACTTGAGCTAGGAATAGGCAAAGAAATTTTAAGAAGATATCAACTCAATTTCTTTAATGTTGTATGATGACCTTACTAATTATACAATGCCCCTTAATATGCCCATCTTTAGTACAAGAAACAGACACTTGTATCACATGAGAGTAGGGAGAATAATGATGTCATAAAAGCACTCGTGTTACATTGATCACATGCAAAACACATGATTGGTCTTCAGTGGAGATAAGCCTCATTCCCAGACCTAGTTCCAGGGTTACTGTCTTTTTCTTACTATAGAGCACCTTTGGAGGATTACCGATTTATGTGAGTGACATATGATGGAGAATTCTTAAGATTCCTTTTGAACAGGTGATTTCCATCTACTGGAGCTTCTTGTGGTGTAAAGTACTTTTATATTTCACAAGGACATAGTACAGGTATTGTAGGCATCGATCAATTGGAGTTGTATATGTACTGAGTCTCTATTGAGTATGAACTGTGTGTGGATTTCTTCTAATTACATGGCTTTACTTTTGTTGAATTATATTTGTATTATTGCAGTATTCATGAATATTGTTCAATTGATTGAATTAATTTGATGGGTTAATGATTGCGCTGTATTCTTACATATAATAATAATAACATAATTATAATACACTATACAGCAGATATCAATATGTGCATACTTACAGTAGGTTCTATACAGACTGTGGTGAGGAGGCAAGGATTTAAAAAAATCGATATAATCACAGCCTCCAAATATCCGTACATGTTTTGATGATGCATGATATCTTAGCACAGACCATCAAGAAAGCCACACACACACACACACACACACCACACCACACCACATTACACACACATTTAACTATACCTGCAGGCTTCCAATGCATACAAATAATTGTTATAAAGGTGTACATCTATGTACAAGTTATTGCAAGTGTATACCTGACTAGTACATAAACCTGCATGATGGTAGCTCTCAATTTGGCCTTGTTCAGATATCATTTATACACTCCTTGTCCTACATATTCTGGCCTGTGATTAGTGTTTATGCTGTAGAAAGGTTGTTGCCTAGCAACATAATGAACTCATTTTCAATATACACTGTATGTCATTTTTAATACTTTGATTTTTTTGCTCCTTGACTCACCCACAACAATAATAAAAATATTATGTACCTTTATTCTGTACTTCAATACCCTAACCTACACACACACACACACACACACACACACACACACACACACACACACACACACACACACACACACACACACACACACTAACAACTGGTTTCTAATACATACTACTTGTTCTGAAGGTGCACATCAGTATGTATTGATATCAGTTGTACAAGCAAATGTGTACATGAATTGTGCATAAACCTGCATGGTGGAAGCTCTCCATTAATTTTGCTCATGTTCAGATATCCTTCATACACTCCCAGTCCTACATATGTAGTAGACCTTCCACAGGACTGTACCAACTCAATGATACAGTCTACATTCTAGCCCGTGAGTGATTATGTTGTACAAGTGATGTTTCATAGCAACGTACTTAAGAAGTCATTTTCAATTATAAATGTCATTTTTGATGTATTGACTGCTGCCAGTTCACTCACCTACAAGAGCTCTGTACTCCAAATTTCGACTCACTGCTATATTTGGGATGTGTGAATACACAAGAAACCTCATGAATGTTGTCCTATGCAATTATATGTAATGCAACATGGTGGATGCGTATTATGATGAGGTAATACTACACAATGTTAATGGCACTAATAAGATGTGAAATCTACTTGAACCTCAATCATCACACTTTTGACCACAAGTGCTTAGTGGCAGTCTGTCCTCACTCAGTGAACTGCATGGATGCAATGAATTCAAAGAAGTTCTGTTTCTGTGCTGTGTCTCTCTTCCTTGTATTCTTCACTCAACACTGCTATGGACAAAACTTGAAGGTAAAGAAAACTCCCCAACCCTCTCCATCTCCATCTCCATCTTTTTCTCAATGTTCTGAGCAGTGTAATGCAAGATGCCTACCAATGGGACCGCTGGTAGGTCCTCCCGGTCGTGATGGAGCAGCAGGTCGTGATGGTCTCCCCGGTCCAGCTGGTCCTCCAGGTGCTCCAGGCTCTCCAGGTCCCAGTGGAGTCAACCTTGATGAACTTCGTGAGATTGTTCGTTTGATGGCTAAAGAAGAACTGAAGAACTTGACATCTGAAGATCGTGAACCAGTGAAGGTTGTTGTGGAGTATGATAAACTGTGTCCTTCCAATAATCATACCAAACCAACTGAAACCTTCCCAACTTCACTACCGACCACCTACAGACCTCCTCTTACCAGAGCTCCAAGGAACACATCTTGTGCGGAAGGACTGAGTTTTAAGGATCCAGCAATGTCTTGTCGTCAAATCCTCCTCTGTAACTCCCACCTTCCTTCAGGTTACTACTGGGTCTTTAACAACCATCACTTCATTCTGAGCCATGGCATTGTTCGAGTTTACTGTCACATGGAGTCTGACATCTGTGGAATGGCTGGAGTGATGCGTGTGGCCTTCTTGAACATGACTGACACTACAGTCAATTGCCCTTATCCACTGACACAGGTCACGCAGTCCGGAAAGAGGATGTGTGTCAGCTCAACATTTGGAACTCAGTTTTCCACTGTTGAATTTGGTGCTTACAGTATTGACTATAACTACGTCTGTGGAAGAGCAG